>JACYFF010002017.1:34380444-34408311 GCA_017589665.1 Selenicereus undatus | reverse complement strand
AAATTGGTGAAAAAGTACCTTAAAATATCACATTTTTGGCTCAAACAAATACTCCCACACCAAGATTTTGCTCGTCCTCGAGTAAAATAAACTAACTAAAAGAAAATGAAAATAAAAGAAAAGAAAATCCTAACTCACTGTCGTAGGAATCACGATTGCATTTATCGTATGCAACAAGCCCTTTAAACCCCTTGGACTCCCAAGTGGACGAGTGAGGTCTCGTGAGGGTTTCAAAGTGAAAATACCCACAAAATTATTCCAAAAATAAAAGAAAATCTTTTTGGGTTTTCTCAAAACTGATATGTACAAAACACGGGAAACATATGCACAACTCCTAATCAGCTAAATCACCCTTGTACTCAATTATTAACTTGTATATACATAAATGTACATCAAAGCCCTCTACCTCTAAATGACATCAAAACACTGATTTTTCACCCCATTGATCATCCAGATTTTGAATCCATCCCGGTGTTTGTGTGCAAGTGTATCATCATCTCCAGGACTCAGATATACCAGAATAGACTCAATCCCACCTAGTTGACATAACTACATTATTCTTATCATGACTTTGGAAGCAAGCTTTCCCAGTAGCAATATCGCCTCAAAGGGTAACACCCAGTAGCACGTGCCTCAAAGGGTCCCAGTGGCGCATGCCTCAAAGGGATACTTGTCATTCCAACTTTTATTCTTTTTTCTTTATTTATCATACAATTTTTTTTTTTCATTTTTTTTCAACATTTTTCCAAAGTAATCATGCCATAGCTAGTGGGAGAATCATTCATGGAAACCTAAGACCTAAAGACAATGATAAAAGGATAACAAGGACTGGATAACCCAACCTTTAATGAACAACTGGGGTTTAGCATCAGGGCTTAGAATATCACATTCGAAGTTTGAGACTTGTCATGCACATCCTATTTATATACAAACTAACAACTAAAGCACAGGGGATTCAAACTAATCAAAAAATAGTACAAATGTCCCTAAAAACAACAAAAATAATCAAAAATTTTCGAAAAAAATGGCACCTCACTCCCACACCAAAACTTCACAATGTCCTCATTGGGAGAACTAAGGCGCTAAAAAGCAAGCTCATAAACTATACAGCCGTAAAACCTAAAATATATACAACTGGAACACCACCAAACACAAAAACAAAACCAAAAACAAAATAAAACCAAAATGAAGATGAAAAACAAAACCAAAACTAAACTAAAATAAAAGAAACACACAAAAATGAAAAACAAACCACAACCCTAAAAACTAAAGAAAAGAAAACAAAAATCAAAATCAAAACACACACATATATTTACAAAAGCAAAACTAAACAAAAATCAAAAACCTACTAAATTGCAAACTAAACAAAAAGAAATCTAAAACAAAATAAAGGAAAAGGAAAAACAAAAATGAAAAGAAGATAAAATAAAATAAAATAAAATAAAAATGAAAGTCAAATGAAATAAACAAAAATGAAATAAACAAAATAATGAAAATAAAATAAACAAAAATGAAATAAAAAGGAAAATCCAAATATATACAACTAAATACAAAAAGAAATAAAAGAAATAAAAGAAAAGAAAGGTGGAACGATCATACCAGGTTGGATACAGGTTGTACCCAAACTATCAAGTGTATGGAGCATCAGTCACTCCATATTAAGCTGAAAAGGTGCTATTCAAATCAAAACTCATTAGAGCACGCAACAGCTTATCAAATTCAGAAGCCCAACTCTCAATAATATAGCAACTACGAAAATCGGTGAGTTGGCACCAGATTGAGTACATCCATCTAGTCAGGAAAGCACAGGTAAGGGCCCGTTTCAACTTATCGAACAGTTAGGCCCACTCAGGAATGAAATGAATATACTCACAAACAGCCAGTGAGGAGGTTATAGGCCTAGAAACTATGTCAGCCTGAACGAGCAATTTAGGCCAAACAAAGGGGTCAAAATCCACAAGTCCTTTAAGTTCAATATGCATATGAGTTTGGTCTAAAGTAACATCATCAGTGACAATCATCTCAGACTCAACAGATTCAGACTTGCTAGATTCAAGAAGGAAGTCACTCTGGATGGAATTAAAAGAAAGGGACTCATAATCAGCATGAAAACCATCATTAGAACTTCCATGGATACCAAATTCACCAGAAAAAGATTCATACTCTACAGGCAGAATATTATCATCAATTTCAAACATAGTGAGTTCAGGTATCTCATCATGCAACTCCTGTGAAACATCTTTCGATTCATCCAAATCATGAAACTCTAGTGCAGGTATGGTGCTAATTTCTAACTCACCATCAGAATCAGATTGTTCATTAGTGACATTTTCAAGTGAGCTAGTGCAGGGTGCAAGATCTGACGATAGAGACTTAGGGATGTCACTTTCTTGTTCTAAACTAGGCAAACACATGTTTTCATTCAAATCAGGCCTAGTAGGATAAGAAGGTTTAGAAACATCACAGAGATCAATATCAGGTTTAGGAAATCCAAAACTAGAATCAATCTCACTAGAAGTCTCCCTATTTTGATTAAGACTTTGAGAATATTCAGCAATTCTCAATTTCATTGTCTTTATAAACTGATCAGTCATATTATCCATTTTGATCATCTGATCAGTCATAACATCAATTTTCTTTTCAAGTCTTGCACAGGTAGCACGATAAGGACACATAGAAACATCATGAGAAGGACATTTACAATAATCACACAGCACAAGAGAATAATATGGGTCAGATGAGTTTAGAAAATGATCTAGGGGGGAAGGATTGACATAAAAAGCATACTCATCAGGAGTTGGGTATCCAGAAAACTTATTAGCTTGTTCAAACTCGTAAGTTTCCCAACCTAAATTTTCAAAGAAATCCCAAACTTCATCTTGAGTTTTAGATAACAATCCTACCAAACCCCCTGGGCACATGGACTCAACATGACCTTTAAATTCAGAATTTAGACCCAAAATGATGACCTCGCAGATTTCCCATTTTTCGAAATTTCGATTCAGTTGAGTACGATAATCATTAAGCCTCGACAGATAATTCCAAAAAGGTTCGTGCTTAAATTGCGGGAAATTGAAAACTGGCATTTTGAAACTTCTTTTTTTTTTTTTGGGATTTTTTGGTTTTTCACCTTTTTTTTGAATTTTTTAAAGTTTTTCTAATTTTTTGGATTTTCAATTTTTCAATTTTTTTTTTGGATTTTTGAAAATTTTCTAATGTTTTTGTGATTTTTGAAATTTTCTAATGTTTTTGAATTTTTAAGCTTTTTCATTTTTTTGGATTTTTGGATTTTTCAAATGTTTTTGAATTTTTTTGTTTTCAAATGTTTTTGGATTTTTGATTTTTTCAAAAACAAAAACGATACCAAAATGAGAATTTGAAAATCGATTCGAAACTTAAAGTTACGAAATGACTAACAAGAACTCATTAAGCAATTAAACAAAATAAAAAACGAAACTAAACAAATACAAAGCAACTAAAACATGACCAAATTTCACCGTCTCCCCGGCAACGGCGCCAAAAATTGTTGAGTGATTTTTGAGGTGAAAAATTAAACTAAACTAAATTAAAGTGAGTGAATGAAAGGGGAAAGGGATACCTCAAGCACTTACGGTTGTCAATCGTAGTACTTTAAGGGTCGGTCCACAGGGAAAACGGGAAATTATGGTCATTTAAAATTAAATGCTTAAACTAATTAACTAACCTAAGTGAAATTATTTAAGGCAATCTAACATCCTAATTCATTAAACATTAAAACACACTAATTTACTAAATCCACTAAACCTAAACTAACCTTTATATTAATTAACCAAATTAATTAACCTAAACTTAAAATTAACCATGGTTCAAAACTAACAACCTAATTATTTGTTTTTCCAGAATTAACCTAAAGCAAATTATGAAAATCAGTGGGGGAAGGGGAATGGAAGCCGAACCGAACATGAAGAACGAAGAAAAGCAACAAAATCAGCAACAGAGGAGGGTTTACTGAGGCAAAATCGAAGCTACGCATAATCAGACCAAAGCAATACCAAAGCAGAAACGAACCAAAGCAGCAGGGGAACGAAGCAAGAACTCACAAACTGAGAGCTTCAAACGCAACCAGTGGAGTCGAACAGATCTTCGGCCGTACCCAGATCAAAAACAATTCGAACAATCCAGAAACAGGGGAGGGGGAAAATCGAACGAAATAAACTCAAAAATTCTTGCCAAAAATCGAACTAGAATCAATACAACCCAAAATTCGAACCCTACATTGAAATTGAAGAATACGAATCTGAAAATGGAAACGAAATTCGAACCCTAAAACTAAAATTGACAATGAAATCGAAATTGAAAATGCGAAATTAAACGAAATCTAAATCTAAAAAACGGAATTCAAACCTAAATAACTAACCTAAATCTAACCTATGCTAACCGACCTTGGCTCCCCTTCAATGGCGTCTCGTCTCCTTATATACCCGAATAGCTTCCATCCTGGCCGTCGAATTGAAGTGGTTCGTGGACGGTGAGGGTTGAATGATGGTTGAGGATGATGAGGGTGGTGCGTTGTACGGCGAGGATGAAGCCAGCAGCAATGGTTTCGGTTTCGAGGAAGGGTGTACGTGGAGTGGTGTGCTGGAGGAGAGAGAACGGGTAGAGAGGGCATGGCGAAATTCGAAGGTTCTGGGTCTAGGGTTTCGGGGTTTCGGGGTTGGGGGCAGCAGAGGAAATGAAGAAGAAAGAGGAAGACGCGAGGCAGGGGAGGGGGGTGTTTAAGTAAACCGATTCAAGTGAACCGGGCCGGTCCGGTTCAGGCTGGACCGGTCTGGTTTTTAATTTTTTTTCTTCTTTGGCCGGTTTTTTATCGCTTTGGTCCGGTTCTTCAATCTTCAATTTTTTCTTCAATTTTTCCTTGCATTTTCCGCCATTTTAACCCATTTTTCACCTTTATTCAAAATCTGCAAAATAAAATAAAATCAATTAAAAACCCTAAAAATATTATTAAAACGAGCATAAAATTGGTGAAAAAGTACCTTAAAATATCACATTTTTGGCTCAAACAGACATCATCACAATGAATAATCTCTAAAGCTACCACATAATGTTACCAAGTCTTAAATTCATAACATAGCACATCATGCAGATTCTACTGTATAGTCACATTCAGTTGACTCATGCTTTCATTCCAACCAAATAGCATAAACAAAATCGATTCTTACAATATTCAATGCACACTCGATTTTTAAACAACTCGGGGAATGGTTAGGGCATGATTGTGACCTAGATATTGTACAAGTTACGGGCTCGGTTACTATTTTGAGCTTACAGCTCCACACCTGGGCCAAACCATAGCCCACACTCAGTCCAAAATAGAATAGACTACATGCCTAGCCCCTACCTTACTACCATTGTTTCTCTAGAATTTTACTTACATTCTAAGGCTCCCAACTGAAACCCAATCCTAGATCCAGATTCGACCAAAATCTGGATCCGCATTTCAGAACCCATGACTTTTGCTCCCAGAGCCCAAATCCCAATTTCTTACCCAATATAAAAGCGTTTGTCTGTCCTCTACACTTGTCATGTCTAGGGTTTTACCGGATTCTACCCCGAACTAGGCCATTCTCTTGTTTCTTTTCACGGTGTCACTAATTGTCCTGGTTTGGTTAATCTGCATTAATTTTGCCATAACTTGGGCTACACTACTCTAATTTATTTGATTCAACAATGAGATTATGAGTCCCATCCTGACGCATCTACCCTGAAATTTTCATAATTTTTGGCGAACTCACCTGTTCTGGCAGAATTTCCAAAATTAATGTAAGTGCAACCCCCTTCCAACCCAGTAGGTTCTGCCCCTCTTTTCTAATTCAGATTCCCAACCCCATAACTTTAACTCCTAATGTCAAAAAATTAACTTCTTGCCCATTATAGAAATATCAGTGTGTCTACTACAACTTTTATACTTAGTGATTTCACAAACTCTAATAGTTACTAGTCTATAACTCCTAAAACGGAAAGACTATCCATGACTGCCCTAGTTTGGACAGTCTTTAGTAAACGAACCATAAATCATTCAATACAACTCAAAATCCCCTTATTCAAAAGGCATAGTGCAGGGGACATCTCGGCTCATCTACCCTCAAATTTTCACTACTTTTAGATAATTAGAACAGCAACAATAAATTTATAAAAACACATCAGTTTTCTTACTCTAATCAGTGGCGTGTTCTTCCCCAATCCGAACCCAAGATCCTATCTTTTCGCCCGAACACCCATGATGCCAATTCTCATAACACCCCAACATGAAATCCAACGACCCTTCCCTTCCCCCAAGTCATCCAAGTTAAGGAAAGTCTAAAATTTTGTATCAAGGACGCAAGAAAACTGTTACACACTCACCTTGATGCGATTCCTCAAAGTAGTGTTTAGGAACGTTCTCACCCACGGGATTCAAATTTGAAATTTATAAACCCATCATAAAATTAGTGATTTAAATCTTTGAAATTGAACTTTACAAAAAAAAAAAGAAAACCTCAATCGTGGTTGTTTGGTGCTAGAGTCTTGCATGGGTGTGCATGGTATGCAAGTACTCACCATAACAGAGAGGAAGAGGAGGAGAACGATGAGCGGCAGTGCGTAGGTGTCTGGGGAGCGGCGTTGGTGCATGGTGGTGTGAGGGAGGCGGTGAGGGAGAGGGGGAGAAAGAGAAAGTGCATAAAGAGAGAGGGGGCAGTTTGGGAGACGAAGAGAGGTAGTGAAGAGAGTGTGGATTCTACCCCGCCCCCCCCCCCCCCCCCCCCCCCCCGGCGCCGCCCAACTGGGTTAGGCCGAGTAGAGGGAGGAGGGAGAAGGGTGTAGGGTTTGCATGGCTTCAAGGAGAATAACCCCAAAAAAAATATTTCTATATATATATATATATATATATATTTTAAAGTTTGAATCCAAAATTTTAGCGAAAAGAAAATAAATAGTTCCCACATTGACTGGGATTAACTCAAGGAGGATCCCAGGTCGGTCCATGTCAAATATGAATTTTTGGGGTTTTACACTTACTACTTCTACTGTTCCCTCTTTTTCGTCTTTCTTTTTTTGACTTGTAGGCCTAGTCCTCCTAAAACCCCGATTAGGTTTTCTCAACTATTTACCCAGCACAGTTTTAGGTGACCTTGGATACAGGGCTTGTAGAGTGCCTCCTGCAACCTACTACTAAGAAAATTTTCTTTTTACTCAAAACAAGAGTTTGATAATTAATTCATTTTGACCAATTGGCTTCCTACGTATCCGCATTGCAAAATCAGGTTATCGTAGTTCACTCTTTTGAACCTGGCATAGGCCTTATGAGCACTATTATGGGCTACAACTTACCAACTTTAGAAAACCTATTATAGGCTCTATTTTTTGCCATTCAAGCCTTATACTTTTTCAATTGATTGACATTTGTGTATTAAACTTATTCATCTCCATCCAAATTCATCAATTTTACTGCTCCCCCTAGGCCTCACCTTTTTGTTAAAGGCTCTTGAAATCCGAGCTTGGTACACTTGAACATTATGCAATGCCCGCAGTCTTCTTTCGTCAAACATTATCAATTCCTCATATCGAGCCTTTGCCCACTCAAACTCCAGTATTTGGCTTTTCGCTACAACCCTTAGTAAGGGCGTTGTTATTTCAATTGGGACTATTGCTTCTATTCCATATATTAAGGAATAGGACATTGCTCCTGTCGGGGATCTAATTGAGATTCGATAACGATATAGGGAAAATGGAAGCTTGTCTTGCCAATTCTTGTAATTTTTAGCCATCTTCTTAATTATCCTTTGCATCCTCTTGTTAGCTACTTCGACATCTTCATTTGTCTGTGGTTGGTATGGAGAAGATTTGTAATGTTGAATTTTATATTTTTCCAACAAGCTAGCCACTTCTTTCTTAAAGTGACTTCTTTGGCCACTTATCAATTCTTATAGCACCCCATATCTACATATAATGTGGTTAATGATGAATTGTGCCACATGCTTTGAAGTAATCTTAGGATAATAGGTTTCCCTCACCAACTTTGCAAAGTGGTCAATTTCAACAAGCACATATTCATGTCTTTTAGTTCCTTTAGGTTTATGCTACTATTGTGTTAACTCTCTACATAGAAAAGGACCACAGAGAAGTTAATTGAAAGAAAGGAAGGTGGTTGATGTTTAGGCATTCATGGGATCTTATTATGTATGCATGAAAACTGGCGTCCATAGTGAACCAGTAGTATCCCATTCTTTGGGTCTTCTTAGCTAACATGTGACAGTTCATTTGTGGTCCACATTCCCTTCAATGGATTTCTTGTATTATCTCACGTACGTCTTCGTTAGTGACACATAGTACAATAATACCCATTTTGGTCTTTTTATACAACTTCCTTGTATCCTTAAAGTATTGTGAAGCCAGCAACCTTAATGCTCATTGGGCTTTCGGGTGGAAGCTTGTGGATATTCCTTCTTTGTTAGGTGTTGATGGATGTCGTAATACCAGGCATCAAGGTCAATGTTGGATACTTCTATTGTGTAACAATGTGTAAGATTATCCCTCCTTTTCACTAGTAATGGCATAGACTGAATACCACTTGGAATATTAACTATTGAGGCTAACTTCCCCAGTGCATTAGTGAGTTGATTATCTCCCCCCCCCCCCGCCAGGGCAAGTAAGTGTATGTAATCTAGCCAAAGTTCTTAGTCAGTTCAATCAAATGAACATGGTACCATCTCAAGGCTTCACTCCTAGCTTTTCATGTTTATGATGTTTGATTAATTATGAGGTTGGAATCGCCATATATCCTTATGTCTTTCACCCCTATTTCAATAGAAAAACCTATAACCTGATGATGCAGGCTTTGTATTTTACGAATTTGTTACTGACATCGAAGTCTAGTTTGACGCAGATCGAGGTGTGTACCCCTCTAGAGATGCTAGAACGAAGTATGCTCTATATCCCTTATGGTTTGAAGCCCCAACGACATTCCTTATCCACATGTCTTCCTCTACCTAGAGAACTATTTTGTTAGCGTAGTCGAAGGTCTCTTCCTGGTGATCCTTGGTTGACAAGTCTACTAAGAAATTTGACATAAGCCTTCTCTTTATTGATTTTTGTGGAATGTAGTAATGGTCGAATTCTAACAACATAATCGTCCGTCTAGCCACCCTCATCATTTATTTTGGTTACTATAGTAGGTATTTTATAGGGTTCGCGGGTGCCACCATCTGTATCACATAGGTCGACATGTAATGTCTAAGTTTCTTGGACTCTCATACTAAGGCAAGGGTATTTTTTTCCAAGGGAGAATAGCGAGTTTCAAATTCAAGGAATTTCTTATTCAAATAGTAGATTGCTTTTTCTTCTCCCTTAATATTTTAGGCTAGCATGGCCTCCATTGCCATTGCAGTATTTGTGAGATATAGGATGATAGGAATGTCTTGTTGTGGGGGAACCAACACTAGCGGATTAGAGAAGTACTTTTTCATCTTATCGAATACTTCCTACCACTGTTTATCCCATTATGGCTTGACCCCTTTCTTCAATTTCTTGAAAATGGGCTCACATACTAGCCTAGCAACATAATGTTGGCACACTTACTGCAGTTGGCCCTTGGTGGCTTTCACTGGGGTTGTCCACCTATCTTCTATTGAACCGTGTGAATTGACACACATTTTCCATTGAATGCTCAATCAACCCAAAATATTTTAAACTCTGCCTAAAATCCTTACCCAAAAACTTATTCCATTCAACTAGCTCTAAATCATACCGACACACAAAAAATTTAAAAGCCTAAAATATTTCAAAATAATTTCAGAAAAGGAAAAAACACTGGTTTTGGCGCAATTTGCAAGCATAAGGCCTTGAACCCGTGACCTAAAGCATGATATAGTAGGAGCAAGACGAATGCAGTGGTGTATTCCTTTCATCTAATCAACTCCAAACTTATCCATTTAATCATTGAACATCAAAACATATGACTTACCCAAATCCAAGGTTGCAGCATAACCCCAAATGCTGCCAAGACCTAGCAGCAAGTTTTGAACCCTTAGCATCTCACACTGGGCCCATTATCATGTCGATAGAGTCTTCTCATGATTTATACCTTACCAAGAGTATGACCAAAACATACTTAAGCCTACATGAATTTATTCTGCATCAAAATATCTTCCCGGCAATATACTATGAGCTCAATGACAATAGGCAATAGAAAGGTTGTCAGCTAGATAGCGAGACGTGCGTAAAAACTGACTCCTCTTCACCATTTAAACTATTTTATCTCGACATTTATATAAAATTCATGATGATCCATTAAAAGTAAGACTCAGAAGATTTCTAGCAGGTATTGAATCCCATCAATTGGATATCAAACAAAAACGTTATGGCCTGAACAAGTTGACCTTGTTGCACTGACCAAACTAGTGACATAATTTGCCCTTGAGACTTCTGCTTGGCCTGCTTTAGCCTACTTCTAATGAATTAACACATGTTTTGTATAGAACGCTTAATCAACCCCCTGATCCACCTCCAAATCGGGACAAAGTTAACTTTGGTTGATGAAAATAACTTTTTATTAATGAAAATAATTTTGATTGATTTTGTTTCATTTTTTTTTATTTGATTTGATCCTTTTCTTAGTGAGGTCATTTCACGGCCAAGTGTGCTTCCGCCACTATTAAAAGGGAGTCTTTCCCTCTCATTTATAACCATTAAGTACCTAAGAAAAACTCTCCCTCTTTCTTCCTATGCACACTTTTAATTAAAAGAGTGCCTTTTTCTGTGAGTTTTTTTTTAAAATAAAAAATTCTGTATATTTATCACTCAAAATTGTCAGTATTTAATGAAAAGACATAATAATTATAAATCACAAAAGAATATTGAAGATATTCAAATTTTATATTATAATATATGAACATCTTGTATGGGTGGGCAAAGAATCAAGCCCTACTTGATTTTGGGTAGATTAATCCGTACAATGAAAAAAGGTTAATAGTGGATCGGTCATTGATGGGACAGTCCGTCTAGAGCATTTTAATGGATTGTAGCAGTTTGATCGCTAATAACATATTTAGTAATTTAATATTTTTATTAACTAACCTACCAATATCTAATCAGGTAAAACTTTATTAATAGGCCGACCCCAATATCAATGTGCTAGTCGTTTTCCTACCACTAGCATTATAGTTCAAGACTAGTTAGAACGAAAATCAAATAAAATTGAATAAACGAAGCATAATATATCATCTTGCAATTATAACATCAAAATTTTGAATTATCACAAATTAATTAACTTTAAAATAATTAGACATATTTGTTTAACTATATACATAATGGTATGACTTGCATATTTTTAATGTTTGTCTTCTTTTAAATGAATTTTTTTAAAAAGATTAGGTAGTTATTTCATGCAATTTTATACCCATTTTTAATGGTTTTCATTTAAAAGTTGTGTACAATATTATTTTTAGAGAATGGAGAAGGAAAAAAATAAGGCTATTTTAGCTTAATTTGTAAATAGATGCAACAGTTATAAAATGTCTTTTAAATTGTTCGATAAAAATAACGAACCATTATTATTAAGAGGGATAAATTAGAGAAAAATCAAACACTGAGGATATTATGTTCGAGTCAACTGGGTGGGTTCGGGTTCGGGTTGTGTTTGACCCGCTAATTTGCAGGTTTTTTGGGTTCGGGTCGAGAAAATCTTATGCAAAACTCAAAATTTTCGAGCGGGTTCGGGTTAGGTTTACAGTTTAGGTCAATTTTTGCCAGGTGTACCACCACCCATTAGATCATACCTTTACACCTAAATCTGTTCTCATTAGTCATAGGGATGGAATCATCTCTTTAATCCTCATTCTAGAATCTTGAGAATTATAATCCAATAGAAAAAACTATTTTTCTTCTTGAAAGTCAAGTTCTATGCACCTTAATTGTTTCTTTGGTTTAAAGGATTCGTTAAAAGAAAGAATTGGGCATTTTCTGTAGAATTCTAGGTTTCTACGTTTCTTCTGAAAATCTACTGACGACTTGATTAAGACTCCGCAAGCGCACGGATAGTCGTAGTATAGATAAAAGATATCGTTCCTCAGAGACTAATTATAACTTACTGAGTCTTATCTTTCAAAATGTGCTAAGTAAAATTCTTGTTCAAGTGGATTCGATTTAACATTAGCAACTAAATTTTTCTAAATTAATAAGGGAAAAACGTCTAGGAATTCTCGTAGCTGTGAAAGGAAATTGGATCAAAAAAATTATGAACATGTGCTTTCTTCTAATTGGTTAAATTAGAGGAATTGTAATCTCTTCAAAAACTCAGTCTATTCTTTCGAAATCAACTAAATTTGCCTAAACTAAGCAAAAGTTGTTCTTTCAAACTAATTTGCCTTAATTCTAGTTTAATAATTTCGATTACTTACTAGCCCTCCTAATACAAATCTCTCTTTCAAGACGAAGTTACATTAGGTTTAATCAAGCAGCCCAACAACCAAATGTCACCTTTCAGTTTTTCACTCGATTGTTTCAAGAGTGCAAGCAAATTTAGGCCAGAAATCAACTCATAACAATCCAAACACTTGACAAAACGAAATCAAACCAATCATGAAAATAAGCACAATTGTATAGATTAAATTATGATCCAATAACACTTCCACAAACTACTAAATTCCTAGACTAAAGAAAACTACTCAGACATGACAAAAGATTAACAAACTAATCAACGATTGGTGAAATCTGAGCCAGAGGGGGATTAACTAAGATAGCCTTCAACCAAGGGCTTCATAACTGCCTCAAGAACAAACTCTCACACTCAAGACTCACACCAATACAATAACCAAACTAAAAACTTTAAAATTTGAGAAAGAAACTAAAGAACTAATCTATGCTACACTACACTTTTGCTTTGCTTGGAATGATCTTGGATTGCTCTCTACTTACTGCAGAACGTCACTTTTTATAGAGAGGCTTGGTCAATCTCAGCCACACAGCTGAGGGAAAATGAAGAGGCAGCAGCTACAGGCTCACCACGGTCCATGGGGTGCACCACAGTCTAACTGTGGTCAGTGCTGGAACCAGGTTTTTTCTCATTCTTTGCTCTATGGGCTTGGCATAACATGGATGACCATGGGGGAGGTCAAAATACAGCCCTTGAAGGCCAAATGTTGTATAATAAGGCTAAAAATTCTGCAAAATACATCAAACAACTATACCCAAGCATAAATCGAGAATTAGAGAGTAAATAACAACTAAAAGCACAATGTTCTCCTAAAAACGATACAAAATAGCCCTAAAATGATATACATATTAAACACTTATCAAACTCCCCCATGCTTAAACCATTGCTTGTCCTCAAGTAATGCAAAGACTAAAAGTACACATAGTCTCCTCAGGATGGATATAGGTAGATTCAAATGGCAAAGTTGATCCAAAGATAACCCAAAACGATACAAAAAAAATCATTAAGAAATAGAATAGGGAATGCAATTTTCAAAGACTTTTAATAGACCATAATGTCAACCTTGAAATCAATGTCCCCCAAATTGTCAAATACCGTCATTTAACATGTGAAACAAGAGCAACTAGTAAGGTTGGTAGAACCTCACTATAGTTATGTGGCACTCGGCACTCATGTGTTTGAAATGTATACATTAATGAAAGTTCTCTCAAATCTCAACCTTAGAAGTAGATCTGCCATAAGATTGACAAGATTCTCAAATTCTCCTTCACTAAAAATGCAAACGCATTAGACAATCATGAGGACTTTAATAGGGTTGTAACAGGGCTAAGGGTAAAGGTAAGAGGGAAACAAATGTTTTTGGAAATGAGGAGTTAGAAGCCAAAGACTAAGAGCTAAACAATTCCAATGCATCAACCAACATCCTTTTTAAACCTTATCAATTTAGAATAAATCCCCAAATGAAGAGAGAAAGAGTAAAAAACCACAAATAACTTGCATTTCCAACAAGGTTAACCACTTTCTTTAATTTTTTTTCCGTTCTCTTTTCATTTTTTTTCTTTCTTTTTCCAATTTTGTTTTCTTTTTTGTGTTGTTTTATTTTTATCCCTTTCCATAAGCACTTATTAATTTTTTTTAGAAGGGATAGCCAAGGGGGAAATCCATAACAAACTTCAAATTCCAACTCTTCTCTAAATTTTGTACAATAGAATAAGGGATTAATCAATATCTCATAACCCTGCACAAAACAATCAAATTACACCACAAGATATCATTCCATCTTGCTAACGCCCTATCAAACTTGATGCAAAAGAATAGAACACTCCTCTAGCCTAGGCTTAAAGGTAAGACAAGTATTTGACTGTGGGTTATAATAGGAGGTTCAAATCAAGAAAAATGGATACAAGCTCAAAGGGGCTAACAAGGGGACAATACACAACCAGGGTGGCTATTTGGCCGTTGGGTTTAAACAAATCAAAGAAAGAAAAATGCCTCAATCATATTGCCTAAATGCACATGTGAAATGTGATCTTGAATGAGAATCTAAGTAAGTTCTAGAGAAATGACGTCAAGGAAGAGTCGCACATGAAAGAAAATATGAGACTGATAATGATAAACAGTCTCTAAAGGCTTAAAGTCTCATAGGGCATCTACTAAGGTTAAAACTAGTTCACCAGTAAACACATGCAAAAATCTTGTAAAGACTCATGGGGAAAATGAATTCGGATCCAACACTTGGTCAAAGAATGGAATTCATTTTGAAACTCATTCGCAAACATTTTATGCACAATTTAGGCGAATCAAAGGATCAAACTAAACCATAGAAAGCTACCAAATCTATAGAGATCATCATCGGAGAATTTTATTTCCTATTCTTTTTTCTGTTGTTTTTTTATACATGCTCCTACAAACAATGCAAACTAAAATGCAAAAGAAACTAATAAAAGAAAGAAACTAAAATGCAACCTAGAAGAAAACTAAATGCACCTCTAAAACAAAACCAAATCAATCAAAAACTACAAAAACTACAACTAAAAATATATACAAAGCAAAAACACGCTGGCAGAAATAGGCATTAGATGCCAAATATAATGACTAGCACCCCCATCCTTGAATCACACATTGCCCTCAATGTGGACACATAATAAAAAGGGAAGGGCAATAGCATAAAACAAGATCAAAGAGAAGGAGGTAGAGGATGATGGGGTGGTTGACCATAGGAGATATGCCAATCTCGTCAGGTCTCTAGACATGCACTATAGTCTTGGAAATATTAGGTCTGGCAAGCAAGCAACCCACGAAGCTCATCGTGGCGCTATTGGACAAAATCCCAAACAACGCACTCTCAAAAGCAACAAACTCTCTAGGGGAAACTTGCTCCTCTTGAATGGACCCAAGGGTGTCTTGAGGTGGTTGAGAAGAAGAACTAGGTCCTGCTTGACTAGATCGAGAGCCTGGTTGGTGGGGTGCAAGTCGAACAATCTCCTCATCACCAGGTACCCAATAAAGGTTACCTCGGTGAACAAGGGTGGTGCGGTCAACATTGGGAGGCGGCAAAAGCTCGTCCCCTGGGTAAATCCAACACAAATGGCTAGCCTCAATTTTACAAAAGTTCATAAGCTCAAAAGCAACTTGATCAAGCCGCTCGAACCCGAAAACTCTATCCTGACGATTGGGCTCAATACCCAAGAATCTAGCAATAGTAGTTATTATCCCACCAATGAATATCCTACCTTTAGTGCTAACAGCAGCACTATGTAATTGCCTAGCTAAAAATGAACCTGGGTCAAGTTGGTCTTCATCAAGCATACAGGACAGAAAGTACAACTTAGAAAGTCTCGAGACATTCAGAATATCTTCTCGAGCAAACAAATCACTAGCCAAAATACGCTGAGCTACTCTAATGTAGGGGTTTCTAATATGTGTACATTTTGACGAAATGCTACTGTATCTAACACTCCCTAAAAGTTCACCCCAGAATGCATTCGACTTGAATTCGTGGGGGACTTGACGGTGCGACAAGTCCATGCTAGGGGAAAAATCAAAAATAGTATTAAAGGTACCTAAGTTCGGTTCATACAATTGTCCCTGCAAATAAAACGATATCGATCCGGCTTTACATTGAGGACATCTAGTGACCTCGACATGGAGTGTAATAAGGAATTCTAGGGTCAGGTCCCCATATGCATGCTCTTTAATTTCTAAAAAGTGACCCATACCACCTCTAGCAAACAACCAATGAATATCATCCAAAATTCCCAATCGGGCTAACAAATCCTCATCATAATTTCTAGTTGCTACAACCATATGTTCATTTACGCAATTATACCTAGCAACATTATTAGGATGCGTTAAACCATGAGGGTGAGGAATGTTACCTCTAGCACGTGCATTGGTTCATGTTCGGGATGTTCTTTGAGGTCGGAGTAATGCTTGACTTGAAGAACCAACCTCATTGGTGCTCCTTGGTCTCTTGTTTGGTGCCATAGTTGCAAACTTGAAACAAAAATAAAACTAAAACCAAAAGTAAGAACTAAAACCTAGAAAATTGAAGAAAATAAACAAAAATATGAAAAATAAGGGAGACAAAAGGATGGGTATGGTGAATGAGTGAAGATGAGATGAATTTGAAGTAAAAGGAGAAGACAGAGCTGGATTTTAAGGAGAAAGATGAAAAATTGAGTGAAAGGAGAGGATTTGGTGAGAAAATGATTGGAAATGGTGAAGAAATGAGGGGAGATTAGTGTGATTTGGTTATGGAGTTTAGAGAGAGAAAAAGGGGGTAGAGAGAGAGTGCATGTCGAGAGGTTGAAGAAGATGGGGGAAAGGGACAAGGCACCGCAGTAAAAAACCTAGACCGCGGCCCGTAGCAGACCACCACGGGCCGTGGGGCTCACCACGGTCCGTCTGTGGTGTCTGCTGGCATTTGTTTTGTTTGAGTTTTTTGGATTGGCACCCCACGGCCGCATTTCTGGGGTACTGGCCATGGTGCCAACATTTTATTTATATATATTTTTCTATTTTTTTTATTTTTATTTATTTTTTTCACATACATAACTACAAAAATTAATAAAAATCAAAACTATAAAAAGGGAAAAGGAAAGAAAACTTGGGTTGCCCCCCAAGAAGTACTCTTTTAAGGTCAAGAGCTTGACCCTTGCTCTAGGCTTGGTTCAAATCAGATGGTATATAGACATTGACTTTGTCCCGAACCACAAAATCAAATTTATTAAGTCGAAGGTACCATCTTAAAAGTTCTGGCTACAGGTCCTTCGTCTCCATAACATGGTGCCATAACGCATTGTCTGTATACAAAACAGATCACTCTTATGGCCCATCAAATGGCCTATAATCAACTAATTCAACCGCTATATCAAAATCTACATCAAAACCTTCCACAGGGGGCGTAGAAAGAACAGTTTGTGCAAACCTACAATAATCAGTCATTGAATACTCATTAGAAACAAGGGCCTCAACCTCGAGCTTCTTAGGTGGCATAGGAATAGGAAACTCCACCTTAACATACTCTTGGTTGTGGTCCTCATAAGAAATCCAGTCAGAATCAAGAGGATCTTCACAATTCCAAACATCCTCCATATCAATCTCAGGGGAAAGGGGTAATGCATCCAATATAGAAGAATGAGGAGAAACCATGTCCTCCTTCCTATGACTAAACACAACAAATTACCCTTCCACCTCAAAAGATACCAGGCTCTCTCTTACATGAATGTGGCAACCAGTTGTCGCCAAAATGGGACGACCTAGGATAATTTGGGCATCGTCAGTTTCAGGCATATCAACTATAATGAAGTCTTCCAACTCCTAAATGTCTCGAATATTGACTGGCACATTGTCCAACTTGCCTATAGGTTGTGTCACAGAACAATTAGCTAACTTTATGGAAAAAGGCGCGACTAGTAATGGTCCTATGTGCAGCTTATGAAACAAAGAATAGGGCATTGTACTGACACTTGCACCTAGATCACATAAACCTCTCTCAATTTCTACCTGTCCTACAATGCAAGGGATAGAAAAACTACCTGGGTTAGGGAGCTTAGGGGAAAAAATAGTTGGGATCTCAACAGTGTCATTCTCTTTGAAAGTGGCGGTCTTACCACCATTGTTGCTCTCTTTACTACCAGCCATGATTATCTCCCTACCCTCTTCTATTGGTACTTCTTCAGTGTCAATTAATTCCTCTTCGTCCATCATGGTAACACAGCTACAGTGCTCACGAAGGTTAGGCTCAGGTTTGCTCGGAAGTCTTTTTGAGGGCGTAGATGAAAAACTAGCTTTTTGGGCAATTTGGGCTTCTAATATCCTATTATGAGTCATAAGCACATCAGCCTTGGAGGCTAATTGCTTAATATACTCATTCTGTTTTTGTTTTGCCACAAGAATATTTTCCATCATTACCTCTAAATTTGACTTTTTGGGCATCTGAGAAGGGAATGAGGGTCTTTGAAAACCAGGGGGTACTCTAGCATTCATAGAGGGCATAGTCACAGTGTTTGGATTCGACCTATAAGAAAATTTTGGATGATTCTTCCAGCGTGGATTATAGGTATTAGAGTAAGGGTCATTGATCGACCTTGGGTTAAAATTTTGAACATGATTGACTTCATTAGGGTCCTGGGAAAAAGGACTCCCAACTTCACAATTCAGAGTTATATGCTCAATTGAACCACAAGTTTTATAAGGGGAAGGGGCACTAAAGTTCACATCATTAAAATTCATTTGGTCCAGTCTATGAGTCATGACATCTACTTTAGCATAAAGTAAAGCAATTGCATGAACTTCATGCTTATCTCCAACTCGCTTGGATTGGGTTTGTTCTGAGGACCATTGGAGGTTGTTAAACGCCATCTCCTGAACGAGATTATAGGCCTCATCCTCAGTCTTTCTCATCAGAGTTCCTCCTACCGCTGCATTAATAGTATACCTCATATATTGGGTCACACCGTTATAGAAGGCTTGGATTATCATCCAATGCTGAAGACCATGATGGGGGAACAAACGCCGCAGATCTCTAAAACGCTACTAGGCTTCATAGAGCATCTCGTCACCTCTTTGCGTAAAGTTGGTGATCTGATTCCTTAGGCTCGCTGTTTTGCTTGTTGGGAAGAACTTGGCGAGGAATGCTCTTGTCAACTCATCCCAGGTGGTTATGCATCCAGACGGCAAAGAGTGCAACCAAGCCCTCGCTTTATCCCTCAATGAGAAAGAGAATAAGCGCAGCTGAATCGCATCACTAGAGACACCATTTAATTTCAGCATATCATACACCTCTAAAAAGACTTAGAGGTGCATATTCGGGTCTTCCAAGGGAGTTCCGCCGAACTGGGATTGTTGCACCATGGAAATAAGTGCCAGTTTGCGTTTGAAGTTGTTGTTATCGACAGTAGGGCGAACGATGCTTGAGGCCATCCCCTGGACTCCTAGGGTAATAAAATGATGAAGAGTCCGTTATTGGTCACCTTCTTCCATGTTTGAATTCCTTCTTACCTCACATCTTTGCTATTCAATCCTTTGCCCTTTCCTCCTTAAGCGAAAAATATTTTCAATCTCTGGATTAGGTGCGTACAGGATAAGACTTCACATAAACTAAGAAAAATTCCAGCAAGCACTTTCACCAACACTACTAGTGTAATTTAAACTAGCAAAGAAAGAAAAAGAACAAAAAGAACAATAAAAAACAATAAAATACTTAGTCACTTTCGTAAGACTAACTCAATAGTTAACAGTTCTACTCCCTGGCAACAGCGCCAAAAACTTAATTGAGACTACCCCAAGCGCACGGATAGTCGTAGTATAGATAAAAGATATCGTTTCTCATGGACTAATTGTAACTTACTGAGTCTTATCTTTCATAATGTGCTAAGTAAAATTCTAGTTCAAGTGGATTCTATTTAACAATACCAAATAAACTTTTCTAAATCAATAAGGGAAAAACATCTAGGAATTCTCGTAGTTGTGAAAGGAAATTGGATCAAAAAAATAATGAACATGTGCTTTCTTCTAATTGGTTAAATTCGAGGAATTGTAATCTCTTCAAAAACTCAGTCCATTCTTTCGAAATCAACTAAATTTGCCTAAAGTAAGCAAAATTCGTTCTTTCAAACTAATTTGCCTTAGTTCAAGTTTAATAATTTCGATTACTTACTAGCCCTCCTAACGTACAAATCTCTCTTTCAAGATGAAATTACGTTCGATCTAATCAAGTAGTCTAACAACCAAATGTCACCCTTCAGTTTTTCACTCGATTGTTTCAAGAGTGCAAGCAAATTTCGGGTAGAAATCAACTCACAACAAACCAAACACTTGACGAAATGAAATCAAACCAATCATGAAAATAAACACAATTGTATAGATTAAAACATAATCCAACAACACTTCCAGAAACTACTAAATCCCTAGACTAAAGAAAACTGCTCAGACATAATAAAAGATCAACAAACTAACCAACGATTGGTGAAATCTGAGCCAAAAGGGGATTGACTGAGATGGCCATCAACCAAGGACCTCAAAACCACCTCAAGAACAAACTCCCACACTCAAGACTCACACCAATACAATAATCAAACTAAAAACTACAAAATTTGAGAAAGAAACTAAAGCACTAATCTATGCTACACTACACTTTTGCTTTGTATGGAATGATCCTGGATTGCTCTCTACTTGCTGCAGAACGTCACTTTTTATAGAGATGCTCGATTAATCTCAGCCACACAATCAAGGGAAAACAAAGAGACAACAATTATAGGCTCACCACGATCCATGGAGTGCACCACGGTCTGACCATGGTCTGCGCTAGAAACGGGTTTTTGCTCATTCTTTGCTCTACGAGCATGACATAACATGGATGACCATGGGGGAGGTCAAAATACAGCGATTGAAGGGCAAATGCTGGGTAGTAAGGCTAAAAATTATGCAAAATACATCAAACAACTATACCCAAGCATAAATCAAGAATAGGAGAATAAATAACAACTTAAAGCACAACATTCTCCTAAAAACGACACAAAATAGCCCTAAAATGATATACATATTATGCACTTATCACGACTTTATAAATGTAGAGCACCACTCCATCCTACCACATTTCCCCACATAATTAATATTTTGAGAAAGCCAATCTGATGTAGCCCTTGAAAGAGAATAGTAGCGATGGAGAGTAGATTAAGCCTCAAAGAGACCCAGGCCATCCTCCGTAGGACTATCACAATTGGATAGTGCACTTGCACTATCCTCTCGAAGTTCCTGAGTGACAAGGGTGTTGCTGTTAAGTCCCAGTTCAATCGTATTTTGAATAATTATTTGCTTATGTCATATATATTATTTTGTCTAATTAATTTTGTTTTATTTATTTATTATGTTTAGGATTAATAAAGTGAAGAAGGGAAGGAAAGACATTAGAACGTGGGTTTTATTTGTTGGATGACTTTTCAAGTTGATTTATCAAATTGGTGTAAAAGTAATGATTTATGCAAAATATTTATTTTCATAATGATTTATTTGAAGATAAGGATGATAAGATTACTAGTCCTAATTTGAAGACGAGTCTGAAACTTTGAAGGAGAAAAATCTTGTGGAAACCATACTTAAATTATTCAATTATATAAGGAAGAACACAAGCATCTATCCTCCACCCCCATCTCGCATATTTGCATCAACTCCGCGCCACCTCTATCTTCTTCCCGTCTCTCACAACACCCTTTACGGCCTGCCATTCACATTCATCACCAACATCATTAATCACCACCCATCTTCTCTCCATCTTAAATCAACTTCATGGCCCCATCACCACAAAGATCTTCATCACATCATCATTAGCAGCACCGCTTCACGGTACCCCCTCCTACCACCAACATGATCATCATTATCTCATATTTTTATCAAAATACTGTCATTTTTATTTCATTAGTTTTGTTTGGTATCAAGCATGAAATATTTGGATAATTATTATGTTATCATTTATAATATGAGTGAGTATTTTTTTTGTTTAGCATAAACTATTTGAAACCATGTTAAATTAATTTTTTGAAACAAGTGTTCTGCTTTATTGTCAAATTGATTTTCATTCCATGATTTTATAATGGTTTGTTTTCATTATTCATGGTATTTATCTTAATGCATGCTAATTAGTTTGAAATGAATTCATATGATAGTTTAAAGGGCTTAAGTAGGTATAAGCTTTAGTACTTTAGGCACAAGTATACTGTAATTGATCATGGATTGCTCAAACTCATCTCTTTAATTAGGACATCAAAATAGATCTTGTTAAATCAATTTGCTGTTAAGTTCATTAAAAGGTGTTCAATTATGTTTTTTTCAGTGTCCAATCCTCTAGTTTGATTAAATTCTTGTGCTAGTGTAATAGTTATCAAAACTAATATGGTTTATGTTAGGGTTGGACTTAAGTAAACTATAATATAATGAAAAATGAGGAACATCCATTGGTCGATGTCTTCTATAGTCTAGTTCATGGATAAGTCAATTTGTATTTTCATGATAAATATTAATTTACAAGGTGGATATAAATTATGCTAGGTGTTTTCTTAAATTTGGTATCTTTGATAATTATTTGTGTGCTTTTTAGTTGATTTCTTTACTTTGTCAATTTTAATTCTTAAATTTATCGACTTTAATATTAAATTTTGTTTACCCCTCCCAAAATAAGAGTAGTATTTTAGGTGTTTCTCAGTAATTCTAAATTAATTTTTTCTTGATTTTTAGTGTGGTTTAATTGCAGATTAATTTTATGTTCTTTTTTTGTTATGTCGATTTGTTGAAATTAGGTTTAAAATAGTTCCTTTTTTCATGTTTTATGCCATTTTAAGGTTTAGATAGAGTCCTAATTTGTTGATATTTAATTTGTGAGTTTTTGAAAAATATTTGATAAATGTTCAGAATTATTTTCTGAATTAGATTTCACATTATGGTTAATTTTATTTACTTTAATATTTATATATGTGTTGTTTGTTAGTTATTTTATTTTAGATTTTATTTCGTATTAGTATTTTCTAGAGTTATTTTCTGTTTTATTTTTCTGAAAATAATTAGATATATTTATGGGAGCAAAATTTAATTCTTTGCACATTATTGGTTTAGGTGAGTTTTTGTGATATTTCATATTATTTTCCACTGGTTATTTTCTGTTTTATTTTTCAGTTGAATATTTTGTGATTTCTTTAGTTTTTTCAAAACATTTAGTGTTTAATCTTTATTGTTTTATTTCCAGAACTATGCTTAGAATATTCTAGAGGATTTGTCAGTAACTTTTCATATTTTTCCTTGCTAGTTTGAACTGTTAAAAAGAAAATTAAAAAACTGGAGTTGCGGTAGCTAAGAGCATGGCTTATGATAGGTTATATCAAAAATTGGAGACTAAGGAAGGTGAGAAGGAAGTCTTTAAAAGGGCTAGGGAAAGAAGAACAAGAGATTTGGGTGCTGTGAGGTGCTGTCCGAGGATGTAGAAATCAAAGAGAAATGGCAAATGTACTTTTCCAAACTCCTCAATGGTGAAGGGAAGGAAGATTTTCAAAGTACGAAAAGGGGAGTAGTGAGAGGCGTCTTGCTCCTCGATTGTGTGAACGTATTAACAAGGCCGAGATTAAAGAGACCCTAAAGAAGATGACCAATGGGAAGGTAGGGGGATCACACCAAATACCAGTGGAAGAGTTTGGGTGAAGAGGAATTAGAGTTAGGAATGGCAACGGGGCGGGTTGGGGACGGGGGGTATATTCCCCGTCCCCGTCCCCGCTGGAATCCCTGCCCCGTTCCTCGCTGCGGGGAAAAAATCCCCCCCCCCCCGTCGCCATCCCCAGCGGGGATTTAATCCCCGTCGGGGCTCCAACGGGGATTTTTACCCGCTGATTTTCTCTTACCTTCTAAACTCTTTATGGCCATGAGTACCAAATCCAGTATATACCTAGGATTTTTACAAAGAAAATTACATATATAACCTTAGTTGTTTCATTTAAAAATTTTGAAAATAAGGTTATTTTTGTAATTTTAATTAAAATTGGGGGCGGAGTCGGGGAATTGCGGACGGGGATGGGAACGGGGCAAAATCCCCGGCGGAGAAATGGGGACGGGGACGGGTTGAACTATGTCCCCGTCCCCGTCCCCATCCCCGAGCGGGGATTAATTTTCCTCCCCGTCCCCCTCCCCGTCCCCTTTGGGAACAGGGATTTTCCCCCACTTCGGGGCGGGGCCCCGGCGGGGACGGGTATTCCCCAACTTTTTGTCATCCCTAATTAGAGTGGCTAACAGAGAATGGAGGTTTAGTACAGTCATCCCATTGTACAAGAACAAATGTGGTATTCGGGATTGTAATAATTACAGGGGTACAAAGTTGCTCCGTCACACTATGAAGTCATGGGAGAGGGTGATTGAGAGAAGGTTGCGGAAGGATATTTCAATATCAGAGAACCAATTTGGTTGTATGCCTAGCAGGTCGACCATAGAGGTAATTTACCTCCTTAGAAGGCTTATGGGATTGTATAGAGATAGAAAAGTAGATCTTCATATAGTGTTCATTGACCTGGAGAAAGCATATGATAAGGTTCCGCGTGAAGTGTTATGGAGGTGCTTAGAAAAGAAAGGAGTGTCACCTGTATATGTTCGAGTTATTAAGGATATGCACAAGGGAGGGAGGAGGAGTGTCCAGACGCTAGGAGGGGTTACCAATGACTTCTACGTTGGTATGGGCTTGCATCAGGGTTCCACTTTAAGCCCTTTTCTTTTCACTCTAATTATGGATGAACTTACAAAAGGAATTCAAGATGAGGTGCCGTGGTGTATGTTATTCGCAGATGACATTGTTCTTATTGATGAGACCAGGGAGGGAGTTAATGACAAGTTGGAGCGATGCATACACTGGAGTCTAGAGGCTTTAGAGTAAGTAGATCGAAAACAGAATACCTACATTATTGTTTCGGTGGAAGGGAAGATGCGGCGGGAGAAGTCACCATTGATGGGATGACGATACCAAAGGTCGAAAAGTTTAAATATTTGGGCACGATGATTCAACAGAATGGGGATATTGACAAAGATATTAGCCAGTGCATAAAAGTCAATTGGAAAAAATGGAACTATGCTTCAACTGTGATGTGTGATAATAGGACGCCTGTAAGATTAAAAGGGAAAGTTTATCGTATGGTATCTAGACCTGTTGTACTATATGGATTAGAGTGTTGGCTTATAAAAAATGCGCATGTTCAAAGGTTGATGGTTGCAAAGATAAGGACGATTAGGTGGATGTGTGGTTATACGAGAATGGATAAAATTAGGAATAGAGTAATCAAAGACATAGTCAATGTGGCTCCCATCGAAGATAAGATGAGAGAAATAAGACTTAGATGGTTTGGTCATATGAAAAGGAGTGTGGATGCTCCAATAAGGAGATTTGAGACGATTAACATCCCCGAAGGTAAAAGAGGGAGGGGTCGACCTAAGAAGAGTTTGTACGAGGTAATTAAAGAGGACTTAAAAGTTATAGTATTAACAGAGGATATGGCTAAGGATAGGAGACTATGGCGGGATAGGATTAAGATCTTAGATCTCAGAGAGTTGGCCACCTGATTTGGTCACAGTAGGGTAGTTCTGGATGTGGTTTTTTTTTCTTTTTTTTACATGCCGTGTTTGCATGCAGGTAATACATACATTAGGGAAGAAACAATATTTGTCTACCTCTGTTTGTTAAGGTATAGTACTTTCCTCTTCTATGGTGTACTTATGATATACTTATGTTTACATAATTACAACCAACTAATTTATTAGTATTTTGTAGTTCATTCCTTACTACGTATCTGTAAGTTTTTTTTCCATTTAATGTATTTATAAAATCCTTCATCTATAAAATGTTTTCACAAAATCTTATTTTCTAGGTCTCTTAGATTCAGCCTCTCTATGGACAGGGATGCCAGTAGAGGTAAGGTTACCTACATCTAGATCTCCCCAGACTCCGCAAAAGCGGGACCCACACTAGGAGTTGGTGTTGTTGTGGTTGTTGTAAAATTAAAAAATTGAAATTGAAAAAATTAATTAGATTTAAACTAGATATTCATTATATCTTTCCTTAGTAATTTGATCCTTACTCCCTTGTGTTATATTTATATTTATAATTCTATACACTAGTTTAATTTGTAGCCGTGTGACAAGCTTTGCAGTTGACTAGACCACGTTAAGGGCTAAGTGGACAAGAAAACTCCTCGATCCATGAAAGGCATCCGTTTAGCATTTCTTGCAGAACCTCCAAGCTCTCCAAGGACTAACTCTTAGACAATGACATAATCAACTCCGCCAAGGGCTCAACTGGCTTCTAAAGCCCTAGCCTTAATGGCTGGCATTGCTGAGAAGGAACTGTCCCTAAACTTGAAGCCTAGAATGAGCCACTCGCCTATAGTAGAAATGTCGTGCAACTTCCTAAATTTCACCCAACAATATTAGAAAACATGAAAAATCAATATGTAAGCCAAATTAAAAACAAGCAAGCATACTGTGTTAACAATATCACCCCAATAATTAAGCAATGATTCTAACTACTGGCCGATATTCTTTCTTAGCCGGTAGACTACCTTCATCATAAGCAGCTTTCTTCTTCATTGTGATTATGCCTTGCAAACGTATGGATGAAAAAAGAAATTCAAAGACTAAAAGCATCAAGAGGAAGCATTATACGCTTTCCAGGGATGATGAGGCTGATGCATCTCTAATATGTCATAGTCCTCTACATCATCAATCTCCTATTCGCACTCTATGACAGAAGCATCTGTGTAACGCATCATGGGCTCCACGACTGGAGCTTATGCTTGCTCTTGCAATAGGATATACAAGACATAGGCAATAAAGAATGGCAAACACCAAACAACTCTTTAGAGAAAAATCTGAATATACCACATGAATGATACAAGCCTTCGAGTTGGTCTTGGTGAACTCCAAATAGTCATAATCAACAACTAGACTTTAATAAGCAACCCCAACCCTAAGGGATTGCATCCCTCCCTCCACTTCAAGGTTGCCACGAAGATCGTGGTTAAGGGAGGATCCATCATAACAAAGTGAATAGGCCAGCCATATAACACTTGCTTAGTCAATATCTCCCTTAAATACCACACATGACCAAAAGGATCACTCACGACACGTGAGCCCGCACATTTGAACCCTTAATACCAATATTGCCCTCTCAACAGTAGCAAGAAAGCCATCTGTTCAACCAGGGATCCCAGGTCATTTGCAAGTTAATAACAAGAAAAAATAAAAAGGAAACAATAAATGGTGATGAAGAAAATAAATAAAGTGGAGAAGCAATTTCTCATATTATTCGGTGTTTGAGCATTCAAGCGAACGCTAAACAAGCCAATATCTTTCAAATATGCCATCACAAGAACACTACTAGAGCCCTTAGGCCTCATGCACATCGCTGTGAAGTACTCCAGAAGCCAACGCTACAAAAATGAAGCAAGTTGTAAGAGAAAAGCTCATATGTTTCTGAAAGGAAAGATAAACAAATTCTACCTTATTCATATGCCAAAAATCTCCCAGGTTAGCCACCCCTACCCGATGATCGTCCCACTAATAGGCTGATCTTAGTTATGAAAGTAGGGTACCATAAGCAATTCACCCCCATTCCAAGTAGTCGACGTCATGGGCATCCTCGAAGTTGCACATTCAATGGAGGTTCATTTGATTTGGCTTATCAGCAAAGAAGCTTAATTTGAATAAAAAGTTGTCAAATAAGTGAACCTGTTGCTCTACATATGCATCCTCGATTGAACACCTCTAACTGAGAGTTAATAGTGTGTATGTATGTATGTAAGTATGTGTGTATATATATATACATATATGTATTTATATAAATATATGTATATATATATATATATTTATCTATATATATATATATACATATATAT
>JACYFF010002017.1:34362732-34380044 GCA_017589665.1 Selenicereus undatus | reverse complement strand
TGTGTGTGTGTGTGTGTGTGTGTGTGTGTGTGTGTATTGATGTATATGTATGTGTATATGTGTAAGGATCACAAAATGAATTTCACATTGAATCGTTTAAAGACAACCCTGCATTTTAGCTAGGGTTTCTGTGCTACCACTTTTCCAGACTGAAGAACTTTGAGGTTGTCCGTTAATTAGATCTACCCCAACCCCCAAAAGAAAAGGCGGCATATATTTTCTTGGCCAGTTAACCAGGGTCTACCTATATATATCACATATACATGTAAATGCGTAAAAGGAATATCAACCATAAGACCTTGTATGCAGCGTAAAAGATCATAAAGTTACAATATAAAGCAAAGATGTGTCAGACTTTAATGACCATGAGATGGATTGCATTGTGGTTTAGAAGCGTTATCTCGTTGTTGTTGTTAGAGCTACTGTCTCCGGGCCAGACTCCGCCTCCTCTTCCTCTAATTGCATCACTAGCTCCTCTCATGCTCGGGCTCCTCTCATGCTCGGGCTCCTCCTTATGCTCCTCATTATAACTTAACTCAATTAGCTCTGGGGAATCTGTATATCCACCACTATGTGGACCTCTTCGGAGGCCCTAAAACCCTTATATGAGTGGGAATCATCCTTTGAGCTAGGCTGCAGTAGGGTGGTAGGCAGTTACGGAGGGGTTCCTGGTGCTGCTAGAGGTAAAGCTGGTGCCCTTGTGCAGGCGAAGGTAGGATAAAAGGGTTGGGTACATGTAATGCGGGAAGAATGTATAGCAGTGTCCCCAAGGTAATGCCCCTTCGCTATAGGCCCTAAGTCAATAATGGCTCTTTAGTGACAATAGTCCACACCTTAGAACATGAAACCTATCCCTATTAAGCTCCATGTCTGCAATAATCATAAAGTCATGGTACTGCAACCGAAACTCATCCTAAGAGGTCATGGTAAGTAAAGACCGTAAAATCTTACGTGTACGAGCCAACACACTGCGGAACTCCGATAGCAGGTCTTGTATATGGGCTACCATACTGGCATGTAATACAGAAATGTGGGCGGCCATTAAAATTCTCGACAACATGTTAACAGCGTAGGGGTCTATGGATGTGCTTGGATGATCTATCTAAAGAAAGGAAACGAAGCCAAGGGCAAAAGCAAGTGAGTCAAGTGCAAGTATGTTTCCAAGGAGAAAATTCACCTAAGTCGGCCTCCTAAAAGCTTACGTCCTAATACTCAAACACTCTATTGCTCACAATGATTTGTTAACCTCGCTCTAAAGCCACAATTGTAACACACCTAATCTCTAAGTACCCAATGATCTCAATGTAGTCATTTATTGCTATAATTGCAATGGAAGTCTTATTGATTAGAGATATTACTGCTGTCTCAAGTCGGACAAGCCTATATGAGAGCTACACATTTGTACTAAACTATTTTCTCATTCACCAAACCAACCAAAGTTAAGAATATTGAAGTCAACTTCATAATCCCATTCAATTTTCATAACCAAAATACAACTTAGCCAGGGATTTCCTAGATCCCTACGTAAGGCATGCTTATCCAAAAGAAAATATAGTTGATGCGTCTGTTTAGCTTCTTCTAGGCTTCATGCTAGTTTTGAATCACTGTGAGCATCTATCGCTGCCTTCTGGTTTACTAGGAGGAGAAATATTCACAAATCTTTTATCTAAAACAGAACCACACAAAACATTTTGAAAAGTGAGCCGAAACCTAGTACGTATGTCCTTGTGTTATAAAATAGACTTTTATTATCAAATTAGTTGAGTGCTTGCATTTCAATTCAATTTAGTTCGAAACTAAGACAGAGTATAACTATTTTCAAACTAAGGGCTGCAATTGATAAGGGCCAGTTAATTGGGTGACAAAACATTGTTTTCAAACTAATTCATTGCATGAATATTTTACGAAATTTATATAATTTGAGAAGCATGTGAGTTTTCAAATAGTACAACAATATACGTACCTAAGTTTTGGAAATCTCTCCTTTTGTAAAAATATTCTTTTACGCCTTGAAATGACAAAAATGACCTTGCTTCTACTCCAAACATATAATTCTATGATTAGTATGGTTTTTGGTAATTTTATTAATTTTTCAAGCTCGGTAAGTAATTCAAAATTCCTTTGGTTCTTCTCCTAGTTATGAATACATCCAACGTTATTTATTTAAATACACAAATAGATTTGATTTCCTTGTTTGAGTTGTTCTTTCTTCTAATGTTATCATTGCTCTTGTCTCGAATATCATTAACGTTGTTGTTGTTTAAGACTTAACTTTGTTTTACGCAGTATTATTAATACCATCGTCATTATCACCATTTTTATTACTATTGTTATATTATCCATAGTATCATTATCATTATCATTGATGCAATTGTTATTGTGGTTATCCTTATTCTTGTTATTCAAAGTGACATATTTATTGGGTTTAGCGATTCATTTCCAAAAAACGCTTGGGCCAGGCAAGGCCCACTTACAACTCTAGGTTGTTTTTCAATGCCAAGTATATGTCCCGATATCAAATTGCAAAGGGTCTCACTATCTTAGGCCTCAAGTACGATTTGTTTCATATTCATTTGCTTTGATTACAAAAGAATAGGTCATTTGTAAACTAAGTGAACATAATACAACATGTAGTCATCTCCTTATGCATCATCAACATGTATTTTATCCTTTTGGGTCATAGAACACTTAATTAGTCATTAACACCATCTCTAACCTATTATTTGTTATTACTTAAATCAAACTAAAAGGGTTCAACCTCCACAATTAACTTAATTACCTTATACAACCACCCCAAATTTACATAGTTACTCATTCAATTTTCAAATTAAAAAAACACAAACCCTCATTAGTTTCAAGGGCTTGATTAAGAAATTAATTTTAAATTTCCCCTAGTTAATATTTTACTCATTTTACTGCCATCTTCAATCTCAAATTCAAGCAGCTTCTTTCCATGGCAACATCCACAAGACACACACACAGACACATATACCTCACTAATTTTATGTAGGTACAATTAAAATTTATCAAAATTTTACAAAATTAAATGAAACAGAACACAACTTCACATCCAACCACCAAACCCTAATTTCACCATAAGCACGCATAAACTTTCGAACATCTCCGAGCCTCAAACTAATCAACAAAACTCGAGAAAATCACAAATCAATGTTTATCTAATCTAAACAAAACCTTTACTAAAACATTCAACAACAAAAATTGTGAAGACTAATAGAGACGTAGGGTTTCACCTTCCCAATCTCAATTGAACCAAGCGAGGAGAAGGAAAAAGGATATGATGGTGGTGGCAGCTCTATCAAAAACTGGGCACGACGGCCTACAATCTCAGGGCGGCGGGGGGTGGTGGCAGTGACTTGCTTCCATGGTGGGGCGTGCAAATGCGACATCAGAAGGGTTCTAACAAGGAAGGGGGAAGTACGGGAAGGGATGGGGGTGGTTGTTTTTGTTTTTAATTTTGTTAAATTAATTAAACTTTAACTTTAATAAATTTTTGATTTTATCCAAATTCTACATTTTTATGATTTTAGTTCTTGACCTCCGTTTTCTCTCCTTTTAAGCCGAATGAGCATTTGCGCTAAAGTTTTGGGCTAGTATTTTCGGGCTATTAATAGCATCTTACATTGAGACATAATAAATGGTATCTGCAATGGTTAATGTCAAATCAGATTATATGAAAGCATAAATAGTATAAAAATAAAGAATAAACAACTTACTCAAAGATATCAACCGCATCTACAAAGTAATATTGAAATTAATTAATTTTATGAAGAACAAACATAGACGATGAAATAACAATAGTCTATGTCCCCAGCTATCACAAACACACTAATTACAATGCCTCAAATTTGACTCATCCCTTTCGGATGGCGTCGGACTACCAATATAATAGTTGTACCCCATATATATATACACACACACACACAGATATATATATATATATATATATATATATATATATATATATATATATATATATAGATAGATAGATAGATAGATAGATAGATAGATAGACATAAACACACACACACACATATCTGTTTACAGTAATAATGCTACGACTATATATGCAAACTATAATCACCAATGGCCAAGAGTTAGGAGGCAAGGACGAAATCTATACTAATATAGCTACAATTTGTAGACCAAACCAAAGTGTATAGATTATGTGTGCAACATTAATAATAAGCAGTTAAACGAATACCTTGATTGTGACTAATTTCTTCCTATTGATCTATACATAATCTCCAATTTCCCCTTCCTATCTAGTTTAGCAAGAACCGAATGAAATTCCAGTAGAAGCCCAATAAAAACCAAACCTAGAAATTGGGTAGGAAAAAGACATAGCATGAAAGTTACCTTTGGTAAAATTTGGAAAGAAGGCAGAGCACCAACATGCAATGAAGGACCAAATTTTCTATATCAATTTTTCTTACAAAAGTTGAACTAAATTTAAACACACATATGCACATAAAAAAAAGTCATGTCAGAAGAAGACTGAATTTAAATAAAAAGAAAGGATTAATAACTTCTTCAAAAGGTGCCAAATATCTACTCGTCATAAATTGTTCATGCATCTCTCGATAGCCATTCCCATAACAATTTTTTGAGTTCGAGAGAAGAACAAATAAAAAGGTGATGACGGTGATCACAATGTAATCTGCTAGCTCAGTTACATGAACAAAGGGTGACAAAAAAAATGGAATTAGGACCAAGCAGTCAAACTTTCTAGGGGAAATTTACCAAATTCTTAAGTCATCTTCTCTGTGTGCGAATTCATAAAGAGAAAATAATGTGTCAAATGTCGTTGGAATAGGGAGAAAGTATTTAGGGCTTTGGTACATTGAAAAATAATGTATTTGTTAATCATCAAACTCCTCAAAATTGAAATACTGGTAATCTATGTTAAAGGAAAACAAACCACACTTAACACTTGCATGTACTTCCCTCCAACAAAGAGAAAGAAAACATGGACAGGGGACGATGGCGAAGACGGTGATCATTTGAGATTGCACATACCTTGATTATGACTTATTTCTTCCCATTGATCTACATATAATCTCCAATTTTTCCTTCCAATTTCGAGGAACAAGAACCAAATGAAACTTTGCTAGTTGCACACTGAAATTAAACCCAGAAGCTGAATAAGAAAAAGACATACAACAAAAATTACCTCTAAAAAAATTTGGAAAGAAGCTAGAGCACGAACATGTAATTAAAGAAGTTCGAGAATTGGATTCTAAAGTTGTTTCATCACCACCCACCACCATGTCAATTCCCAATTTTTGAACACACTACTGTGGGAGAAATTATACAATTTGAGTCGGATTAGGTCTTAGAATGGAATTTTAGTGGGTGAATAGAGATTTGGATTCTCAAGTTGTTTCATTCTGGGGCTTTTGCTCCACATCCATGGCAATTTAACTAGTTGAATCCATAGGAAGGCAAGAAATAGAGAAATTGAGAGTGAGACAGGGGAGAGAGAAGAAAGAGGACTATAAGCTGGGGAAGGGGGTTTTGAAATTTTTTTAAATAATTTTTTAAATAAAATCAACGGTTATGATATGTTCATCTTACATATCACATGGTTGAGACTTGAGAATGTCAAGTTAATGAGAATTCAGAAAATGATGGTTATTAAAAGATTGTTGTTATGTTAATAAACCAATTAACGAAAAATTAAATCCTCACATTCACAATGGTGAGTTTGTACTCTATTTAACAGAGATACTATAAACCAAATCTAAAGAACCTAAACAATTTATAATAAAAAAACTTGAAAAAATTAAAATTGAAAACAAAAACAAAAGCGAAGGAGGAGGAAGGATGGTGAACGACCATTTAGGGGCTCTAGCGATGGTCTTAGGTGGCAATGAAGGTGGACAACCTTTTCGTGGCTAGCGAGGGGTCTAACAACTGGTGACGGAGGAGATGGTGGTGCTGTTACCGATGATGGAGAAAATTTTTTGGGGTGGAGGTGTTTGGGAGGAAAAGATATCATGCACTACTCTCTTTCTCTCGCCCTTCAAAATTGCGAAATGGGATTCCCAATCTGGATCCGCAATATGTAACTTATTTTTGTATGGAATCTTCCATTAGAAATTCAAATTTTAAATCTACTGCAGAATATTCCGTCGCAATATTTCAAAATACAAAATATTTAAAATTCCAACAAAATCTTCAAACAAAAATTCCATTGCAAACTAAATTTCTGCAGGAACTTCTGTCGATGCGTAGAGTGTTTCCCGTGGAATGTGAATCTGTTGGAAATTCCATTGGATAATGGGTGAAAGACATTATTTTGACGGATCCGTCTAAAAATTTCGATGAAAAATCTAGTTTTTTAGTAGTGAAGAAAGCTTGGGGTTGATATGAGAGGATATATGTCAGACAGTGACTAATCTTTTTAAAAAAAAGTAAGTTAATCGGATTATCATGTGTGATCAAGGCATTGTTTGGCTAATGCAGCTAGAAAATCAATGAATGCCTCTATCACTTTGGAAAATGCAAACGCCATACAAATCGAGTTTTAGAAGAAATGCACCATGGAAAGGTCACTTATGAAAGGAAACGATGATACTAAAATTAATGAACTAGTCTATTGAATCTTAGTCTTATGGATATATCTACAAAGATCAATGTAACTAGTTTCTAAGAGATGTCCCAGTCGCTATGGATAACCAATCATGCTCGAGGCTTATCAGGATTAGCTTGCAAATTAAGACAAAACAATGAAAACCCCATTTCTAAGATAAATTTTACCCAAAGTTTCACCTAGATCAATGGCAACCAAATGTTGCAAAGCCATATCAATCAAACAAGCAATGACCCCTTGATCGTTGTCACGGGATGAGTTTTCAAAAAGTCTTTGTGTTAATTTTCTATTCTTTTATATTGTTTTTCCTAAAACCAAAAAAATCTACAAAAGAGAATCAACCAGAAGATAATGAAGATTTATATGCTCGAAATTTTATAGATGCCCCCCTTAAGCAAGTCTCCACTTGTGATTAAAGAAAAATAAAAGGACATAATAATGGAAGATGAAACATCTACCTATATGCTCTTAACTATGATAAGTGCCTTTGATTACTTCATTTTTGGGGTAGTTTTATGACACTTTTCAGGGTTTTAAGAGCCTGATGTTATATTTTTATACTCTTTTTCCCGATTTACACTTGGTTATGGCTCTTTGGTGTTTATTGTAGGTTTTCAAACTGATTGAACCACCATTTGACTTGGTGGGAGCATGTTTTGGCTCACCACAATACCCCCTAATGTCACCATGCTTGTGGAGCAAGAAGAAAAACAAGAGAGATAGGTCCAGCAGGCACCACGGTCCGACCATGGTGACCACCAAGGTTAGTGGTGCTTTTGTAACTGTGGCTTCTTCGTCTCCTTTCAACTTCGTGGTTGAGAGAGCTCGAATTTTCGCTTAAAGGGATGTCCCTCGGTAGCAATGAGGGGGATTCCCTCATCTTCGATAATCATTCCCTTTCTCAATTTTATCTTTTATAGTGAGAATTTTAGTTTGATTTTGTGTGCAAGTGAGAATCTTGAGCGTGGAATTCGATTTTGTTGGCGGTTTGGATACTTCGTTGGAAGCTGTCATTGCTAAGCTTTTCCCTCTCAGATCTCGCTGAATCATTTGGTTAGTTGTTCAATTTTTAATCATGAGTGAGTAGTTTATCTAATTTAGGAATTTGTTTGTTAATGGAAGTGTAGTTGGATCAATTTAATTCAATAGAATTGTGTTTTCTTTCATGTTGGTTTGAATTCATTTTATCAAGTAATTATCATGTTGTGAGTGGACTTGGCCAAATTTGCTTGCACCCTTGAGACAATTGAGTAAAGAATTGAAAGGTGAAATTCGATTGTTAGGCTGCTTGATAGGACTTAACGTAGCAATGGCTTGAAAGAGAAATTTTTATGTTGGGAGGATGAATGAATAATCCAAAATAATGAACCTAGACTAAGACAAATTAGTTTGAGAGAACAACTTTGGTTTAGTTTAGGCAATTTGTCAATTTCGAAAGAATAGACTAAATTTCGAATTGATTACAATTCTTTGAAATTATCCAATTTAGAGAGATACACATGTTGAATCGTGTGATCGAACGCCTTTCTTAACTAAATAAATCCCTAGAAGTTTTTCCATGATTGAATTTAGAAACTGTTAATTAGAAATAGCCAAATAAAAATCCTCAATTAAGATATTGCTTAGCATTTTCTAATATAAAGAATTTGGTTATTTTGCTTTTGGTCTCTGTGGACGAAACTTTCTTTTTAACTAAAACACCCGTGCACTTGTAGTATTGACTAAGTTTTTGGTGCCATTGCAGGGGACCAAATTGCTAAATATCAAGCCAATCTTGTGAGAGTGACTAAGTATTTTTCTTTCATTTTTTTCTTCCACTTTTGATTGCTTTGCTAGTATTGGTAATTTATATGAAGTCCATTCATTTACAAACGTGATCCTAAAATTGAGAGGACTTTTCATCAAAAGAGAAAGAAGTAAAGTATAGAAAGGCAAAGGCACAAGGCTTGGGAAACTTCGCCACAGATGGAACCACCAAGAGAGGAGCTTGAAAGGACACTCTGAGATTTCATCACTCTAGGTGTTCGAGGTATCACTTCTAGCATAGCTAGACCCACGTTGGAGGTGAACAACTTTGCGTTGCGGTCGACATTGGTCTCAATGGTTCAACAAATACCGTTTGGAGTGTCACCAATGCAGGACCCCAATCTTCACCTCTCAATCATTTGGAGGTGTGCGATACTTTGAAGTTAAACGGGGTCTCAACTGATGTAATCCACCTTTGCCTATTGCTGTTTTCTCTTAAGGACAAGCCACTTGCTTGGCTACATTCATTGCCACCGAATTCCATCACCAATTGTGATGAGCTAACTAAAACTGATGAGTGTTAAAAGTGTATATCATTTTAGGGTCACCTTGCTGCGTTATTAGAAGAATTATGTGATTAATGTTATAATTTATTCTCCTATTCTCATTTTATGCCTGGGTATGGTTCTTTCTTATGATTTGCAGGATTTTAGACCATTTTGACTTGATATTTGACCCACATTTGAGTGTATGTTTACCCCCCATGGATGCCCCTATGATGCCATGCCGATGGAGTATGGAAAGAGTAGAAAATTCGGTTGCAGCCAAGACCACAATCGGACCATGGTGCATGCCATAGACGGTGGTAAACTGATAACTGCTAACCTCTTTGTTTTCCTTCATTGTACGACCAATGTTCATCCAATTGCTGCTTAAAAGGACGTGTTTTCAGAGGAGAAGAAGAGATCTAGTTCAGCAACCATAGTCCTACCTTCACATCTTTTTAGTTTAGTTTAGTTTTAGTGTAGTTTTCATTGAGATTAAAAGGGAAAAGCTTGCCCTTGGAAGCTTGAAGATTGTTGCACAATTTAAGGGCTGCCATTGTTGTAAAGGTTTCCTTTCTTCTTTTGAATTTGCTTTTAAACTCTTGCTTTAGTTGAATTTAGGAACACGAGTGAGTAGTTTTATCTAATTTAGGGATTTGTTAGCCATAGAATTGTTGTTGGATCCTTTATCCTTAAATTCTTACGCTTATTTCATGTTTGGAATTACTCATGTCTATCTTGAAATTGGAACGTTGTGAGTTGAATTTGGCCAATTTTACTTGCTAATATTATGTAGTAGGGTGAGTATTGAAAGGTGAAACTCTCTACTTGATCGTCTTGCTAGAACTTAATTTAGCAACACTTAAGAGAGAATTGCTTGCTACGAGGAGACTTAGCAAATCCATAGATCTTTAACCTAGACTAAATCGAATACACTTGAGAGGGTGTTGGTTGAATTTGTTTAGGCAATTTAGTCTATTTCAAGAGAAAGGATTAAATTCAATTTTATTGCAATTCCTTGAAACGTTCTTTCTACAAAAAGTGCATGCCTTAATCTATGATCTGACTCTTTACTTGGTGAATCAAATTCCTAGATATTTTTCCGTCATTGAATCTCCAAATAGTTAATTAGTTTATTTAAATTGACCATTTGAAAGGATTTATCACTTAACAAATTCTAGTAGGCTACTGACTCGATGGATTTCTTTGGTCCCTGAGGACGATTTTTTAATCTATACTACGACACCCGTGCGCTTGCGGACATGTTAAGTTTTTGGCGCCGTTGCTGGGGATCAATTTGTTAACTATTGAGTTAGTCTTATGAAATGGAATAAGTGTTTTATTTATTTTTTTTCCTCTTTCTTGTTTAATTGCGTTGGTAGTGTTAGTGATTGTGCTTGCAGGAATTTTTCCCGTTTATGCGAAGTCCATTTCTATATGAACCTGATCCTGAGATCGAAAGGACTTTCCGTTTAAGGAGGAAGAAGCAAAAAGTTGAGGAACAAAGACGCGAGGCTAGAAGAACTTCAACAAATATGGCGGGAGGAGGAGGTGACCAAAGAAGGGCATTAAGGGATTTTGTTACCCCTGGAGTCCAAAGAATCGCCTCAAACATCACTCGCCCTTATGTTGATGTAAATAATTTTGAGCTCAAGACGACTCTCATTTCCATGGTGCAACAATCCCAGTTTGGAGGCACCCCTTCAAAAGACCCAAACTTACACCTCTTGGTCTTTTTAGAGGTGTCTGACACATTGAAGCTTAACGGAGTCTCCACCAATGCCATCCGACTGCGACTATTTCCCTTTTCACTTAGGGATAAGGCAAGCGCATGGCTGCATTCTTTGCCTTTGGGATGTATCACCATATGGGATGAGCTTACTAGAGCTTTCCTCGCCAAATTCGTCCCACTGAGCAAAATGGAAAGTTTGAGGAATCAATTCACCAACCTTACCCAAAGGGATGATGAGACGCTCCATGAGGCCTGGGAGCGATTTAAGGATTTACTGCGGTTATGCCCTCACCATGGTCTTCAATGATGGATAATTGTTCAAGCTTTCTATAATGGTGTAACCGAACCTATAAGGTCCACTATCGATGCTGCGAGAGGAGGAACTTTGATGAATAAAATTGAAGACGAGGCCTATAATTTAATTAAGGAGATGGCGCACAACAATTCCCAATTGTCCACCGAACGAGGCCAACCCAAGCGGGTTGGAGGTAAGCTTGAAGTTGATGCACTTATTTTGCTTTCTTCTAAAGTTGATGTTATGACTCAAAGGTTGGACCGTATGAATGTTAATGCTGTGAATTCTAGTGCCTCTCTCCCATGTGAAATTTGTGGCTGTATTAAACATATGACTTTGAATTGTCAAGTTGGGAGTAAACACTCTAGTGAAGTCAATTATGTCCAAAACTTCAAGCAGAGACTAGCCAATAACCCTTACTCTAGTACCTACAATCCAGGCTGGAGGAACCATCCGAATTTCTCATATAGGTCTAATCCAAACTCTCCTACTATGCCCCCATTGAAAGTTAGCCCACTCCCCAGTTTTCAAAGACAACCTTTCCCTCCCCAAGCTCCCCAAAATTCCAATTTAGAGGCTATGGTGGAAAGTATGCTTACGGCACAACAAAAACAAGATGAGTATATAAAGCAATTAGCTTCTAAGGTTGATGTGCTTACAACTCACAATAAGATGTTGGAAGCCTAAAGTGCCAAACAAGCTAGATTTTCATCTACACCTCTAGATAGACTCTCCATTAAACCAGAATCTAAGCCCCGTGAGCATTGTAGTTGTGTCATCTTAAAAGAAGGGGTAAAGGACTCCGTTGACCCCAAGGACGAACAATTTTAAGAGGGTAGAGAAATAATCATGTTTGAGAGTAAGGAGAGGAATGATGGTGGCAAGGTTGTGACATTCATAGAGAATGAAAGTTTAGAGATCCCCATAATTTTTCCACCTAAGCTTCTTGTCCTAGGTATCTTTTCTATCCCCTATGTTGTGGGAAAGGTGAAAATTGAGAGAGACTTATGTGACCTAGGTGCAAGCGTTAGTTTAATGCCATACTCTTTGTTTCATAGGCTTCACTTAGGGCCATTACAACTTGGCTCCTTTTCACTACAGTTAGCAGACGGTTCTGAAACGTAACCTATAGGCAAATTAGAGGATGTGACAGTCAAAATAGGAGATATTTGGGTATTGGAAGACTTTATCATTATTGATATGACTGAAATCGATGATGCCCAAATTATTCTAGGGAGGCCCTTGATGGCTACAGCAGGTTGCCATGTTGATGTAGAAAGGGGGCGGATAACATTTGAAGTACAAGGTTGTTACGCTATGTTCTGCCATATGGAGGAGAAAGCGGTTTCCCCTAACTCTTCCTTATTGGATGAATTTCCCCATTCTCTTGAGATTGACATGGAGGATATCTTGAATTTTCAAAATCCTCCTAATTTTGATTGGATTTCCACTGAGGATCCCGACCAAGGGTGTGTTAAGGTGGAGTTTGCTGCTCCTATGCTGCCAAGCACACCCAAGGTTGAGACCCATGCTTATAATGAGTCTACTATGAGTGAGTATTACAGGTTTGCCCAAGCGGTTCTCTCTTTGCCCCATATGGAGGGATTTGATGCAGACTTTGATTTGGGGATTGAACAAGGAAATAGTGGCCAGTCGGATGGGCCACGTACACAGTTTGTCTTGTACACTAATAGTACGCTATGGCATCAATTGATGATGACGAAGGACCTTCAACCTATGCTTTTGATGTGGTACCTTCGTTTGAAGAAGTTCAATTTTGTGGTTTGCGATAAAAATGATGCTCATATACTCACTGATCCAAACCAGGTATAGAAGTATGGTCAAGCTCTTGACCTTAAAAGTGCGCTTCTTGGGAGGCAACCCAAGCACTTTTTCTTTTTTCTTAGCTTTGATTTCCATTGTTACTTATAGTTTTCATGGCGTAGAAAAAAAAGAAAAGAGATAAAAAAGAGACAAAAAAAGAGAATAAATAACTAAAAAAAGAAGAGAGAAAAGAAGAAGGCATCACAAGACACAAAGGAAAAAAAAGAGAGAGAAAAAGATGTTTGGCACCACGGTTTGCCCGTGGTGACCCCCACGGACTGTAGTGGTCTGCTATGGGTTGCGGTCAAAGGTTTTGACCGTGATGACCCTTCCTTTTCCCCCCAAATTCATCTTTAACCTCAACACACTTTCTCTTTACCTCCCTGTTTCTCTCTCTAAACCCACCATTACTAAACCTCCATTTCTAACTCATTTTCTTCTCATTTTTGCTCCATTTTCCTTCAAAACTTCACCATTTCACTTAATCTTTCTCTTTCTCCCACAAATTTCACCTCTTTCTACCATTCCTTCTTCAACTTCATTTCACCTTCACCATCCACCGTAACCATTTTCTTCCCTTTCTAGTGCTTCTTATTTTTCACTTAAATTCTTTCTTTGTTCTTTCTCAAATTTTCTTTTTTAGGTTTTAGTTTCAATTCTTCTTTTATTTTTGCAACCATGGCACCCACCAAGAGACAGAGGAGTATCAAGGAGGTAGGATCATCAAGCCAAGCACCATCTCGGCCTCAACGGACCTCTCGAACTTCTACCAATGCACAAGCTCAAGGTAACCTTCCTCATCCTCTTGGTTTAACCAACCTCGATCATGTTGGTAGATATGCTTGTTTGAATGAATGCATGAGTGTGGCAACTCGTTATTATCATGAGAAATGATTAGGCCGTTTAGGAATGGTAGATGATATTTGGTGGTTGTTTACACAGGGGGGGGGGTATGGGATATTTCATTGAACTTAAGGAGCATACATATCGGGACCTTACCTTAGAGTTTCTGAGCACACTACATGCTGAGGTCACTAGAGCGCCTCAACGTTAAGCAAGGTATATCTCATTTTATTTGTAAGAACAATTATATGAGTTGAACTTAGGTACCTTCAATAGTATATTTGGTTTTCCACCTAGCATGGATTTACCAAACTGACAAGTCCCTTAAGAATTCAACCCAAATGCATTTTGGAGCAAGCTTTCGTGAAGTGTCAGGTATAATACTAGTTCTTTTAAAGGCACCCATATTGGAAATCCTTGCATTCGGGTAGCTCAGTGTATCCTAGCTTGCTCTTTCTTTGCTTGAGATGATAGTTTGAATGTCCTGAGATTATCTGAGTTATATTTCTTGTCTTGTATGCTTGATGGTGTTCAACTTGACTCCGGCTCATTCATAGCCAGACAATTGTATAGTGATACTGTTAGCACTAAGGGTAGGATAGTCATTGGTGGTATTGTCATACTTATTGCTAGGTTTTTGGGTGTTGAGCCCAACCCTGATGATAAGAGTATCTAGGTCCAGGCGGCTTGATCAAGCCGCTTTTGAAAACACGAACTTTTGTAAACTAGAGGCTGGAAGTTTGTGCTAGATTTATACTGGGGATCGGCTTCTGCCGCTTCCCAATGTTGATCGAACTACATTACTTCACCGAGCTATCCTTTATTGGACACCTGATGATGCCGAGGTTATTCAACCCGCACACCCTCCACCCCTTTTACTAGTTACATCAAACCTAGTTTGTCTTCCCAACCACCCCCACTAATTATGATGACCTCCAAGCCACCCTTAGATCCATCCAGGAGGAGCAAGTGTCCCTTTGAGCATTTATTGCTTCTGAGAACGCCGCTATTTGTGACTTTGTCCAAGAGCGTCGCGACGGGCTTTGTGGGATACTTACTACCCAAACTCAACATTTCTAGGATTATAGGGCTTGTTTAGAAACCTGGCGAGATTGGTGTATCCCTTATGGCCAACCACCCCATCCTCCTCCTCTACATCCTTTTTGATAGCTTTTCGCTACTCCCCTTCCCTTTTTCTCTTCTGTGTGCACATTGAGGACAATGTGTTGTTCAAGCATTGGGGAGTTAGTCAGTATTTGATGGTATCTAATGCCTGATTTGGTTTGGGGTGTGCTTATGCCTTATACATATTATTCGTGATTGCATTTGGAGTTTCATTGTAGGTTTTTATCTTATGTAATGAGAAGCATTTTAGAAGTACATTTAAATTTCTTTTCATTCTAGATTGCATTTTAGTTTTTTTTATGTAGTTTCTTTTTATAGCTTTTATATTTTTCTTGGTATTGTTATTAGTAGCATGCATGAAAAAAATAAAAAAAATTAAAAAATACAATATAAAAAAGGAAAAAAGAAAAAAATCCTTCGATGATGATCTTTGTAGACTAGGCTGACTTCTTTGATTTAGTTTGATCTTTTGATTTGCCCAATTGCGCGTAAAAGTGTTTGAGAATAAGTTTCCAGAAATGACTTCATAGTGTGAGTTGATTACCCTATGACTTTTTTCATGAATTTTGGCATATGTCTACTAGCTAGTTATGACCTTGGTAGATGTCTCATGAGGCTTTGACCTTTTTAAGACTAATTTATCAATTTAGTCTTTTGTTGATTCATGTACGACTCTTCCTTGACATCATTGCTCTAAAAATTCCTTTGATTCTCATTCAAAATCACATTTTGCATATGCATTTAGGAAATATGATTGGGACATTCTTTGACATGCTAACCCCAAATACCAAATAGCCGCCCTTGTTACATATTATATCCCTTGCTAGCCACTTTGAGCTTATATCCATTTTTATTGATTTGAACCTCCTACCATAGCCCTTGGTGAAATTATTACCTCACCTTTAAGTTAGGACTAGAGGAGCATTTCATTCTTGTGTATTGAGTTTTAATTGGGAACTAGTGGGGTGTATTACGATCTTTTTGGAGGATTTGGTTGTTTAGTGAAGGGATGTGTATTCTTGTATTGATATAAGAAATCCCTTATCTTGTTGTCCAAAGATTAGAGAAGAGTTGAAATTCTCCATTGATATAAGATTTCCCTTGGTTAATGTAACACCCCCAGCCCCTAGGGCCGAAGACGTCACGTGTTCTTCACTTTCTACCTAAATTCTGGGACGAAACGGGCAGAGTTTCCCCTGAAAACTGACCGTTTCCCAGGCTTAAAGCCTTACATTACAACCCTGCAGTACAAGTCAACAACCACAACAACTCAACGGCTACACACCGGAGTCCCAACTCTACGGGTCACACGCCCGGAGTACACAGAACTTTCGATTTTTCATAAACTTTACAAGAAACAGACTAATTACATAACCTTGCAACCACATTCGACAATACTCATCAAAATCATAAATATGGCAACATAGACCAAGCAATTCCACCCTGGGCGCTCCACGCAGCTGTCACATACCTGTGAATCTGGGAAAAGGGGAAAAGTAATAGGAATGAGCAACCACCGCTCAGTGAGTAAACCCTCTCTCCCAAAACATACTTAAAATACATATAACTTATCAAAAGCCTTTCGTAATTCATTTTAGTTGAAGACTTACACATCATACATCATACTCGTTCCATAAACCAAGAGGAATCATAGACATACCAAAAAGTTTAACTTCAATGAAATTATAAAGCATAAACCGTTGTGTAAATCCATAAACATAACCTACATAAGCTTACTAAAAACAAACGTGGAAAAGGTTAACTTTAGTGAAATCGTAAAGCATAAACCGTTGCGTAAATCCATAAACATAGCAAAACATAAGCTTACTGAAAACATACGTAGTATCTTATTCACGTAAATGAGGAGACTAGACTCTTAGAGGTACTTTGTTACTGCCATCCCGAGTCGGCCAAACTCGAGCGGCAACATACGCCTATCCGGACAGACATCATACCATGCTGAGACATAATTTCATACATAGACTTCAGGCGGGAATCAAACCACCATCCCTGAATCTATCATAACATAACATACATAATACCAGGCGGGAACTAAGCCACCATCCCTGGGTCTCAGACTTAAGCTTAAAGTTTCTAGAGTAGCTCCTCCACGTATACATACACATAAACATAAACATTCATTTACATACGTACTTTTTCATATATATGTCTTAGGAAGACATAAACATACTTAGACATAAACATACGTATTCGTAAACATACATACTTATACTTAAAACATAAACTTAAACATAAACATAGGCATTCGTAAACATACGTAGTTATACTTAAACATAACTTAAACATAAACATAGGCATTCGTAAACATACGTACTTATACTTAGACATAACATAAGTATTCGTAAGCATACATACTTATACTTAATCATATATATATATATATATATATATATATATATATATATATATATATATATATATATATATATATATATATATATATCTTAAGAACGTATAACATTCATACATGTAAATACTTACATAAACATACATACTTAGAAGACAAACATGCTTATACTTTTCCGTACATAGGTTTTATGGACGTAAAACCTGAAAACATAATTTTCT
>JACYFF010002017.1:34317879-34362632 GCA_017589665.1 Selenicereus undatus | reverse complement strand
ACACCTTTAGCTTTAGGCAAACAACGAGAAACGCTTCTTAAAAGCACGGTGAGTATACTAACTCACGATTCAAAACCTGGGTAGTTACAATCATGCATTTCAAAGATATGATTCTCAATACGCAACTCCAGTTGCCCTTTTAAGACCGTTTCAACTCTTTTAAACGCAAAAGAATGAAATTGATGCAAAACCGATTTGTTTATGCAAGTTACGTAAGTTTAAATCATAATATCCACAAGAGATAACGTGTTTAAAAACTAGTGAAAGCTTTAGTTACTACTCATAAATCGATTTTGCCAAAGGTTTAAAAACTTTCCATAATCGGACAATTGCAATACCATGTAAACTATTTTATGGAATACGTTTACAAGTTCATTTCTAACTTAAAAGTTTAATAAAGACGTACTTAGTTTGCTAAATCGTAAAAGGAGTTTGTTTCTGACTTAAAAATGTCGTAAAAGCGTAATGCGTTTCCAACTTAAAAACTTCGTAAAAACGTAATCGGTTTGCTAAATCGTAAAGCGATACTTGTTTCTAACTTAAAAGCTTCATAAAAATGTAATTAGTTTGCTAAATCGTAAAACGATACTCGTTGAAACATAACGGGTTTAGTTAATGCTTAATTCAAACTTAAGTCAAACTAAGTTCGAAACTTAAAAGCTTCTTATAAAAGTTATAAGCTTAAAAGCTTCTTATATAAGTTATAAGTTTGTTATTCCATAAATCGGCTTCATTTAAAACTTCAAAACTTCTTTAAAACGTAATAAGCTTGTTAAGAAGTAAAACGACTTCGTTTTCAATTCAAAAGTTTCGTATAAACGTAATATGGCTACTAACTCGCAAAGATGACTTCGTTTTAAAGTTAAGAAACTTTCTTATAAACGTAAAACGTTTGCTAAATTATAAAACGACTTCATTTGTAACTTAAAAGCTCTTTTAAACACGCAATGCATTTATTAACTTGTGAAACGGCCTTACTTTTGACTTAAAAGCTTCTTATAGGGGTAACACGTTTACTAAGCCGTAAAACGACTTAGTTTTCAACAAAAAAGGCTCTTTATAAACATAATAAGGTTGCCTAATCATAAACGACCTTGTTTCTCACTTGACGGTTTTGCTAAATCATACCAACGACTTCATTTGATTGCAAACGTAATAAGCTTGCTCATAAACATAATAAGCTTAACTCACTTGTTTGTCCACACATATTCAATCGATACTAAACATATGTAACTGACTTTCAATTAACGCCTCAAGCCTACTTCATCCAACTTGATTGAAGCTAAGCATATATAACTCTCTTCAAATTAACCTCATTAGCATAAGTCACCCAAGTTGATTCGAATCGAAGCTAAACACATTTAACTCACTTCGAATTAGCCCAAATTGATTCGATTCGAAGCTAACCATATATAATTCACCTCGAGTTAACATATCACGCATAATTCACCCAAATTGATTCGAATCGAAGCTAAACACATATAACTCACTTCGAATTAGCCCAAATTGATTCGATTCAAAGCTAACCATATATAATTCACCTCGAATTAACATATTACGCATAATTCACCCAAATTGATTCGAATCGAAGCTAAACACATATAACTCACTTCGAATTAGCCCAAATTGATTCGATTCGAAACTAAACGCTTATAATTCACTTCAAATACATATCTCTAGCATATTTCATACTCTTTAGGCATAAACACTTATAACTAGCACATCCATAAACTCAATCATACGATTATCATTCGAAATCCTTAAAATAAGTGGGATTAAAGGATTACCCACTTGAATTCAAGCAATTTGCGTGCAATTGGCTAGATTGAAGACGAATTCGAGCTCCACACACCCATGAATTCCGTTTGCCTTCGCGTGGGGGTTCGGACTCCACCAAACCGAAACCCCAACTTGCGATTTCTGATGAAATTAACCACAATTAGGAAGAATCTAGGTCAAGATGACACCTATAGATGAGTGAGGGTTCGAATTCACCTTGCATGCCATGAAAATCGCCGGGTGTTCGGTTTTGCTCCGGTCGAAATCAACCCCAACCGTGGCTGATCTTCAACCAGTGGCACCAGGGCGTGACGGCCGGTGGCTAGGGTGCGTCGGCCGGGGCTAGAGGGCGGCGGCTGGCTCCGGCGTGCGTGGTGGTGACGCGAGGAAGAGGGGACGAACAGGGGAGACGGGAGGAAGCAGAAGCAGAAGAAGAAAGAAAGAGGAGAGAGGGGCTGTCGGGGGGGGTATCGCGGCAAGGGGGAGGAGAAATAAGGCACGCGAAATTACCACTTTGCCCTCCCCTTCTCTCTTTCATTTATTCAACAGATCAAACTTAACACCGCTAGTCTAATTCGTAAACCGATTCCTAAACCCAAATCGATAATATAATCCTTCATCAGTTATTCGTTCCCAAATCTCTCTAGGTTCGATGTAATAACATCAAACTACTTCCAAGGCTGACGGGTATTCAAGTAAACTATTCAAACCCGACAGGCATAATATTCATTAAACGAATACGACAAAACTCCGGGTCTCACAGTTAACTCTTTGTGGAAAAAAAAAGAAAAGAAAAAAAATGAAAAAAATAGAAAAAAAAGGAAAAGAAATAATAAAAAGAGTGTTAGCCTTGTTTAGATTGTAAAAAAAAAGGTTATTTATGACTTTCAACTCTTTATCTCTTCAAATGGGGATGTATTTTGTAGATGAGTTGTATTGATTTAGGGAGAATGTTGTATGATGCATTGAAAATGTTTAGCTCGTAGTCTATGGCTTCTAGCTCCACATTTCCAGAACATTTGTTCTCCCATTACCTTTACCGATCACCTCATTACAACCTTACAAAAGTCCTCATGATTGTCAAATGTGTATTGCATTTTAGTGATGGCGAGTTAGAGAGTCTTGTCCAGCTCATGGTAGATTTGAGTCTATGGCATGTGAATTGAGGGGAACCTTCTTACATTTTCAAACACATTTGTGATGAGTGCCACATGACTATAGTGAGGTTCTACCAGCATTGCTAGCTCCATTTTTTTTCATATGTTAAGTGATTGTATTTGATGATTTGGGAGGATTGATTCAAATTTGACACTGTGGTATATCAAGTGGTGTTTGAAAATTTCATTTCCTAGTCAGTTTGCTGAATGATTTTTGCACCATTTTGAGCTAACTTTGGATTGGCCTTGCCATTGAGATGCTATCTATGCCTATCCTGAGGAGGTTTTGAATAATTTTATGGTTTTAGTGTTGCTTGAGGACAAGCACCGATTCAAGCATAGGGGAGTTTGATGAACGTTAAAAGTTTATATCCTTTTAGGATCATTTTACTGCATTTTTAGGATCATTATGCGCTTAATGTTATAATTTATACTCCTGCTCTTGTTTTAAGCTTGGATATGGTTCTTTTCTATGATTTGCAGGGTTTAATACCATTTTGACCCAGCATTTGACCCTCATTTGAGTGTATGTTGACCCCTACAGATGCCCCTGTGATGCCATGCTCGTGGAGTATAAGAAGAGTAGAAAATTCAGTTCCAGCCAAGGCCACAGTCAGATCGTGGTGGTTGCCACAGACCGTGGTAAGCTAGTAACTGCTAGCCTCTTCGTTTTCCTTCATTGTGTAGCCGAGGTTCATCTAATTGCTGCTTAAAAGGATGTGTTTTTAGAGCAGAAGAGATCAACCATGGTTCTACTTTCACATCCTTTTAGTTTACTTTAGTTTTAGTGTAGTTTTCATTGAGATTAGAAGGGAAAGCTTGCTCTTAGAAACTTGAAGATTGTTGCACAATTCAAGGGCTTCTTGTTTGTGCCAAAAATGTGTTACTTTTACGGTACTTTTACACCTGTTTTATGCTCGTTATGATTATTATTTAAAATTTTTTATTTGATTTTATTTTGTTTTTTAGGTTTTGATCAAAATAAGAATAGTTATGGAAAAATGCGAGAAAAATGCTGGATAAATGCCTGGAATGGAGAACTCGGTCAAATTGACTTAAATCCAACCCAAACCTCTAACATGTTAGTTTGGCCTATGGAAATAAATAAATAAATAAATAAAGCGTAAAAAACCATCCCTCCCAGCCTCACGTGCAAGGCGTGTGGTCCTTGATTGTTTTTCCCCAGCGTGCTGGGCACGTGACCCCCAATTAACCCCCTCTTGAACCTTCTCTCTCCTTCTTGGCTTCAACCCAGAGAAGCCCACAAACCCAGCCCTGAAACCCGATACCCGGCCACATCACCGTCTGCCTTTATCTCATCTCCCCTCTCTCTCTCTTCGATCTTATCTATCTCTCTTCAAGCAATGACAGTACTCCACCATCTCCTTCATCCTCATCCACCCTGCAATTCACGCAACAATCGCCACCATAGCACCATCTCCTCTACCCACGCAACTCACAATGAACGGTGAAGATTGGAAGAGCTTGGTTACGAATTAAAGAGGCTAACTTCAGAAGAAGGGGTTAGATGATTCTAGGTTTTAACTAGTTTAATTCTTGAGTCTTCTCTCATAATTCAAATGCATTTTCATTTCGATTTTTAGGGTTAAGGTTTGATGTGAGTTAGGTTCTGGGTTTCGAATTTGATTTAATAATGCTACAATTTTGAGTCTCCCAGTGGGAAATCACGATTTTAGTTTGATGTTGGTTTTATTGCCAAATTTTGGAATTCCCCCTCCCCTGTTTGGTTGCTGGAAGGAAGTTCGGATGTTGCTCTTCCTTTTTCCTGGTGAATCAGTGATGTTGATGTTGAATTAGCAGCATGCTCAAATGGCAAAGTTGATTCTCTTGCTTTGATTTCTCTGTCTCGAGTTTTGAATTATGGCCTTGTCTCTCTGTTTTTTTTTTTGTTTGAATATGTGCCCAGATGCTTGACAGTTGGTTCTGAGTCACTATTTCGATTGGTCGCTTGTTGGATTTTAGCTCAGCTTGGATGATTAGGCTTGACTGTTTCTTTAGTTTGGTTTATGTTTCTCTTTGCTTTCCTCTGTTTCTTCATTTAAATGTTGATTCGGAGTCGATTTAGGTTAAGTCCATCCCCTGTTTCATAACCCTTGCTATGTCGGGGTTAGATTAGACTAATTTATTTACAAACACATGATGGTGGTTTCATTCTGGTTTATTATGGTTTCATTGAGGCTAGGCAATTTCAAAGGATTCATATGCTTTAGTCGATTTAGCGAGTTTGGCTCGGTTGATAATCTTAGACATCATGAGCATGAGTTTAAATTACTATTAGTTTAGTCATATCGTGCTTTATTCTTAAGATTAAATGGCTTGGTTGATAATCTGACCTTGTTTAGTAACCTTAATCTCATCTCGTCCCTGAGGACACGACCCTCAAGTACTACAGTGAAAGCTGTACGCTTGCGGCTTTTGTTTTACACTAGAATTATCTCAACAAGTTTTTGGCGCTGTTGCTGGCGATGATGACATGAGTTTCGGTCACATTTTCCTTTTTTGACCTACTTTCTTGTTAATAGCATATATATTGATTTGCTTCCTTTTTTCGTTATTAATGATGACTTCGTCTAGTTCATTTCTTGAAAATTCCCAAAATCTAAAAAAAAATTAGAAAAGTTAAAATCCAAAAAAAAATTAGAAAAATTTGAAAACCCCTAAAAATTGAAAAATTCTAAAAACTTTAAAAAACTTCAAATGCCAGTTTTCCATTTCCTGTAATATGAGCATGAACCTTTCTGGCATTATCTTTTAAGGCTTAATGAAAACTGAATCATAATTTTGCAAAATGAAAAATTTATGAGATCATTGTTGTGGGTCTACATGTTGAGTCAAGGAGTTATGTTGAATCAATTTATCGTGGAGGTTTAATAGAATTATTATCTAAAACTTAAGATGAAGTTTTGGATTTTTTTAAAAAAACTAGCTTGGGAAACCTGCGCGTTTGAACAAGCTAATGAGGCTTTTAGATACCCAACTCATTGCGAGTCTGTTGTTCCTGCTAATCCTTCCCTTCGAGACTACTTTAATGATTCAAATGACTCATATGACTATTATATGCCTCCTGTTTTGTACGATTACTGTGAATCTTCTTATCATGATGCTCATACTTGTCCTTTTCGAGCTTATGTTGATGCTACATGTGCAAGTTTTGAGAAGAAGATTAATGAATTGACTGATTAAATGATAGAGACAATGAAAGCAAGAATTGTTGCATGTTCTCAATGTTTTAACCAAAATAGGGACACTTATGATGAGATTGATTCTAGTTTAGGATCTCCTAAACCTGACGTTAGTCTTGATGATGATTTTGAACCCTCTTATGCTGCTAGGCCCGATTTGAATGAGGACATGTATTTGCCTTGTTTAGATCAAGAGAGTGACCTCCCTATGTCTCTATCACCTGATCTTGTACATTGCACTAGCTCACCTAAAGACATGACTGATGATGTCTTAGTTTCTACCGACCCACCCACCACTCTGAACGACTTTTGTGAGTTTGAGGTGGGTGAACAATCTGATACTGTTAGTGAGTTAGTTATAAGCATCACACCTGAAGTTGAGTCTCGTGATTTAGATAAGTCACAAGAAAGTATTTCACAGGAGTTATGGAATGAGGTAACTGAATCCACTATTTTGGACTTTGATGATGATATTCTTTATGCAAAATATGAATCTTTTTCATATGAGCTTGATGTTACTGAAGGTCTTGATGTGGGTTTTCGTGTTGAGTATGAATCATTCTCTTTTGATCCCGTCATTCCTGACCTTCTATTTAAATTAAATGATAATATTTTGTATGTAGAATATGAATCTTTTTGTGAGTTTGATACCCATGGAAGTTCTGACGTGGATTTATCTGCTGAATATGAATCCTTTTCTTTTGATTCCATCCAAACTGACTTCCTTTTTGAATATTGCAAGTCTGAATTTGTTGAGTATGAGATCATTGCCACTCGTAATTTTGTTTTAGACCAGACTCATACGCATATTGGACTTAAAAGACTTATGAACCTTACACCCATTGTTTTGCCTAGATTGTTCGTTCATGCTGATATAGTTTCTAGGCCAACGACCTCAATACTGGCTTGTTCTGAGTATGTTCATTTCCTATCTGATTGGGGCCATATGTTTGATAAGTTGTAGCGGGCCCTTACCTGTACTTTATTGGCTAAGTGGATATACTCTTTCTGGTTCCAACTTACTGCTTTTCACTGTTGCTATATTATTAAGAGTTGGACTTCTTTGTTTGATAAGCTGCTACGTGCTTTGACGAGTTTTGATTTGAGTTACACTTTTTAGCTTAATATGGAGTGGCTGATGCTCTGAAGACTTCTAACAAAGTTGATTTCCAGAGGTATAGCTTAGGTGTTCTTTGCACCTGACCTGGTAAGACCGTTCTAACTTTTCTCTCTTATTCTTTTTTGTACTTAGTTGTGGACATTTAGGACTGTGAATATACGGGTGATCGATCTTGAGGAGCAATTTGGGATATGTTGAGCCGTGTGGACTATGATCACCCTTGGTTGTGTTCTGATTTTGTGAACACTTGTTAGTTGTGGATATCTAGGATTGTTTTTATGTTTTAATTTGTTTGATTTCTTTATTTTTGTGAGTTTTGGTTTTTGCTAGTTTTTGTTTAATCTTTTGTTTTTGTTTCCTTTTTGGTGTTTTAGTGTATCTGTTTTTTTTTGTTCTGTATTTAGCTTTTCTTTCTTTTGTATTTTGTTTTGTTTTAGGTTTCTTTTGATTTAGATTGGTGTTTAGGAAGTCCTTGGTTTGGTTTTGTTTTTATTTTGGGTGATTATGTTTGTTTTCTTTTATTAGGTTTTGATTTTTATTTTTCTTTATTTAGTTATTTTGCCTGTTGATTTTTGTGTTTGGTTTATTTTGTTTTGGTTTGGTTTTGATTTTGGCCATTTTGTGGTTTCACTACAAAAAATAATGCATACTCCCACATTTGTGCCGCCACACTTAATGAAGTGTGGTGACAGAAAATAACAAATTTGATAGTTTTGTTCACTCCACATTTAATAAGTGTGGGGAAATCATAAACCTTTTCCTATACTTATCAATTGTGGGGAATTAAATTATTTTTTCTGTATAAACTTATCAATTAACTTGGTGAATATATTAATTATGGGGAATTTTTTAAGAAGGTAAAAAAATATTTGAATGTTGATTTTATATATATAAACAAAGTAATTAAGGGAAAAAAATAAAAAAAGAAACGTCACTGACTTCAATTCATGCGAGTTCTTTGGCTCGATGACAAGCATATCATCGAGGAAGCTAGGGTTTGAGGGGAATTGAGGGGGGAAGACAATAGTTTTGGGTGCTTTGCTCGTTGAGGGTTGCCGGTGTCAGGGGGTTAGAGGCGTCGACGGTGACTATCGCACGTTAGGGGTTCAGAGGTGTCGACAGTGATTTGGGTTCTCTACCTCGATCGAGGGTGCGACTTGGGTGCTTTGCTCATCGACAGTGGCCTTTGCCGGTGTCAGGGCCAGGGCATCAACGACAACTATTGCCGGCATCAGGGATTCAGGGGTGTCGACGACAACTTGCTTTCCTTGGCTTGATTGGCTGTTCTTCTGCGTGGGCAATTCGTATGTGGCTTGGTCCTACTTTTGCTTGTGTGCATAATTTTTTTCAAGTTATGCCCAATTTCGACTATCAGGTTATAAAAAGTCACATTCGGACAATATTTTTGTTGATGAATGATGGCAGATTCAGTCAAAATGGCTTGTTAAATTCTCATCTAGTACTTTTCATATACAACAATAGGGAATTTGAATTCATGCTTCTGCTCATTTCAATGATGGGATAATTTTTTTTTCTTGGTTTGCTTCACATTTCAGCCTAGACTAGAATGCTTTTCACACTGTGGGAATTTGCTAGGGTACTTGAGTCATAGTGAGAAATAGCTGCAAAATTCCTTCGTTTTTCCATGTTTCCTAAACATGGACAATCTGTTTCCAGAATTCCAGGTTCTTTTGAGATGGGCCTTGCATTGTTAATTGACATGAGATGCCTTGATATATGAGTTTGAAGAGCTAATCCTTTATGCCCATCTCAGCCTCCTGAGTTGGGTGTGTCAGCTCTAGACTTGATTAAAATAATGTGATTGGTAGCATCTGCTTCGCTTGTTGTCAACTGCTAACGATAAGACTAGATGCGCATTCTCTATTTCAATATGCTGCTTTTGGAAGTTAAACAGCTGATCTGCCTTGACAAGGACTGATGTTGGGGAGGGGAGGGTTTTTATTTTCTTTGGTTTTTACAGGCACCTTTTGTTTATGGACTTGTATTTTGCAATGCAATGGCATTAGGATCTTTGTTTACCAAATGATGTTTGGTATTCTTATTTTTGGCAACTGATTTATGTTTCATGTTGATGTCTATCGGGTTGGTTTCATTATAAATGTCTTTTTTTGGTCGTTGAGGTGTTGTTGTGCTTAGTTTCCCCAGTACCAGAAAGAGCCTGTTCTTTTCTATTTGTTAGTTATTCTTACTTCTAACACTATTGTTGTAAGTTTTTTTTGTTGTCCACTAGAGATCCTAATTCTAGCCTCTATTCCAGTCTCTCCATTAATATCATTTTGGATTGTTGATGGAAGTTTAGTGGGATTCATAGTGATTAGCTAAAGCACCCACTGAACTAAAGGCAGAGAGCGAAAGACAGAGTTAGAGTGGGTACGATTCGTACAATAGTAGTCGAATGCACAGGTGGGTGTGAATTCGCAGCCTTCAACCACAACTTCGAGTCAGTGAGTCAATTCAGACGATTTTGGGGGTATTTATTCTCTTGTGAGTCAATTCAGACGATTTTGTAGCTCTGTGAGTTTGTTTGGTTCCCTTTTTGCATAGTTCTCATATATTATTCTCTTATTGTACATTCAGAGTGGATTTCGTTACATGTCTGCATATGTAGCATCTTCTCTTTTGCACGTTGTTTGTACTGTCACTTGTATGCACATATTGCAATACTGCTAAAGTCGTGATGATGTGTTCTCTAGTTCAATATGACTTATTACATTACATACTCCCTCATATGTCTTCCCCTGGTTTCCTTTGCCCTTTGGTAATTTTTCATAGGAATGTAATTGTTCTTGTATTTGTCACTTCCTTCTGTGTATCAGCTATCAAGAGATGCAGCAGGTAGCCTGCTAAGTTATAACAAATACGCAGAGACTAGTGTCATCAGGCTTTTAGAGTTCTGTTGTTTATAATTCAAAGCTAAGAAATCAGTGCTAGTGGCTAGTTTTGTTCCACTCAAACAGGACAAGTGAAGAGTAGTGCATCAAAGCAAAACAGAAAAATTTTGTTTGAATATTCTGGTCATTGTGTTGTTTGCAAACCCATGTCGTGGACTTGTAAAATTTTTTTATATTCTCAAATAAGTATAGTATGCGGACATATTGGAACTTGTATGCCATTTACCTCCTGTGGTCTCAGTTTTGGTTTTCCCCTAATATACTGATCTCTTTTGGCAGCTATGTAGTGGAATGGATTAGAATGCTTTTGGTACATGTGCTGAACTTATATTTGCTCCTATAGACCTGATGCTCCCCTTCTGCCTTCTAGATTTTGCATAATCCCATTTGATTCTGTTAAGGTAGCTTTTCTAATTCGACATTTGAGTTCTAATTATAGATGTCATTTTCTGGAGATTAGCTTAAATTTTTGCTTATTTTGACTTTTTGGGTGATTGATGTGGTTGAATTAAACTAGGAGGCATCGAATGCAAACCGCACCTTAGCACTTGCTTCTGCTCTTGAAGTGGGTCCATTTGGGAATAAATCCTCCACTGATAATTCTGCTTCTGGTAGTAACATCAGATCAATCATGACTATTACATTTCAATTTGCTTTTGAGAGTCATCTGCAAGACAACGTGGCATCGATGGCTCGTTAGTATGTGCGTAACATTTTATCCTCTGTTCAAAGGGTGGCACTAGTGCTCTCTCCAGCTGGACTTTGATCGCCACTTGGAAATCCCGAAGCACACACCTTAGCTCGATGGATTTTCCAATTTTACAGGTATGCTACTAAGTTTTTACTTCTGTATACTTCTATATGTAGATATTCTAAGAATAGCACTTGACCTTCTTTACTTTAAGGCAACTGCAACCTAACATCTGAGACTGCAAAATATCTGAGACTATAGATATTCTATAGTTGGTTGAGCTTTGTTGTGAGTCTTTAAACTTGATTCTACAGAGTCTGCGCCCTAATTAATCTCTTTGGTTATATTTTTTAATAATTCATTTTTTTTATGTGTTTCAATTGTCTAACAGGTTGCATTTCTGGAGCTAACATCTCTCAGTGAAGAACACGGAGATGGAGATTTTTTTATATATTCTTGGATGTTAGGCATGTTTTCAAAGTATAGTTTTAGCTAGTATATAGAGCAATAAAATGTTCAATCAGCTACCTACAGCAAAAAAATTAGCAAGATGGATTTAAAAATGTTCAAGAATATTTAGTTTTGATTACCTTTGTCTTTGTTGTTATATCTACAATTTTTTTTCAGGCACTAATGTAATTTATTTAATTGATGTTTGATCTATTTTAATTTGTTGGTTTGTTAATTTTATTCATTTATGAAGGGTGCTGCGTGCTGGTAATTAGTATAAAACTTGTTAATTAAAAAAAGAACAATTGTATACAATTGTTCTATTTTTAACTTAATAAGTTTTATGTTAATTACCAGCATTATTTTTTAAAAAACTAAAACAACACTAGTAACACTTTTAAGTGTAGGGAAAATTATGACTTCTCGCATCTTCCAGAGTGGGCATAGCGTGAAATGACCACACATAAATTGTTGGTAATTAGTACTTACTCTATATTTATAAGTGTGGGAAATATAGCTCTACCCGCATTTCCATTAAGTGTGGAGAACACTTCCATACACTTAACTTCCCCACATTTAGCCTAAGTGTGGACAACTGCTATTTCCACACTTATAAGTGTGGTTATTAACAAAATTAAATGTGGATGGAAGCAACCTTCTTTGTAGTGTTTGGTTTGTTTTAGAGTTAGTTTTGTGTTTGCTTTTCTTCTAAGATTTTGATTTTGGTGATTTTATGTTTGTTTTTGGTGTTGTTTGTGATTTGTATTGGTGTCCTAATTTGTATATATTTGTGGTTTAGTGTGGTTTTATAGTTGTATAGCTTATGTGATTGCTTTTCAGCACCTTAGTTCCCACAATGAGAACATTGTGAAGTTTTGGTGTGGAGGTGAGGTGTCCATTTTTGAACATTTTTTTAAGAGTTTTTGTTTTTGGGGATGATTGTACTATTTCTGATTAGCTTAAATCCCCTGTGCCCTAGTTATTAGCTTGTATATAAGTAGGATCTGTGTGAGAAGTCTTCAACCTCAGCGTGATATTCTAAGCCTACTTCTAACCCCAATGTTTAGTATAGATTGTGTAATTCAATCCTTGTTTATTCCTTCATCATCATCTTTAGGACTTAGGCTTCCATGAATGATTCTCCTACTAGCTTGTGATACGATTACTCTGGAAAAATGAAAAAGTGTATTATGAATAAAGAAGAGAAAGAGAAAAAGAAAAAGAGATGAAATAAAATTTTGAATGACAAGTATCCCTTTGAGGCATGCGCTATTGGGCGTTACCCTTTGAGGCACATGCTACTGGGTGTTACCCTTTGAGGCAATATTGCTACTGGGAAAGCTTGCTTCCAATATTAGTATGATAATAATGTAGTTGTGTCAGTTAAGTGGGATTGAGTCTAATTTTGGTAAATCTAAGCCCTGGGATGATGATACAGTTGCACACGAGCACTGAGATGGATTCAGAATCTTGATATTCAACGGGGTGAAAAATTAGTGATCTGATGTCATTTATGAGGTAGAGGGCTTTGAAGTACATTCTGTGTATATGCAGGTTAATAACTTGGTTACATGGACAATTTAGTTGATTAGAATATGTACATATCTTTCCCAAATTCTGTACATATTAGTTTTGAAGAAAAAACCAAAAAGATTTTGTTTTCTTTTTGAAATAATTTTTGTGGGTATATCACTTGAAAACCCTCAAGAGACTTCGCTCGTCCACTTGGGAGATCGATGGGTTTAAAGGGCTTGTTGCATACGCTAAATGCAACCGTGATTCATATGATAGTGAGTTAGGATTTTCTTTTTATTATTTTTCATTTTCTTTTAGTTAGTTTAGTTGTTTCACTCGAGGACGAGCAAAATCTTGGTGTGGGGGTATTTGTTCGTGCCAAAAATGTGTTATTTTTGCAGTACTTTTACACCTGTTTTATGCTCGTTATAATTATTATTTTCAAGTTCTTATTTGATTTTATTTTGTTTTGTAGGTTTTGAACAAAATAAGAATAATTATGGAAAAATGCTAAAAAAATGTCGGGAATGGAGAACTTGGTCAAATTGACTTAAATCCGACCTAGACCTCTAGCCCGTTAGTTTAGCCAATGGGAAAAAAAATAATAAATAAATAAATAAAGCCTTAGAAACAAGCCGCACACGTGACCCCTAATTAAGCCGCCTTTAACCTTCTTTCTCCTTCTTCTCGACTTTAACCTAGAGAAGCCCCTCACATCTTCGTCTGCCTTCATCTCATCTCCTGTCTCTCTCTCTGTTCGATCTTATCTATCTCTCCTCAAGCAACGACAACACACTGCCATCTCCTTCATCCTCATCCACCCCGTAATTCACGCAACAAACGCCAGCATAACACCATCTCTTATGCCCATGCGTCTCGAGATGAACGGTGAAGATTGGAAGAGCTTGGGTACAAATTGAAGAGGCTAGCTCCAAAAGAAGGAGTTAGATGACTATAGGTTTTAATTAGTTTAATTCTTGAGTCTTCTCTCGTAATTCAGATGCGTTTTCTTTTCGATTTTTAGGGTTAGGCTTTGATGTTAGTTAGGTTCTAAGTTTCGAATTTCATGTAATAATGCTATAATTTTGAGTTTCCCAGGGGTAAATCACGAATTTAGTTTGGTTTTGATGTTGGTTTTATTGTAAAATTTTGGAATTCCCCCTCCGTTGTTTGGTTGCTCGAAGGAAGTTTGGTTGTTGTTCTTCCCTTTTCCTAGTGCATCAGTGATGATGATGTTGAATTAGCAGCATGCTCAAATGGCGGGTTGACCCTCTTGCCTTTGATTTCTCTGTCTCAGGTTTTGAATTATTGCCATGTCGCTCTGTTTTCTTTGGTTTGAATCTGTGCACAGATGCTTGGTAGTTGGTTCTGAGTCCTTGTTCCGATTGGTCACTTGTTGGATTTTAACTCAGTTTGGATGATTGGGCTTGATTGTTTCTTTAGTTTGGTTTATGTTTCTATTTTCTTTCCTCTGTTTCTTCATTTACATGCTAATTCGGAGTTGATTTAGGTTAAGACCATCCCTTGTTTCATAACCCTTGTTATGTTGGGGTTAGATTAGGCTAATTTATTTACAAATACATTATGATGGTTTCATTCTGGTTTATTATGGTTTCATTGAAGTTAGGCAAATTCAAAGGATTCATATGCTTTAGTTAATTTAGCGAGTTTGGCTCGGTTGATAATCTTAGACATCATGAGCATGAGTTTAAATTGCTATTAGTTTAGTCCTATCGTGTTTGATTCTTGAGAATAAATGGCTCGGTTGATCATCTGACCTCGTTTAGTGACCTTAATCTCATCCTCGTCCCCGAGGAAACGACCCTCAAGTACTATAGCGAAAGCTGTACGCTTGCAGTTTCTATTTTACGCTCGAATTATTTTAACACTTTCATTGTTGTAAAGTTTTCCTTCCTTCTTGTTAATTTGCTTTTAAACTCTTGCTTTAGTTGAATTTAGAAACATGAGGAGTAGTTTTACCTAATCTAGGGATTTGTTAGCCATGGAATTGTTGTTGGATCCTTTACCCTTAAATTCGTTCGCTTATTTCATGTTTGCAATGACTCATGTCTATCTTGAAATTGGAATGTTGTGAGTTGAATTTTGGCCAATTTTCCTAGTTATATATTAGGTAGTAGGGTGAAGTACTGAAAGGTGAAACTCTCGGCTTGATTGTCTTGATAGAACTTAATTTAGCAGAACTCGAGAGAGGATCGCTTGTTAAGAGGAGACTTAGCAAATCCATAGATCATTAACCTAGACTAAATCAAATACACTTTAGAAAGTGTTAATTGAATTTGTTTAGGCAATTTAGTCTGTTTCAAGAGAAAGGATTATATTCAATTTGATTGCAATTCTTTGAGTCGTTGTTTCTATAAAAAGTGCATGATTTATTCCATGATCCGACTCTTTAATTGGTGAATCAAATTCCTACATGTTTTTCCATTATTGAATCTCCAAATCGTTAATTAGTTTATTTAAATCGACTATTTGAAAGGATTTATCACTTAGCAAATTCTAGTAGGCTACTGACTCGATATATTACTTTGGTCCCTAAGGACGATCTTCTAATCTATACTACAACACCCGTACGCTTCCAGACGTGTTGAAAGCCTTTCTTGGCAAATTTTTCCAACCATCAAAGACGACAAGTCTAAAGAACCGCATCAGTACCTCCACTCAAAGGGAAGACGAATTGCTCTATGAAGCTTAAGACCGATTCAAGGACTTGCTAAGGTTATGCCCACATCATGGACTCCAAAAGTCGATGATCATCCAAACCTTTTACAATGGAGTTACTCAAGCGGTGCGGTCCACTATAGATGCGGTGGTGGGAGGCACTTCGTTGAACAAGATGAAGGATGAAGCCTTCAATTTGATAGAGAAGATAACACTAAATAATTTCCATTGGTTCACTGAACGAGGGCCACCCAAGCGGGTTGGAGGTAAGCTTGAAGTTGAAGCACTTACTTTGCTTTCTGCTAAAGCAGGTGCTATGACTCAAAGGTTGGACCATATGAATGTAAATGCTATGAATTCCAGTGCCCCTCCCCCATGTGAAATTTGTGGTTCTACTGAACATGTGACTTTGAATTGTCAAGTTGGGACTTGGGAGTCCTTTTTTACAAGACTCTAGTGAAGTCAATTATGTCCAAAACTTCAACCCAAGACCGAACAATGACCCTTGCTCCAGTACCTATAATCCAGGTTGGAGGAACCATTCGAATTTCTCATATAGGTTTAATCCAAACCCTCCAAATATTCCCCCATTAAATGCTACGCCACTCCTCTATTTTCAAAGACCACCTTTCCCTCCACAAGCTCTCCAAAATTCCAATTTAGAGGCCATGATGAAGAGTATGCTTTTGGCACAAGAAAAGCAAGATGAGTATATAAAGCAATTACCCTCTAAGGTTCGTGTGCTTACAACTCACAATAAGATGTTGGAAGCACAAATTACCCAATAAGCTAGCTCTTTATCTACACCCCGGGTAGACTCCCGAGTAAACCAGAATCTAACTCCTGTGAGCATTGTAATTGTGTTATCTTGAAGGAAGGGGTCGAGAGTACTATTGACCTCAAGGACACACCATTTGAGGAGGGTAGAGAAATAATCATGGTTAAGAGTAAGGCGAGAAATGAAGGTGGCAAGGCCGTGGCATTCATAGGGAATGAAAGTTTAGAGGTCCCAACATTTTTTCCACCTAAGCTTCCTGACCCAGGTAGCTTTTCTATCCCCTGTGTTGTGGAAAAGGTGGTAGTTGAAAGATCCTTATGCAACCTAGGTGCAAGCATCAATTTAATGCCGTACACTTTGTTTCATAGGCTTCACTTAAGGCCATTACAACCCGTACCCTTTTCAGTACAACTAGCAGACGGTTTTGAAACGCAACCTTTAGGCAAATTAGAGGATGTGTTAGTCAAAATAGGAGATATTTGGGTGTTGGAAGATTTTATCATTGCTGATATGATTGAGACTGATAATGCCCAATTTATTCTTGGTAGGCCCTTCCTAGCCACAACAGGTTGCCATATTGAGGTAAAAAGGGGGTGGCTAACATTTGAAGTACAAGGGTGTTATGCTATGTTCTGCCATATGGAGGAGAAAGTGGTTTCTCCTAATTCTTTCCTATTAGATGCATTTTCCCTTTCTTCTAAGATTGACATGGAGGATTTCTTGAATTGTCAAGGTCCTTCTGATTTTGATTGGATTTCCATTGAGGATCCCAACCAAGGGTATGTTAAGGTGGAGTTTGCTACTCCTATGCCGCCTAGCACACCCGTGGTTGAGGCCTATGCTTCTAATGAGTCTACTTTGATTGATTAGTACAAGTTTGCCCAAGTGGTTCTCTCTTTGCCTGCTATGCAAGGAGTTGATGCCGGATTGAACAAGGTGATAGTGGCCAGTCTGATGGACCATGTGCAGGGTTTGTCTGTATACTGATAATATGCTATGGCGTCAATTGATGGTGATGAAGGACCTCCAACCCGAGCTTTTGAGATGGTACCTTCATTTGAAGAAGTTCAATTTTGTGGTTCTTAATAAAAATGATGACCATACACTCACCGATCTAGACCAAATAGAGAAGCGTGGTCAAGCTCTTGACCTTAAAAGAGCGCTTCTTGGAAGGCAACCCAAGCACTTTTTATAGCTTTGATTTTCATTTTTTTGGCAGTTTTTCATAGTAAGAAAAAAATAGAGAGGAAAGAAAAAATAAAAAGAGAAGAAGGGATCACAAGAGAAAAAAAAGAAAAAAAATGATAGGCACCACGGACCGTAGCACCTCAATATAGCACTGCGATCCATGGGTGCCCAACCAGTAAAACAAAAAAATTGGTATCCAGCAGACACCACAGTCTAGCCCTAGTGACCCCAACGGACTGTGGTGTAGTGCTACAGGCCGCGGTAGAGGGTTTTGACTACAGTGATCATCCACTTTCCTCCATCTTCTTCTTCTTCTTCTTCTTCGACACACTTTCTCTCTACCTCTCTATTCTCTCTCTAAACCCACCATTGTTATACCTTCAATTTCTTCCTCATTTCTTCTCATTTTCACTCCATTTTCACTAAAAATCTTACCTTTTTACTTAATCTTTCTCTTTCTCCCACAAATTTCACCCCTTTCCACCCCTTTCCACCATTTCTTCTCCAATCTCATCTCATCTTCACCCATCTTCCATAATCATCTTCTTCCCTCTCTGCCTCTTCTTCTTTTTCACTTAAATTCTTCTTTTTTCTTTCTCACATCTTTTTTTTTTTTAGGTTTTTGTTTCAATTTTTTTCTTCCATTTTGCAATCATGGCGCCTACTATGAGACAAAGGAGTATCAAGGAGATAGGAACATCTAGCCAAGCACCATCCTGGCTTCAACGAACCTCCCAAACTTCTACCAATGCATGAGCCTAAGATAACATTCCTTATGCTCTTAGTTTAAATAACCGCAACCATGTCGCTAGATATACTTGCTTGAATGAACAAATGCTTTTGACAACTCATTACTATGATGAGGAATTATTAGGCTGGTTCAGATTGTTAGATGATATATAGTGATTGTTTTCACAGGGGGTATGGGGCATTGAGATTAAAGAGCATACATATCAGGACCTTACCTTAGAATTCATAAGTACTCTATATGTTGAGGTCACTCGAAGGCCTCAATGTCAAGTGGGGTATATTTCCTTTTATTTGCAAGGGGAATTTTATGAATTGAACTTAGGTACCTTCAATAGCATATTTGGTTTTTCACCAAGCATTGATTTACCAAACCATCAAGTCCCCCCAGAATTCGACCTGAATGCATTTTGGGGCGAGCTTTCGGGGAGTGTTAGGTATAGTTCCAGTTCTTCAAAATGCACCCATATTCAGAACCCTTGCATTCGGGTAGCTCAACATACCCTTGCTTGTTGTTTGTTTGCTGGGGATGATAATTTGAATGCCCCAACATTGTCGGAGTTATATTTTCTGCCTTGTATGCTTCATGGTGTTGAACTTGACGAGGGGCGTTCTTGGCCAAACAATTGTATAGTGTTGTTGCTAGCACAAAGAGTAGCATAGTCATTGGTGGTATCATCACTACTATTGCTAGATTTTTAGGTGTTGAGCCCAACCTTGAGAATCGAGTATCTGGGTTCGAGTGGCTTGATCAAGCCGCCTTTGAGCTAATGAACTTTTGTAAAGTAGAGGCTGGACGCTTGTGCCAGATTTATCCCAAGGATCGGCTTCTGCAGCTTCCAAATGTTAATCGAACCACCTTATTTCACTAGGCTAACCTTTATTGGGTACCTGGCGATGCCTAGGTTGTTCCACACGTACCCCTCCACTACCATTTACTAGTCAAGCCCGACCTGGTTCTTCTTCCCGACTAACCACCACTGACCATGCCGACCTCCAAGCCAGCCTTCGGTCCATCCAAGAGGAGCAAGTATCCCTTAGAGCCTACGTTACTTCTGAGAACGCCGCTCTTTGTGACCTTGTCGAAGAGCGTCACGACGAGGTCCGTGGGATGCTTGCTACCCAAACTCAATACTTTCAGCACCATAAGGCTTGCTTAGAGACTTTGTACGATTGGCATATCTTTTATGGTCAACCACCCCACCCTCCTTCCCCACCTCCTTTCTGATTTCTTCTTGCTACTACCTCTTCCCTTTTCTACTTTGTGCACACATAGAGGACAATGTTGTGTTCAAGCATGGGGGAAATAGTCAGTATTTGATGGCGTCTGATGCCTGATTTGGTCTGGTGTGTGCTTGTGTATGTATTGTATATATTATTCATGGTTGCAGTCGGAGTTACATTATAGGTTTTAATCTTATGAGGTTATAAGCATTTAGAAGTGCATTTAGGTTTCTTTTCATTTTAGGTTTTTATAGTTTCTTTTCATAGTTTTTGCATTTTTCTTAGGATTGTTATTAGGAGCACGCACCTTTGAAAGAAAAAAAAGCGAAAAAAATGAAAAAAAGGGAAAAAAAATCCTTCGATGATGATCTTTGTACACTAGGTAGACTTCTTCGGTTTAGATTGAACCTTTGATTTGCCCTATTGTGCACAAAAAAGTTTGAGAATGAGTTTGTGAAAATGAGCTTCATGTTTTGACCATATGTTGAGTGCGAGTTGATTACCCCATGACTCTTTACATGAATTTTGGCATATATCTATTGATGAGCTGGTTATGACCTGGGTAAATGTCTCGTGCGACTTTGAGCTGTTAAAGCCTGATTTATCAATTTAGTCCCTTGTCAATTTGTGAGTCACTCTTCTTTGTTATCATTTCTCTAGAACTTGCTTTGATTCTCATTCAAGATCACGTTTCGCATATGCATTGAGGCATTCTTTTACTCGTTAACCCAAAAGACCAAAAAGCCACCCTTATTATGCATTATATCCCTTGCTAGCCCCTTTGAGCTTATATCCGTTTTTATTGATTTGAACCTCCTGCAATAGGCTTTGGCCAAGCAATTATCTAACCCTCAAGCCAAGACTAGAGGAATGTTTCATCCTTGTGTATCGAGTTTAATTGGGAACTAATAAGATGTATTGAGATCTATTTGGTGGATTTTGTTGTTTGGTGAAGGGATTGTATTATTGTGTTATATAAGAAATCCCTTGTCTTGTTGTACAAAGATTAGAGAAGAGTTGAAATTCCAAGTTTGATAAGAATTTTCCTTGGCTAACTCTTTTAAAAATAGGAAAAAAAACAAGAGAAAACAAAAAAAAGTATAAACAAAAAAACAAAAACCAAAAAAAAGAGAAAAAAAAGTGGAATAATAAAAAGATTGTTGGCCTTGTTTGGATAGTAAAAAGTATTTATGACTTTCAACTCTTTATCTCTTCAAATGGGGACATATTTTGTAGATGAATTGTGTTGGTCTAAGGAGAATGTTGTATGAGCGCATTAGAAACGTTTAGCTCTTAGTTTATGGCTTCTAGCTCTTAGTCCTCATGATTGTCTAATGTGTACTGCATTCTAGTGATGGTGAATTAGAGAGTCTAGTCAAGCTTATAGTAGATTTGAGTCTATGGAATGAGAATTGACGAAACCTTCTTACATTTTCAAACATATTTGTGATGAGTGCCACATGAGTATAGTGAGGTTCTATCAGCATTCCTAGCTCCATTTGTTTCATATGTGAATGTGATTGTATTTGATGATTTGTAGGGGATTAATTTAAATTTGACATAGTGGTATATCAAGTGATTTCGAAAACTTCATTTCTTAGTTTGTTTATTAAATGATTTTGGCACCTTTTGGGCTAACTTTGGATCAGTTTTGCCATTGACATGCTACCAATGTCTATCCTAAGAAGGTTTTGAATAATTTTTGGTCTTATTGTTGCTTAGGGAGAAGCAAACTACATGCTTTGGAGACCATAAGATTAAATAAACTAACATAATCCTAAGGATTCGACTATGTGAAAATGAAACCTAATAATACTATTATATCGAGACTATTAATATGCTAATAAACACAATGGAAATAGAACTACATAAGATCAAACACACCAACACGAACTAATCATCATGCCATCTCAACATCATTACAATACGGATAACTCCATAGTCACCATTGTATCACAAACACAACATACCCTCTCCAATGAGCTTGTAAGCTCACCAACCATCTAAACATCCTTAAGACTTTCGTTGCCCATAATAAAACTATTATGCAATAAGAACAAGGGAAAGGGGGAAATACTCACATTTTAATAAGAGGGGTCTAGGATGGGCACTAGGTCTCCAACCAAAAGAAGGGTAAAGACAATGAAAATGCTTATTAGCATAGAAAACACGATGCTTTAACTTGGCCTGTCACTAGAGCAACTCAACTGTTCTTGTGATATTGACTCATGTGCTTGAAGATGTAGTCGTGCCCCCTTTCAAAGCACTTAAATCACATAGTAAGCAACTCATAAAGGGAGACATCATGAGATCCTTAAAGGTCTGGCAATGACACTCCTACTCCTTGTCATAGGCACCTAATCATCCACATTATCCTCGCCTGATTGGGTCATCCTTATCTTAATCCTAAAGCATCTCCTCCTCCTCCTTATCATCATCATCGCTCAACATCAACATCATCATTATAAGTCTAGTTTGAGGTATCAACCATGGTGCCCTTAATAGAGTTGGGTTGGGGGAGTACCACATGACCATTATGGTTCAACTACACTTGAACTCCCATAATTATGAACCCTTGCGTACTCAAACTAGAGGACAAGTTGAGATGTCTTCCTTTATAGAGAAGCGGTGTATTACTAAGATTGTCCCCCAACTGGAAATACATAACCAAAGTAGTGATAAGACCACTACTGCCTGTGATGATCGATTAGCACTTAGGTTGCTCCTCAAGGTTGGAAATGATATGAGTTTCACATCCATATAGATTCCATGTATGCCTTCCTATAGGATAAAAAAACCTTCCTACCATGGCACATTATGGTTATTGAATCAAGCATATAGAGTATCGAATGTAGGGTTCCAAAGGTAATGATAGGATTTCATATGGATGTGGCTTTATTAGACCAAGCTTCATATGGTGACCTATTCCACATAATTTCCCTATGAAAATATCCTTAATGATAATCACTGTGTGCATAACCCTTCACCTCACCAGTCAGGAGTATAAGTAATTAGAAAAAATGGGTCAAATTCATCTTGTGGCTAATATCAAGCAAGTGAAAACAAATATAACTCAAACCATTGCTATGACTCCTACTTAAATCATCCACATGCGAATTGAAAGACTCCTATAAAAAATGTTCATACACCTTATATTGCAAATTCACAAGCAAGCATATTGTCTCACAAATGATTGACTTCAAGAATTAACATACTTTTGTTTGTGAGAGACAAGAACATTATAACATCAACATAGTTCTTCATTTAGATATTAAACATCATGCTTGCTCATAACATGAGGGAGTTGGATGTGGGCATGACTACCTCGAGGTGGTGGCGGTGCTCTACTAGAGGAGGTGGTAATGATGGTGTTATGCTTTGCCTTTTTCATAAGTGCCTTAGAGATAGAAGATGAAGCTTGAAACACTAAGTTAAGTAATGTAAACTTGGGTAGGAATCAAAGGCAACCAAAACATATAACATTGCTACAAATACTTGTGAGAAGCACCCAAATTTTGCCCAAACGAGGAAGCAAGGGGTAACGTTTCTCTCCTTAAGCTTTAAAACAACAATAGAGTTGTAGGTTAAAGAAGGAGAAAGGGAGAAGAATGAATTAAGTAGTGGAGTGGGCGTAATTCAGCTAGAAAATTGGCTAGAAAGAAGCAGAGGAAAGAAGGATTTTGTAGAGGTAGTGGGGTTAGGGCATTTCGACAACGGCTTATTGGGGTGGAGGAAAGAACACATGATGAGGATAGCACTAGTGGTCAAGTGACGGTGGAATGACGTAGCCCAACTGGAGTGGGGTTGGATATGGTTGGGATTTTATCAGTGAGTGGTTGGGTTATGGTGTTAGGTTAGTGATAAAGGATAAAGAGGAAGATGAGAAGGAGGCTTGGATGAGGAATAGAGTTGATGCATGTTTAATACCGCTCTACACAGCCATGCAAAGATATACAATCATTCGTGTAATTGTTCGGAAAATACGAGCTTACACAGCCATGCAAAACTGCACTACCAACCAAGTCCTATTCTAATCGTGGAACCTTAAATATTTGCAGTTGAATAGCATGGTTGTGCAAATATACACGATGTATCGTACAAATAACGTGCTTATACTTTTTTTCTTTTTTTATTCATTTTTTTCTTCTTTTTCTTCTCAAAAGTAATCAAGGTTTACGTTGCTTCGTGAGAAGCATTTGTTTAAGGAATGAGGCTTGACCCTATCCTGAAATGGGCATAAGGTGCATTGAAAAAGATATTAATAACCGTTCATTCTACTGGCGTTTTGGTAATGTAATGCTTCATGCTTGTCCATTCATCTTAAAAGCTTCAATGGACTCAGTCCACACTTCAATGACCCCATATGGGGAAAAAAAAACTTTAGCATCTAAAATGAACCCTACCACATTGAGCAAACAATTCCATGAAGCAATGTTAACCTCGAATTAAATATAATGACAAAGTTACCCTCCAGGAACTCTGTCCTATGAATGACCTTGTCATGCCATCTCTTGATCTTCTCGTTATGGATCTAAGCACTCTCACATGGATCTATCATTGTCTCCTCAAGCTCATTGTTAAAGAAGCTCATTCTCTTCCATGGCTTTTATATCAAAATTCAAGTGCTTGATGACCCAAAAGGCTTTGTACTCTAGCTTCTCGAGGTAGCACGACTTCCCAATGACCAATGACAATGGTGTGTTACTAATTATGGACTTGAAATCTATTTAGATTGTCTGTAAGGCATCATATAACTTATGCACCCAATCCTTTCTTGATCTTGTGGCCATTTTCTCTACAATAGATATGATCAACTGTTGGAAATCTCTACTATACCTCTAGTTTGGAGATGGTAGCCCAAACCAACCTTGTCATCCACCTTGTTCTTCTTTAACATGGTCTCTAACTTCATCTTGATAAAGTAGGTCCCACTATCACCAATTAGTATTGTAGGCACACCTTACCTCGAAAAAATTCCCTTTTTTGAAAGAACCACATCACTACTCTAGCATCATTGTTGGTGTTAGCAATTGCCTTTACTCACTTGGGAAACATAATCGATGAACATTATGATAGACTTGTTGCCTCGAGAAGAAGGAAACGAACCTATGAATTTAATGCCCCATACATTAAGAATCTCTATCTCATAGATATAATTAAAAGACATCTTATTCTTCCTAGACATATTTTCCATCTTCTGGCAACAGTCACATGCTTGGACATATATGCAGATGTCCTTCAGTAATGTAGGCCAAAATATTCCAGTTTAAAATACCTTGGTCGTAGTTTTAGAGGATGCCCAACGTGACGAGAATCACAGTAGTAGGAGATGACACTTTTAACCTCCACATCAGGGAGATAGTGATGTTAGGCCCATCCTAGCAATGCTTAAAAAGAAAAAGGCTCCTCCCAAAATATAAGATTTGAGATGATCGAAGAACTTTTTCTTCTAGTGGTAGGTCAAATAAAGGGCAACATTCTACAAGCCAAGTAACTAGCAATATCTGGCATCCAAGGGACTACACCTGAGGTAAGTGCAAGGAGATTTTCATCATAGCAAGCATCATTAATAGGGAGGTCATTGCTCTCAATTGTGAATGTAGAAAGGTGACCACCAACTGCATTCTCAGCTCCTATGTTGTCTCAATTCGCCAATTCAAACTCCTACAAGAATAAGACCCCATCTAATGAGCCAAGCCTTTGCATTTTTTTATATGAGATACTTACGAGAGGAGTGGTCGATGTACATAATGACTTTGGAGCACAACAAGTAAGGTTAAATTTTCAATTGAATACACCATTATTAGCAATTGTTTTTCAATAGTTGTTTAGTTTTGATGAGCCTTATCAAGTATCTTGCTAGCATGGTATATTATATAGGGCTTTCTGTCCCTCCAATATCCTAACATCACTCTAACCTTATGGTCACTAGCATGACACATGATCTCAAAAAGAAGACCCTAATCAGATGATCAGGTGATGGGGTAGAAATAAGAGGTTACTTGATCATGGAAAGTGCCACAAGACACTTGTCAATTAAATCAAACGGAGCATCTTTGTCTAAGAGTCGAGTTACAGGCTTGGCGATCTTCAAAAAATTCTTGATAAAGTGACAACGGAACCTCATATGACAAAGAAAGCTTCTAGTCCTCTTGAAAGAAATAGGGGTTGGCAATTGCCTATTGGCCTCAATATTAGCCATATCTACCTCAATGCCCCCATTAGAAACTATATGCCCTAACCCCTTCATGTACCATGAAATGACATTTTTTCCAATTCAAAATGAAATTAACTCCTCACAACTATTGAATACCTTTGCTAAAAGTACCAAACACAAATCAAAGGTACCTCTATAGAATTGCGAAGTCATTCATGAACACTTCCATGATGCTCTCAATGTAGTCAATCATACCTTGTTTAAAGGTGGCAAAGGTATTACATAACCCAATAAGCATCCTTTAACAAGAAATGATACCATAAGGCATGTAAAACTTGTCTTCTCTAGGTAAGTTAGATGGATAGCAATTTGAAAGAACCCAAAAAAGCCATGTAATTAAGAAAAGAAGGAATGTGTAGCCAACCTTTCCAAAATCTAATCAATAAAATGACGGGGGAAATGATCCTTGCCACAAGCTTTATTCGGCTTTCTATAATAAATGCATATGATGCACCATGTTACAGTCCTAGTACATATAAACTCATCATGTTCATTCTTAACGACAATCATGCCCCCTTTCTTACAAACTACTTGAACTACGCTTATCTATTCATTATTTGAAATATGAAAAATGATTCTATCTTTAAGTAGTTTCACAATCTGTTGTGTATTAGGATTTAAATTCCTTTGGGGTGATTTACAAGGTTACGACCATCATGAAGAAGATTTCTAAGCACACAGACTAAAGGATTGATTTCATTGATGTCATCAATGTTATAACCTATGAAACCTCAATGCTTTCTGAGGACATCTAGAAATTGCTCAAGTTGGGTACCATCAAGTTTATCACTAACACTAACAGGAAATGAAGGATCAAGGCCAAGAAACCCATACCTCAAGTGGGTAAGTAGAGGTTTTAACTCTACCTAAAGGGCTCGTTTATAACTTATTCAAGGCATGAACCTCCATATTGAGAATCTCTTATGTTATTGCCTGGGTACGTATATTGGAGCTGAACTAAGGATCCTTACCTAGGCCTCCTTCTCCTCGCCCTAGTGTTTCCCAAACTTATACCAAAGCCAACCAAACATGCCTCTAAAGGGCATATTGGAGAACTAGGTATCACTTTCTCTTCAGGATGTCCTTATTAAGAATATCAACCTAAAAGCCAACTTATTCTGAAGCAAGATAGGCTATGGCTTTGTGAGATTGAGCTCTTGTTTCTCTTCCCCAACCTAGAGATAGAAAACTTATGATTCTTTACATCAACCATAGCATTAGATTTGGCTAAGAATGGTGTTGCTAAGATGATACAGATGTGGGCATCTTCCTTCATTTCCATCACTATGGAACGACATAGAATAAAAAACTTGCTAACCCTCCGGGGCACATCTTCTAAAACTCCCATTGGATACTTCATTGAACAATCTTCTAGCTGAATAGAGATAGTGATGGGTTTTAATTTTCCATCCTAAAGTGTCCAAGAAATAGAGTAGGGCACAAGACTCACAGTTGCCCTAAGATCACACAAGGCCTTGCTAATGACCACATCTCCAATAGCACAAGGTATAGAGAAATTGTTAAGATTTGAAGGCTTAAGAATTAACTTATTCTAAATGATAGTGTTAAATTTTTCAATGAGGTGAGAAGTTAAAGTTCTATAGGGCCCTGACTTGTTCAATTGTAAGAGGACCAGTCTGGCAGTCAATAGCTATATGTCCCTATACACCACAAAGTTTATGGACAACTCCACCTTATATGAACAAAATGAAAGAACATCTAGGGATATGAGTACCGAGGCAATCGAAACTCTATGGGAGAGCGTCCACCTTATGAGCCAGGTAAGTCACAACAACGCCATTGAATTTTCCACCCCCCTTCGTAGGAGGTACCTGCTTGTTGGACTAGCAATGATTGTTAGAAGCCCTCTGCTCCAACAGTGCCTCTAGTAATTTGGTTGACCTCCCCATAAGAGCATCTCCAGCTGCAGCAACTATAGAAATCTTCAGTGATTATTTTAACCTATTATAGAAAATCTAGATTAAAAGCCAATTAGGAAGACCATGATGTCGCTGAAGCTTCTTGAATTCCTAAGCCTTATGTAAGGTCTAACCATCATATAGAGCAAAAGATCTACTTTTGCCTTTGTTGGTCAACAAATCTAAAATAAATCTACATCTAAATTAAAAAATGAAATTAACCCCCCTTCTTAGTAAGATCCCACTCCCCCAAAATCCCAAGTTAAGTACTTTGAAAATATCTAATGTCTTCAATTAATATCCAATAAGGACCTTAAATATATAGCAAAAACATATCTCTCAACGTGCCTCATGTTGCAAGTAGATTTCTTGGTTGTTATTTGTAAAATTTATAAAGGTTCCATACATGCATTGTGCAAAACACGGGTCCCATGCATTATATTATTAGAAGTTTAATTTACATATTAAAATTTTAGCCTATAATAAGCGTTGTAAACTGTACAGTGCTTTTCAGTAGACTATGGGTAATTATTTAGTGAACGATATGGTAATTTTGTGTGAACAATAGGTTAAAGTTTACTTAATAGTAAGTGATCATTTAATGAACAATAGGATGAGTTTTAGTGAATAATTGGTTGTTAAGTGAATAGTAGTTTAACTTTTAGTGAATAAAAAACTTTTGGTCAATAAATTTTCATTGTGAAAAATTAAACATGTTTTATTGATAAAAGTTTTCAAAATTTTAAAGTACAATAGGTTAATTTTTGATGAAAAGTTGAGCAATCTTCTGTATTAATAGATTAGGTTTGGTCGACAATATAGTAGTCCGTAGTGAATAAATTTTTATCAACAAAATTTAATAAAAAATTAAAATTTGACTGATAGAATTTTTTACAAAAAAACTAAGCAAATATTGCAATGAATTTTTTTTTTAAAAAAAAAGTTAGAAAGGTAAAGGTTTTTGTTTTAAAACGATCAACTTACCTAGCAATGTGTGGCTCGTAGGTGTCGAACTCAAGATCCTAATACCTACAATATCTAGTCATTAATCTACACATCCAGCTCAACGACAGTGGAGCAAATGGACAAACGCAGGTTTAAAAGAACAAATGACTCGGCCTTCCATTGCACATTCTCAATCTGGGCCAAGCGGTTTTTATTATGTGCTCAATTTGAGCTAGCAATGCACTCAACTCTAGGACTCCCATAAAGGCATATGTGAAATAGAGACTAGAATCCCCTTAAACCATCAACAAAATTACTCAATCATTAGTCTGCCAACCAAGTAGAAGAATTTGCTTAATCATTCAACCGGTTTAAGTTAGTAATTGTAATCATCTACAACCATCTACCTTTTATCTCACGCCAGGCACCCTTCAAATTGTGTTTGTCTTTTGTGTTTTTTTTTGGGGGGGGGGGGGGAAGGTTAATAGTACTATAACCTAAAACTAACAATGAAAGACTTAGAGGCTTCCAATTAATACCCAAATACGGAAGTTAAGAAGTTTACAACATAGCCATATGTTCTAATCTAAACATTTCCAAAAACCATTACAACCTAACAGTTCATCCATATAATCCAAAAGATGAAAAGGAGCAAATGGATGAATGTATAAACCCATAGCATGGAATATCCTCGTTGAGGAAGCTAGAAGATCGACTATCTAGTTAAGTAAGAACAATGGCATAGCTTTGTTCAGCATGGTGAACCTTCTGCCAAACCTTCTAGGTTTTTGCATGCAGTTCAAGGCCTGATTTGAAATCAATAGGATAGGTAAGGTGAATAAGGGTCACTTCAAGGTGATCCTTGCTCAGCTGAGCTATAATCAAGGAATCTAGTTTAACTTCTTTTGCATAATTAATGTTAATTGCTCAGGACCCATGGATCATAGTAAAAAGTAATTACAATGAAACCCAACACTAAATTCTTAACATTATCCAATAGCACCAAAAAGTAAAGAGTAATGGTAACCACTAAAGATACATACAACCTGGCACTACATTTTAAGCATTATCTAATAGTACCCAAAAGGAAAGGGTAATGGCAACCACTAAAGATACATGCAACCTGGTGCACGTTTGAAAGAAATTTTATTTTCTTAAAACTCTTCACTCAATACTGTGGGCAAAAAAAATACAATCTTCATTGTTTGAATTTAAGTCAAATGGTTAAAAAGTTTATATCTCTAAGCTAAAGTATGATCATGCAAAAGTTTCATTTATTCAAATAGCCATGAAACCCAATAAAAGTAATCAAAGAGAAGGAATAACTGAAACCCAACAATGGTACAACATTAGGTTTTTGGATTTCAACACCAAAGTTACAACCTTTAGCTTATCCAAGTAAACGTTCACCTTCTCAATCTCGTGTCTAACACATGAAGAGCAATAAGCAAAAATTGAATAGAGAAATTGTAGAGGCTATGCATAAGACAATGATAGCAGATGCATATCCTAACCTGGATCCCAAAAAGGACTGTTGAAAAGGAACAACCACTTGCACAGTATGGCAAATCTGAAACCGCCCATCCAAGCTACTAAAACTTTACTTAAAGCTAAGTTGTTAAGTTCCATTATTTGATCATGTACTCCTAATCAAATTTTCCTGAAATTAATGCTTGCCTAACTTATACTGGATTTTTGGCTTCATTTATGTACAATATTAAGTCTATAATGGCTTCATTTTTGCCTAACTCATATCCTTAATATGTGTATAAATGATAGGCAATTGCTAGCTATGAGCTAAACTACTCACTTCAAATTTCAATCTCTCTTTACCACAATGGCTCTCAAAGTCCAAGTCATCTTCTTCAGCTTTGCTTTCTGCCTTATGCTTACCATTCAGGTATATAATTCAACACTACTCACTAAAGTAATTGCCGAGAAGAAAATGGTAAATTAATGAAAAAAATGAATTGGAAATTCGTGAATATCATCTCACATACATGCTAAGATTATCTAGAATTGAAATAGAGATTTTTAGCCACTGATTTGAACCCGCGTCCTTTTGAAGCTTTTCCTGGCGTGTATCTCATCCCACCTCCTTTTGAGCCTTTGTTGTTGACCATCTCGTCCTCCCCCACCTTGATAGCGTTCACCAAAACAAAAAACCAAAAAAAACAAAACTACATTATTAGATTTTAACACCACAAATTTGACCAGAAAGAAACAAATTGTAACACTATAAACCACAACATTAAGATTTCACTTAGGTCCCGATATGCATGTAGAATACTCGACGAGATGGAATATAAGATCGGAATATCTAAATTTCTAAAGTGCAATCTTAGATCTAAAACTTTTAAATTTCACATTTTGAAGTCTCACATAAGAAATCGCAAAAGGATCTACTTAAAATTACGGAAACAAAAATTACCAAAAGCTCAGTTGAGGCTATGGACGAAGTCTTCAACCTCCAACTCGAGCCCAGACTCAATCATAGACACATTGACTTTGTTATCCTCTATTGATGAAAAAGGAAGGATGGAAGACAGTGGAAGATGAGAAATCAAAGTGATAATTTCTAAAAGACGGGGAAAGAAGGCGATGCCATGGCAGTTTAGGTTTCGGAGATCGGAGTCTAGAATATAGAGAGAGAAAGAGAGATAGGAATAGAGAGATTGAATACTAGGAGACGTAAAAAGATGTGATACAAACAACCTGGTAAGTATTTAGGATGTAATGGGTTTCTTTCTTAAATTTACTGTAATCAACAGTGAAGATGATGAGTTGTATTCAATAGATTGCCTACATTACATAAAAATTCAAATTTACTCTCGTGGGAGCATTTGATCGTTATTAAAAGATTTTCATTATATATAGTATAGATATCTATATTATGCATAATAGGAATCTTTCAATAACTGTTAAATCTTAACCTAAGTGCATTTTACAAAGTAATAGCCAAAGAAGCCATTGATTTTATACAAACAATAAATCATTGTCGTTGATATAACATAGGTATCTATTTTTTTTAAAAAGCAAAAAACATCCTATAAACTCACCTGATCCCCGGTAGGGCCCTTTCCCTCTCTCATCATTTATTCACACCTAACCCCCTCTCTCTCCTCATCCTCATGTCACCTCTGTCTTTCTCTTAGCGCTCTCTCTCTCTTCATTAATTGATCACACTCAACTTTTCCTTCCTTTCCACTTCCTCATGTATCCTCCCTGATGGCTTTCAGTTGCTACTTCCAAAAAGAGATTAATTAGTTATAGCAAATAACAACAAAGAGACCGTTAAAAAAGGGGAAAAAAACTTTGCAGTAACTTCCGACGTTACATAGTGGAACTAGAAAATGACAACATAAAAGGAAAAAAAAGATTAGAGGAACTAACCCGCAGTAGTTACTACTTCCAAATTCCCATTGCATACTGGGACTATAAGTCTTTTCTAAGCAAACATAATACAAATAGTATTAGCATCAACTGTAAAAATTATTTAATTGTAGAAAAAATACACCAAATCTAACACTAACAACTTTTGAAGTTGCACACTTGGATTAAAATACTACAATTATAAGTTTCATTGCTCCATAGGACTGCATTTTTTCGCCTCCTACTACTTTTTGCAAGCTCCTTGCTCCAGCTAAATAGCTGAGCATACATTGCCTCCTTTGGTCACACAAAAAAAGTAGTTAAAGCTTTTAAAATAGATGTTGCATACACTGTTTATTCTTGGCAATAGTCTTACTGGTGACAACATCGGGGCTCAAAGGTGGGCGTTTGGAAAAGTAACTAACATTTATGTATTGATACTCTGCATGGATTTCCTCACTTTACACCACTGTTTACGAAAGCAGATTGTGAACACTATACCCGCAACTCCTCAAATCTCTAGTAGTTGCATTCAGGTATGTATTTACACAAGTATAGATTTCATTCCTCACTTTAATGCCACAAATGCACATTCTTCCTTTTTTCACCCTCCTCTTTCTTACATCAACATATTTCCAATTAAGTTTCCAAGGGTATTTAGGTTGCCTCTATGACTATTTGGGTGACTACTTAATGTACCCCATAAATTGTTTATTCTTGATATTCATCTTACTGGTGACAATAGGGTTCAATGGTAGGTGTTTGGGAAAAAAAAATAACATTTATATATTGATCCTCTACATAGATTTTCTCACTTTCCACACTTCATTGGTAATGCAGATTGTGAATGCCATAATGACACCTAAAATCTCCATTTGTTGCATCAGGTGTATATTTACCCAACTATAGATATTCATCTTTCCAACAATAGATTACTAGTAAAATTTTCAAGAGTAATAAGGTATTTTCTTTGCGTATGTAACTGCTTGTGTGTCTACCTAAGGTATACGGTTGCATTTTGAACTTTATAAAAGATAGAACATACTAACAAATCAAATAAACAAACTCAAAAAAGATACTAGCTACCAATATGGAACCTACAAAGGGGTCTCACCAAACAAAAGCAATTAACTAGAAATCAGGACTAATTCATACCAGGCTAAGACTAATTTGTACCAGGTTAACATTGTAAGAATGTCGGATCCAGCCAGTGTCCACTCTTCACAATGTAGAGCTCTTCATGAAACCAACGGACATTGCTCCTCTGCAAACCCAAACTTAGTACCACATCTTTAAAAATTATTGTTCATATGCAAAATTCATTATCTGGAGTATTATAGAACCTATCTTTCCCACTTCTTACTACACCTTTGCTAAACCTAGACCACCTCCCCAAACAACCTATCTTTCTCTTTTTTCTATTTTTTTCAATCCACGAGAACTAGAGCAATTCACTCTCAATTCTGGAAGCAAAACATGGGTTGCAGACCCCACTAGAACTAGGCCCCTCACAAAATTCTCAAGCAACTCCCAAATCACCGTCCATTCCCATCCAAGAATCTACCAGCTGGGAGGCTACCATCGGTAATTCTGTCAACTTACAGGTTTGGCTCAAATTAAGTTTAGATTTCAGAACATAAAAAGTAAGAGTTCAGTAGGACCATAATAAATGTCTAAACATGCCACTTAAAAACATGCCTCTAACGCCACCCGACATTCTTATGTGCAAGAGAAATCACATAAAGCACTACTTCCCTCTAAAAACAAGGAAGATTGCATCATCATCAAGTGCTCTTTAGTGCATGAAGGATTCTACACAGATATGTATATGATAGATTCAACATCCCATTAGCACACACAAAGGGTCCATAATAAAAGCAATGTCAGCATTTGGGATAGCTTGGATTCATTTTCTTTTCCCACCAGTTGTATTTGTTATTGTAAATGGGTGATTTGACAGCCAAATTTAGTAAGAAAATAATTATTTTGATGTTCTGCTCCTAGCAAAAACAAAGGACACATGAATTTAGAGTAGTCTATGGCCTGAGAAAACCTAGAAAATAAAAATAAAAAAGAAAAGTCCACATATATTCAGATTTCACATAAATCAACCATCGTCATCTTAAAAAAAAAAAAAATCAAACGCATCCCATATCTTTACCTTCTTTGTATGCTTCAAAAATTATCCAACTAGACATTCTCTTTCTCCTCACAAAATTAAAATTGAAACGGTGTGGATGCTTTATAGATAATTTTGAATGACAAATTTGGGGGTCTTAGTGACATGCGTGCCTGCAACCTATCACTATTGGTAGCTTCATCTCTAGACAGCCTCCCTCTTTCCACCTAACAAACTTTTTAGTAACGGTTTTTAGGTTTTGAGGATTTGAATTTGAGTTACAAATCTAGAAGAACTAATTAATATAGGGACTGAATTATGAGGACAACGTACAGTAAAATGGAGATGGAGTGAAGGCAACCCAAAGACCCACTTAATGTGGTGGGGGCTGCTATGTAGTGTTTAGGGAAGGGTGTAGGAGGCAAAAACTCTACGACAAATTAGATGGTGCCACATGTAAAAAATCGAACAATCACAAATTGCCATGTGTCTCGTTGACGTTGGTAGACCCGCTTGGTTAAAATTAAATGTGCCTAAAATTAAGCCTGTTAAAAGCTACCACATGTCATCGATGATGCAGAAATTAGTAATTATTTACTTTATTTAAAAATAAGAAATAATTACTGAGCCTATGCCCGAAGCCTTACTCTAAGCCTAGCTGGCAGAACCTATAAATAGGGGTCATCCCCTTTATTCTGGGGGAGCTCAGCATTCGGCATCCTACAACCTCTAGAGCTCAGACTGTATACGACATCCAGCTACCAAGCAACAAGGATCAAAGCCAGCGAGCTCAACATCTTCTGCAACCTCAACTTGAAGTTTACTTCAGAGTTCTTCATCCAGTTCATCGATCGGGATCAAGCAACCTTACCCTCACATTGATTAATCTGGTCAACTACATTCAACATTGCAGAATTCAGAGACTCAAACTGCAAGCATCATCCAGCTATCAATCGAGAAAGATCAAAACTTATGAGCTTTAAAAATAGTAATTAGGCATTTGCAGGTCAAGATCAAGAATATTTTAGAGTTCTTCAGCTGATTTGCATCAATCGAGATCAAGCGGTTACGCCCTCAAGAAAATTTAAGTCATTAGGAGATTGAGTCAAAGGATCATCTTATTGTATTTAATTCAGAGATTGTACTCATATACAACATCAATACAAAATTCAATTTGTTTCTAAATTTCTTGTCTAATTTATTTTAGGCACGAATTTGTGTTTACAAATTTGGCACGCTTGGTGGGACGTCTCTGCCTCTTATCTCTTTCTCCAAGTGAACAAGTCCTACACTCCTTTAAAGAAGAAATGGCTCCCAAGAATGCCATTCTAAGAAGGAGACTATCGGATCTACATCCGAAGGATCCACAAAGGCTAGTATTGCATCTAGCAATCAAGCACCAGGATGGTGACTAAGAGTGTGACCAAAGCTGCCACCTCTATCACCTTAAAGGAACAAGCTGTGGCTCTAACTTTGCAGTCACGTAAAACTCAAAACTTTGGCTTCAACTTGCCTGCTGATGGAGTCAATCAAACTGCTTGTCTCCCTAATTTGAAGCTAAAGACTCTTGCTATCTTCAATATAAAGAAGGCTCTACCATGTGTACTGGAAAAATTCCAAACCTATATCAATCCTATCTTCTAACCTATCAGTGTAGAGGACAATGACTATGGTAGTAGCGATTCTTCACCAACATCTTCAAGGGATTCAGTTTTCTCGCAGGTTGAAGTTGAATCTTCTGACACTGTTATCATGCCAGTCATGGTGACAGAGACTGTCAACTTGAGGGAACAACTGGCAGACATGAAGGCCACACTCAATAGACTCTCAAAGGAAAATGCGAAAAAAGATGCTTTAATTAAGCGTCAAAGCAAACAGATTGTTGATTTGACAAAGTAGCTAGGGAAGCGAACGTCTGAAGCTTTTAACAAATCCTCAAGCAGTGAAGATTTAGACAAAGAGTTTACTCATAACGAGGAGTTTGATGACGGACTTAAACCAAACAACGATTCATCCTTCAGCTTAATGTCAGTGGAGCAAATTCAAACTTTGATAGCTAAAGCAGTCAAGGCTCAATTGGGAGGGTCTCATAAGAGTCACTTGTATGCAAATCCTTATACAAAGAGGATCGATGCACTTCATATGCCTCATTGCTATCAACCTCCCAAATTCAACCAATTTGACAGCAAGGGTAATCCCAAGCAGCAAATCGCTCACTTCGTTGAAACCTGCAGTAATGCTCGCACTGAAGGAGGTCAGTTGGTGAAACAGCTCGTGCGGTCCCTTAAAGGAACTGCATTTAACTGGTATACAAACCTTGCTTGTGAGTCCATTGATAGCTGGGGAAAATGAAAAGTGAGTTCTTGAATAGCTTCTATAGCACATGTCGTGTAGTTAGTATAACAGAGTTGACTAACACAAGGCAATGTAACAACGAGCCAATCATCGATTACATTAACCGTTGGCGTGCTCTCTCTCTGAAGTCTAAAGACCATTTGTCTGAGTCCTCAGCTATCGAGATGTGTGCCCAAGGAATGGACTGGGATATACTTTATGCTTTGTAAATGAACAAGCCCAAAACATTCCAAGAATTGGCAACATGAGCTCATGATATGGAGCTGACAATTACCTACTATGGAAGACGGCTCAATGATGATAAATCAGTGGCGTCGTCAAGAAATGAAAGCTCCATGCTCAAAGACTCCGAAGAGAACGAATGTCCTTATTCTGTGTCTGATGTGCCAAAAATGCTTGAGAAACTTCTTGAGAAAGGACTTATAGCACTCCCAGAGTCAAGTCGTCCCGAAGATATTGGAAGAACTAATGATCCCAAATATTGTAAGTATCACTAGATCATCAGTCATCCTATAAAGAAGTGCAAAGCATTCAGAAGACAAGTCCTGTAACTTGTAAAACAAGGAAAAATCACATTAGACGAAGAAGACACTGAAGAATCTGATTGATTGTTTATTGGAAAGTGCTTTGGAAGAGAGTGACCCAAAATTGGCAATTAGGGGACAGACTTTCAAGCTAGCCTCTATAGACTTCTAAGTCATCAAAGAATTTACAGACTTTTAAGTCACTCTTTGTAGAGACTCGAAGACTAAGACTTCCAAGTTAGCATCTACAAACACCTAAGTCATCAAACTCTCAGACTTCAAAGTAAGTCCTATCAAACTCCGAAGTCAAGCTTGACAGACTCCAAAGTTATCAAATCTCATGGACTCCAAAGTTAAACTTTCACGACTCCTAAGTCATCAAATTTTTTAGACTCCCAAGTCATCAAACTTGCATAGAGTGTCAAGTCATCAAAGTTTCAAAATCCTAAGTCAGCAAAGTAAGAGACTATTAAGTAATTCAAATTCAAGATTCCTAAGTTATCAAATTTTGTCAACTCCCAAGTTGTCACATTAGAAGATTTTCCAGTCATTTGTATTAAACTTCTAAGTCAACAAACTCCACGACTTCTAAGTAAAAGTAACTATATGCTTGATTAAGACTTTTAACCCACCTCTCAAGATTCTCAAGTTACAGAACAACTTTGACTCTCAAGTCACCTTTAAGACTTCTAAGTCCAAACTTCTAGACTCTCAAGTCAGCACAGACTATCAAGTCACCCATAGGACGCTCAAGCCATCAAAATCAAAGACTTCTAAGTCACCTAAAGACCACCAAGTCAACAAAATTACGAACTTTAAAGTGAAGTCAATGACTGTCAAGTCATCAACATGGTAGATTTTGAAGTCATAAAAGACATAAGCTCTCAAATAACTAAAGCTTAAAGATTCTGAAGTCATCTAAGTTATAGACTCACAAGTCAAACAGAGTTGTTGACGCTCAAGTTAAGACTTTCAAGTCAACTTTACAGACCCTCAAGTCGTTGATGTAATAGACTCTTAAGTCTTCAAAGTCAAAGACATCAAAGTAAGAGACTATCAAGTGAGTAAAATTTAAGACTCCTAAGTGATCAAATCGCGAAGATTCCCAAGTTGTAAAACACTCGGAGTTCCAAGTTACCAAATCTCGTAGACTTCCAAGTTGATTTTTTAAGAGTTCAAAGTTGTTTCTTTAAGACTCTTAAGTCAACAAAATTATTGGCTCCCAAGTCACCAAGTAGACTCTCAAGTCATCAAAGTTCAAGTCTCTCAAGACATCAAAATTAAAAGACTACCAAATCGTTAAATCTCTAGACTCCAAAATCAAGAAAGTTCTAAGCTTCAAGCTATCAAACTTGATGATTCTCAAGTCTTCAAAGTTTAACACTCCCATGTCAATAAGATTATTGACTCCCAAGTCACTAAATAGCTCCCAAATCATCAAGTCCAAGACTCCCAGTCATCAAAGTAAAAGACTGTCAAGTTATTTTATCAAAGGTATTGACTCGTAAGTCCCTAAGTACATTTTCAAATCACATAAACAGACATCAAACGATCATCAAATTATTGCAAACTTTTAGAACGCCTTCAAGTTGGGGGCAATAGTAAGATCTCATCCACCTTTGCATTAGTGATATATGTATCTTCCTTCAAATTGGCAGTCATTTCCTTTAAGTTGGACATTGGCAATGTAGGCATCTTCCTTCAAGTTGGCAACCTTCTATTTTAAGTTGATTTCACGTATTGAAAGTTGGCCTCACTTCATTTGATGATTGTAGCCGCTGCAAAGTCAAGTTTTTGGTGTTTGAAGGGCCATGCCTTTCTTGTCTAATTGAAAGAGCCAAGCCTCTATCTAATCAAAGGGGTCGAGTCTGCACCGTCTGATTAGATGCGTCACTTTTTCTTTTTGATTGGACAAGTCATGCGTCATCAGTCTGATTGAAGGAGCCAAGCTGTTGCTTTCTGATCGAGATAGTTACGTCGCTGATTGATTGGATGAGCCAAGCCTTCTCATTCTGATCAGAAGAGTCGTCTTTGCTGTCTGATAGAAGAAGTCAAGTCTCTACTGCCTGATTGGAGGAGTCTAAATGTCTTCGCTCTCTGATCATATGAGTCAAGCCTTTGTTGTCTGAACAGATGAGCCAAACCTTCACTTTCTTATTGGAATAACATGTCTTGACTATCTGATTGGAGAGCGCATGCCTTCATTGCCTGAATTTCTTCGTTGTCTGATCGGATGAGTACTGTCTTTGCTATCTGACTGGAGAAGTCCTGCCTTCAGTATCTGAGTGGAGAAAGTCATGCGTTTGCAAATCTGATGGAAGAAGTCGCAGCAAGAAAGAATAAATCAAAGTCGACTCCAAAAGGATTAAATGAGGGAGTCTCCTACGAAGAATCAAATCTATGGGGAGAAATGATTCCTCGTCTTTAAAGTCAAACTCACTTCACAATCTAATTGAACGAGTTGCAGCGAAGATGAATAAATCCAAGTCGACCCCAACTAGAATAAGTGAGGGAGTCTCCTACGAAGAATCGAATCTACGGGGAGAAACAATTCCTCATCTTAAAAGTCAACCTCATTTCGCAATCTAATCGAGGAAGTGGTCGATTTAGCAGCTTCCTTAAAAAAAAGGGCAGCATTTGTCTAAGTTCCAAAAAAATTACCATAAAAAAGTCTCACAAAAAAAAAAACCAATCACAAATTGGTTTAATTAAATGACTAATCTTACGTTAGTCACATCAAAATTAAAAAAAGAAAAAAATTAGATCAAAATTGACAAGCACGCTGCACGCAGAAGCGCAGGAACCTTAGTGACAAAGACAAAAAAACTGGGTAAATTGCTATGGAGTGTTGTAAGAACAACAATCTGGCATCATTTTCTGCTAAATTTAATAGTTTAGTTTCTGTCACATACGAAGGCAACTTCTCCTTCTCTCTCTTCCGCCATCCGCCATCACCATGGTGTGTTTGTTTTGATTTCCCTCGTGTTGAATTTATGAGTATACTTCCAAAAGAAGGGGGTGAATTGTGGTGTCTGATTTTCGCGTTATAAGTAACAAACACCCTGACAGAGGTTGTTCTCAGATGACGAACACCTTGTTGACTTGTTTGCAGGGGGTGTTTTCAGATATTGCAAATACGAAAATCACCAAGATAAATGCGAAAATAAAGCACACACAATTTTTACGTGGAAAACACCTCTAGCCCAACTGAGGTGTGAAAAACCACGACCTACCTCGTATAGGCTTTTAACCACTTCACTATAACCGGGCTTAACTCGTTACAAATGTAACACACCTTGTTACAACTTGCAACCACGTAACCTTCTTCCCTAAGAACGGTTACACCACGTCCAAATCTCACCAGATTGGACACGTCCAAAGTCCACACGACTGAGGACCACTCACTCACTTTTCTGATCCAAGATCAGGGTTGAAAACACCTTATTGGGGGTGCTTCTCACTAAGCAGATGTAAGGTACACTGAAGATCCTATTATGCCAATGGTTTGAAAACTCAAATTAATACAGCTTGTCACGGTTTTTCTTTGCGAATTGAAGCTCAAGAAATCTTTTCTTACTTTTGAGTAAAAACCGGGTTTTCAGAATTTTTCTTTTTACCACACTGTATTTTCTCAATATGCGTTCTCACGTCGAATGGGAGAGAAGGGCTAAGCTTTTAACCCAGAAGATCAACGGTAAAAAAATCAAGGAAGTTGCAGAGAATCTGCCAAGTATGGCATCAAAGGAGATTTCCAAGCAAAGGATTTTCCAAACGGCTAGTGGATAAGAAATTTCCAAAATAAAGGGATTTGTTTCTAAAAGATAAAAACTTATCCTCTCGTTTGAAATAGCCGTGGAGAATTTCAAATAAGGAACCAGAAATCTCAACTTTGAAATTTGAATAAATCACTTCCTAAAATATAGGTGATAAAGATCTTTTGGTTTTGGAAAATATTTAGCAAAACAATTTTGGCAAATCTCCCATAATATTTCGTATCTCAAAAATATCCTATCCTGGGATTTTAAGAAAGTATTTTAGAGCTTTTGGCCAGCCGAAATAAATTTTTCCAAAATAATCGGGCATAGCCGTTTCAGTTCAGAAACACCCTAGGCACCCTATTTGCAGGGTTATTCGCAACTGGTGTTCTGAAGCGCTTAGCGCAACTGCCGATTCAAGAGGTGTTTAAAATGATGTTTTCAATATTGGCATATTACAAGAGTCTAAATAAATAAAACCTATATATCCAAGACTTCTTGTTTTGAACCAGTCATCTTGTCCAAGATTTGTAGAGCTGCTGTGAACACCAAGGCCACCTTGTTTGCTGGGGTTGTTCTTTGCATTGCTAGAGTTTCGGAACCACATGCTTTACATCGAGCTGATCTTGCTAGAGTCCAGGAACAACATGCTTTTACAATCGAGTTGTTCTTAATATAGAACCACCAAGTAGAACCTGTTTTAAAGACTTGTTCTCACATGTAGCAAACCAGTTAATACAACAAAGAAAACACCAGTTAGGCCTGTTTGGAGATCGTGTTTGGAGCAACATTACTTGGACAAATTTTTACACTTGGATTTGTTATCATCAAAACTTAATCAAAATAACTCAACACCTCGAACAAAAAAAAAGTAAAGAGGCTTATAGAGATTCGACAACAATGAAAAATAGAGCAAAGTTAGAGATTAGGTGAGGTCTCAGCCAAGCGCAATAGGAAAAGGACAAAATCATGGACGTCAGCTTGCAAAACAAAACCAAAAGCAAGACAGCCTCGATTCTCAACGCCAAGGTTTCCCTTCTCTCTCCTCTGAGAGCCCAATTCAATCTCGCTCGCTCTCTAAACTCCAATGGCACCAAAGGCAGAGAAGAAGCCGGCGGAGGGGAAGAAGGCCACCACCGAGAAGGCCCCAGTGCTGAAGAAGCCAAAAGCCCGTAAGAAGCTACTGAAAGAGGCCGGTGGAGGCGACAAGAAGAAGAAGAGGATGAAGAAGAGCTTGGAGACCTACGAGGTCTACATCCCAGTGTGCGACCGAGGAGGCATATGCGTGGAGGCGTTAGTTAAATAAAGAGGGTAGGAGTAGTAAGACTCAAGTAATACCCTATTTCATTAATTATTCTTTGGGACGATTCCTTGAGGTCTGTAAATTCAAAGGCCTAAGTTCCCTTATTAAATCTATGCTTTGATTTGGATGCTCATATCGAATTGCAACCACTGAAAAGAATTACCTATACAAGCTAGTTCTAAGACCAGTGAAAATGGAATGGCAGATAATTATTGTAGAAAACAAAAACCCTTATGAAATCAAGAGATCGACTGGGTGGTCCAACAAGTTAAGTCATCAGCATACTCCTATTAAGTTTTTCGAGACTCAGTCGCTCCAAAAAAATGGAAACCTTCAAGTTCGTCTACGCGGCCGACTCTCGATGGGGATTTGTAAGAGGCAAAAATTCTACGATAAATCGGATGGTACCACGTGCAAAAACTCGACCAATCACAAATTGCAATGTGTCCCGTTGACTTTGGTGGACCTGCTTGGTCAAAATTAAATGTGGCTAAAATTAATCTAGTTAAAAGCTGTTACGTGTCATCGATGATATAGAAATTAGTAATTATTTACTTTATTTAAAAATAAGGAAATAATTACTGAGCCTAGGCCTGAAGCCTGACTCTAACCCTAGTTGGTAGAGCCTATAAATAGGTGTCATCCCCCTTATTATGGGAGAGCTCAATAGTCAACATCCTACAAGCTCCAAAGCTCAGACTATAGACGACATATATCCAGCTACCAAGCAACAAGGATCAAAGTCAGCGAACTCAACATCTTCTGCAACCTCAAATTGAAGTTTACTTCAGAGTTCTTCATCCAGTTCATCGATCGATATCAAGCAACCTCGCCCTCGCATTAATGAATCTGGCCAACTACATTCAACATTCAGCATTGTAGAATTCAGAGACTCAAACTGTAAGCAGCATCCAGCTACCAAGTGAGAAGGATCAAAACTTGTGAGCTCCAAAAATAGCAATCAAGCATTTGGATATCAAGATCAAAAACATTTCTGAGTTCTTCATCTGATTTGCATCAATTGAGATCAAGCGGTTACGCCCTCGAAACAATTCAAGTCATTAGGAGATTGAATCAGGGGATCATCTTATTGTATTTAATTCAGATATTGTACCCATACACAACTTCAATACAAAATTCAATTTGTTTATGAATTTCTTGTGTAATTTATTTTAGGCATGAAATTTGTGTTTACAAAGGGCCTGGAGTGTTTTTGGACCACAGGAAGATGTTGAATTGCTTTGCTATGTAGCGTTTGAGAAATCTTGGAATGCAAAGATTCTTTTTGGAAATTCATTTTGAAAAAAGGAAATCGAAGTTCTTCAAATCAAATCCGAAATGTAGTATTACGCTAGAATGAGATGGAATAAATGAGACAAGTCATAGTAGTTGCTCAAACAATATTTTCAGACAATCATACATTTCCATAGTAAATGAATTACATGCAAACTTAGTAAGAGCAGGACTTATGTTCAATATAGATATATATATATATACTACAAGATTCCGCCCTGTTAGAGACCGAAAAAGTCGGTCTCAAAAATATAAATTTCGGTCTCAATTTAGGTTTAGAGACCGAACAGAGACCGAAATAGGCCGGTCTCCAAATCCTTGGTAGCAATTCAAAATTAGAGACCAAATTATGAGCTTCAGTCTCTAGCGGAGACCGAATTTTGAGACCAAATAAATTTGATCTCTAATGGAGACTGGCACACCTTGGTCTCTGTTAGAGACCAAAACCCTTGGTCTCTGTTTGAGACCAAAGTCCAGCAGTCTCTATTAGAGACCAAAAACTTGCAGTCTCTAACAGAGACTGGATATTTTGGTCTCCACTAGAGACCACTGAGTAATTTCGGTCTCTGATTGAGACCAGGGCCTGGACTTGGCATATTTTGAGACTACAGCTTATTTTCGGTCTCTAACGGAGACAGATATATAATTTGGGTCTCTAATTTACCTTTTTTTTTTAATAATTTTGTTGTTTTGGCACTTCGAACCTGCTATTTGTTATGAATCCTTTGTGGGCCACAATTGGTACAAATTGTTGAAGCTCATACATGCCATTACGCCAAAATGTACATATCATTTCGAATTTCATAAATACATTAGACTAATTCTGTTCAATCGTTCCAAATATATACACAAAAATTTCATCGAACTAATTACAAATATATACAACCCATTGCTTCATTCCGGGCAAACAATAAAGCTCATCGAAAATGGTACATACTGAGTCCTATCTTAGCGTTAGGCCCTTCTATCTTGCTCCTTTTATTCCGTGTTGAACGCTTCTTGAACTCCTCATCAGTTGCTCTCTTGTACTTCAATGCAGCGCGAACGTTTGACAGGGATTAAGGTTCTTTATCCAATGCCTGAGCATAAGAATGGACAGGGATTTGTTTATTGTCCGGAAATGGAGAGCCCTCACCTCTTCTGAACTGAGAGAAGCTTTCTCTTGCAGTAACTGACTAATTCTTTGTTCAAGGTTCACCTGCAAACGAAACTTGATTTGACTATTGTTCGCCTGGGGGGGGCGAAAAACAGGACTTAGCATTTTAAGCATGACTTGAAGCAAAGGTCAGTTATCTTCAACATGATACATTTCCCTCTCCAGTTTGGGCAAGCATAGCACTATGCTTCAAGTCAGGTAGCACATTGTGCCAGAATTCAGTGCAAGTAACAAAAATGTAATCACACATTACCTCTTTCTGATGCCAAGAGTTATTTTTACTCTTTAACTGTTTAATTTTCACCTCCAAGTCAGACTGCAATATCAACAAACTAGTAAGTGAGAGCTAATC
>JACYFF010002017.1:34278778-34297879 GCA_017589665.1 Selenicereus undatus | reverse complement strand
AAAAATGCCACCATTAACTGTAGATCAAGAGTTATGGATATCTCGGTCATGAACACGAGGGTTAGGCTTAATATTTTCAAAGCCTTTGCTTGATATTGTCTGGCTTAAGACATTAAACTTAGCGCTTGTTAGGAGGCAACCCAATCTTTTAAGGTGATTTTGAGTCTTGTATTTTTTCTATTTGTCTTTTTGATCAAGGTGTGCTTGTGTTTTTGGGTGTGATTCTTCACTTGGTTTTTGGCTTTTGAGGTTGGTGATGGTTGTGAAGGTACTTTGGGCGTTTGATTGTTGAGCTTACATAGAAATAACTTCCTCGTGCTATCAGGTTGTGTTGCTCTTTTCTCCATTTTCCTTTATCTTATTGTTTTCTACATTGAGGACAATGTGAGATCTAGGTGGGGGGGAAGGCAAAATGAAAATATTGAGGAAGGAAAATTGAAAGATGAAAATTTGTGGGTGAATTTGATTTTGGGAAGAGATTGAGTGTCCTAATTGTGCATGTCTTATTCCTATTATGTGGATTTGATTCATGTGACCCATATTCACTAGAGATTATTTCTAGCTTTGACTAGTTGAAGGCCAAAATTTATGCTGTGCTAATGCTACTATGTAGTCGATTTTGAGTATGAGATGTAACCCCATTTACAATGTCGTGATGAGTATTCGATAAGCATTGAGTTCCCCTTTGACTTTTTAATCCCAAAAAAAAAAATCAAATAAATGAAATTAATTGAGTTCTGATTTCGGTACCAATGTTCAGGTTCTATCTATATCCATATCTTTAATTGTCTGAATATGTACTAATTGTTTCTCTGAGTGTTATCTTCATTCATATCTTTATCCACTCAAAAAAGCACATGAAATCAAATAACTTCTGAAAATAAAAAGCTCAAAGTCTCAAAAAAAGAGAAAAAAAAAACAAAATAAAAAAATTGATTTGGCATTGGGGACTCGATTTTAAAAGATGCTCTTGTGATTTTTGTTATGTGGGGTGAAACTTCGTGCTTATGGTTTGCTACTTGGTTTCGTTGTGTACTTAATTTGCTTGAATCTTGGCCTATTGACTTGGTTGGAATTGGAAATCTTTGATAATGAGTTGTGGGTTGGTAGTGAATTGATATATGTGATTTGGGTTGGCATTCATAGTTGTGTCACTTGATATTCATACCTAATCCTATTCTTTTCATGCTTGATGGTTTGAACGAATTCATGCATTGTTGTTGATCTTTGCTTGAGGACTAGCAAAGTTCTGGTGTGGGAGAGTTGATAATTCATATTTTATATACAATTTTCTCCTTCATTTTACCTACTTTTATGTCTTTGAAATATATTTGTGAGTAAATAATGCAGATTTTATGAAACTTGCAGGAAAACTAAAATAGAAGAATTTGGATGAAGGTTGTGCAATTTTACTCGGATCGCCTACAAGTGCAAAGTCTAAAGTTCAAACCCAAAGAAAAAAAAAATCACAAAATGGTTTGTTTGGGCCTGAGCAAGCGGCCCAGTCTTGACCATGCCTCTCACTCTATCTCATCCTCCCATCTTATCTCAAGTGCTCCATTTTTCCCACATGGCTAATTCTTAACATATTAAAATGCCATTAATCAAAATTAATATTATACTTATGACTAGCCATGACCATGCATGTAACATCCCAAATTAATTGTAATTGATTTTCATTAATTTTGGGGATATCCTAAGGGGTTGGATTTCCACTATAAAAAGGCGCCAAGGTTGAGGGAAAAAGTCACTCATATCCACTCTCATTCTTCTATCCACTCACTCAAGCATTTTTTTGTCCTTTCATCTTTCATTTTTTTTAGATAAAATCTTTGTAAGACAAGATCATTTGGGTTGAGGGGTTAAGAAGAAAATAAGCTTTGTTAGCTATTTTTCTCTTATCTTCTCATCTCATTTGTGAGTCAAATTTGAGAGTTTATACTAAGTTTTATAATTTTGTGTAATTGAGTATAAGGTTTGGACATAGGTTGTGAAATATACCAATTTCAATGGTGTTTTCCCTAACTATGGCTGGCTAAACTATTCATTTCTAGGACTATGATGGATCCCTGGTAATAATATTCTTTTGTTAATTTCTTATGGGGTTATTTTTGTCTCTTTTGCATAATCTTGAGTTTATATTTGATCATCATCTACCTATGCATCTTAACACTAATGTTTAATCATGTTGATGACATTAGTTTAATTTGCTATCTCAAAGGAATATTAGACCTTGTAGGCTAATATGATGATTATGCAATTTGGGCTTAAAATTATAATTGTTTAAATTGAATAATTTATGCTAGAAATTAGATGAGTTATGTCTAAAAAGAATAATTCATGCTAGACCACTAGATAAATTATGTCACTTTATAATTATAATCATCTTTTTAATTCATGGCCTAATGCTTGTAACTTAGGTTGAACAAGAGACAAATTGAATCCCCATTCGAATTAGTAAATCAATATTGGCATCAAAGGTGAAATCTAAAGCCCTAGAACTTTTTCCTATTTAATTTCTCTCTACTTTACTACTTATTTGCTCTTCATTTTGTTGGTCAATTTATATTCATAATCCAACTCTGAAATTAAATTATTCTTTATAATCGAAAACGTAAATTTTAAAAATCGCTATTGGTCCTCGTGGGATCGACACCCTATACTCACTAGTCTACAATTAACCTTGTGTACTTGCAAGTAAAAAGGGTTTTAAAACTATATATAAAATCCACATCAAGTATGAAGAGGCATATATGTATTTTGGGTGATTCCAAAGGTTTAGTAAATTAGATAGCCTTGATCCATTCCGAAACGGCGTAATGCCTTCAATCAGATTAAAAGTCTTCCGCTGCAAATTAATAATAAATGAGTAGTCAAGCTTGAGTAATCAAACATTAGCAATTGGGGGCGTTACAGTTGTGGTATCAGAGTCAGGTTTAGCATCATTGTGAGCTATAGGGATGCCTACGAGGTAGGCTAGATCAGTAAGACGAATAGGTGACCAGGAGTTCATATGTATAAGTGCATTATGGGGATGTTTTAGAAAACATTTACCTAGCCTGAATCTGTTGATAATAAGATCAATGGTATAGTTAAATAATTCTTTGGGGGTTCCATCGCTATTAAACTAGAGCGAGGATGCATTCAGCCAACTTCTTGGTGACGTATGTATACTAAGCTCATAGCAAATTTTGTGAAATTTTGGGTAGCTTGTTTGAGTCATCTGGACACTTTCAACCTAGAGCCTTGGTGTTATTATGATGTGTTGGATGTGTTGAATACCTAACGTTTGGGTATCGTGAGGTTTCAACTATTACCTTTGTAAACGCTTATATGGTTTAATGCGGTACTGCATTATATTAGGTGACACGGGAGGAATGTATTTTGCAGCGATATTCATAAGTTGGACTATTATGAAGTATTCATCTCAAAGTTGCAGAAGTAGGAATGCTGAGGGCCTATCACGGTGTCATGGATGTTTTACAATAATCATTTAGTATAATGAGTCTTGTTGGGCCATTCAATAGCCTAAGTGGTGCAAATTGATCTCATATAGATTGTATGGGTCAAGATAAGATGTCACATAAGGAAGGTGTTGTTGTTAGGGTGCCAGCGGAGTATGTGAACCTACATGTGCTACCGATTGCTAGGTGCAGACAAGTCATTATACCTTAGAAACATGTTTGGCGGTGACAAGGGTAGTAAGTAATAACGATATAGAGAATGTTTATACTTGGAATATCAGGGGACATTTGGAAATCTGGATCGTTGACTCAGATCATATAAACAAGTATGCCTCAATTTAGGTGATATAGACACAGGAAACATTAAGAATGTATGAAGGAGAACTCTCACTTATTATGACTACACTTATTATGAGGTAAATCAAAATCTACAGGTACCTGGAGATTACCATGGATGGATTTTAGGTGGCATATCTCATAAGACTCTTGAAAACAAGTCATGTTTGAAGTTGTTCATGACCATGCAAGTTTAGGGTGTAATGATGAATTTTGATTGTTTTAAATGAGATTTTGTGATAATTGGCATTGGAAATGAATACCAAGATGTTCATGCGGATCTATATGAGTTAAAGAGTGACTTTAGTGGGTGGTTATGTGAAAAAAACAATTGAGTTGTCAACAGACCTAAAATAGGGGTCACTTTGGGAGAAAATTAGTATCAATTGGCGCATAAATAAATTCATGATTAGCGATAGCTTGAAGAGTTAGCCTTCAATAAGCTCTGGAATTACTCAATTTTGAGTTGTGTACACAAAGTTATGGCCATTTTACTGAAGACTGTGCAGATCGATCTGGGGTTGTCCACGTCTGTGTTCTACCCTAATTTTAGGAACCTTACTATGTAAATCATGTTTCGTGTCCTCAATAAAAGTTTTAGTGGACATTATGATCTTTTCATATTGGGGTTTTACATCTTCTTTGGAGATTGGGGGTAAAAGATATGGATTTTCCAATGCAGATCATCAAGCAGCAACATTTGAAAATATTTTTCAGAAGTCTCTATATAATTATGTGTATTGCAAGGAAATTATAAACAGTAGTGAGGTCAACAAGTTTGATTATATACAGAAGCTTATTTGGGTTGAAAAACGAGTTTAATAAGAATTAAGGGGTTCTAAGGAGACGGTATCAATAATTTCTCTTATTTATGTTGGGTTAAGTCACGGGTGTTGAGGGACTCAGCAATACTCATGAGATTAAGCAAAATCACTTAAGTAGGGAAGATTATGCCTTGTGGAGCATCAGGTAATTTGATAGGCAAGTCCCTTGGGACTAACAAGGATCAAGAAAAAGACGATAACCTATAAAAGTGAAACCGTAGGGGAAATGCTTGGGGATATACCAAATATATCGATGGGTTTGTTGTTTTTGAATGTGGAAGACTCTAGGAGTCATAAGTTATATTATTGCCAGGAGTCAATAAGATTTTGGGAAACAAATAATCATTGGAGAAGCATAATAAGTATAATGACTATTAAAATTGAATTGGGGCACTTGTTGACGCTTCACAGAGTATGCTAGTAAGAAATTGTAGAGGCGAGTTAAGCATACATATATCTGTCTGTTATATGGACTTCATGAAAGTATTACAGGTGATTCTATGAGGGTGAGATGTCAAATTTCAAACGAGCATTATTATAACACAACTTCAGGTACAACAACAAAGGATTGTGAGGTATTATGATCCATGAGATATCTATATATCGAGTGAAATCTAAACAACTTACCTGTGAGCTTCTCAAATCTTCAAAACTTTATCAGCATGAATCCTCAGTATTGATCCAAATGGGAGTCCACTGACCTTTGCCCAATTGATAATAGGCCCCCTTGTCAGATATTACTGCCTAAGTTTACATCCTTCTTAACATCCTTCTTGACCTCGGTGGCTACCACCTAAAACAAGCCACTCTAATTCGTAACTCCTTTTCATTCACATTAAGCTTTGCAAACTATTTAAGTGTTCCAGCAATATTTCATTACCAATCCTTTCCTTCATTGAATTTTCGCATGACTTTAATGTCTATAAGGAATCCCTACCATTATGATGGGTCACGTTTCTCTCATGCGTTCGCTAATTACCTCTATTCAGCTTATTTTCCGCAATCATTATTTCAATAGTAATGTGATTTTCCCCTTAACATCCAACTCCTACCATTCTGGTTTCGAATTTATGCGCAATGCTCTGGCTCCTATGTGATCGATGATTGAAATTATTTCATTTTTATTGCTTCAATGCTTAAATCGCTTACGCTTATAGTTATTTTCACTCCATCTACATCACGGTAATATTTTAATTACCCATCGTTTCCCAAATTTGTCATATGTGCCTTTCATTACAAATTTTACATCGGCAACATTCTCAAACATTTTTAGCCATTAATCCACTTCATTCCATCTCGATTTATGTACTGGTATCGTTTCCTTGCTACTTTACCTCCCTTCAACCCCGAGCATCCGCTTAAAAGATCTTGATTGGTATACGAAAACCTTACTGATTAATTTGTCGTTTGCATTAATGCTATTATTTCCAATCATTTCTTATATTTGGTTTGTTTGCCTCATCCCTAACTGTTGCCTTCACTAGCGGCATCTGGCCCTTCTTTAATTTCATACTTCTAGAAGATCGTGGCCCTTAAGGGTGTTCACACCTATTTATAGCATTATTCGCTATGCCCTTGAAACCTATTGTCAACTAACAATTGAACTCACTCTTGCTCAATTTTAAGTGGTTGTCAACATTCTAATACTTTTGATTTTCACCTTTCTCCCCTTCATTCCATTGAGAATGTAATTATATGTGTTCCACCTTTTTCTTCTTCATGTTATTGAGGATGTAATTATATGTATGTATATTTTATAACCCCACCAATTTCCTTGCTGTCAAATTCCGTTTCTCAAAGTATAGCCTCGGCCTTCTCCATGCAATCTTGTTTATCTTACTCAAGCTTGCTTTATAGAGCCTATTTTATACTCTACCCATTCAAATCCAAATTCACCTATCGACTTTTCATGCTGATGATGGCTAAACGGTCACTTTGTTGAATACTCCACTCCTCTCTTAGTTCGATGCCATATTTCATAAAGAACACACCTTGAACTGCAAGTCAACCTTCTAACTACCTAACCAGATTGAGAAGGCATAATAATAATCGTACCTGTCACTGATATGACTCCAGGAATTTACTCCAATGAACATGCCCTCATTGTACACTTCATCCCCAAATGACTAGCAGCCACTAATTTCAACTTTTTAACTCATAGAACCATCCGAAGTTACTGTAAAATCATTTAGTCTACTATTTAATTGACTTGCATCAATTCTCTTCTAACCAAGGCCATGCTTGCTGAATATAATTAGATCTTACGGTCTCTTTGAGCTCTTAATTATGGAATATGTTATTCATCCCATCTATTTTCCGTACTTGTTCCTCCAATATTGCTACTAAACATTATCTGTATCCCACCTCTATTCCTCTGAATCCGCATTTACCTCATCTAAGTATACTAAACCCAACTTTGACATTCAAATCCAAGACACCAAAATTTCAAGCAGACACACTTCAAACCCTCAAACAACCATAACACACAAAACAGATGAGCATACTGACGTAACCAGAACAAAAGTCCATTTGACACAATGGAACAAGCTTCCAAGAATTAAATCCATGACCATGGAACAAAAAGGTCCCAATCATACGTATCCAAAAACTACAAACAAGCATGGAACAGCAACACATTTGAGCAATAACTCACCCTCTATTCTTATATTCTTGAAAATTCATAGCTATCTTTATTTTAGCCATTCTATAACAATCTCTTAATTTTACTTCACTGTTCATTTCTTTCATGGGCAAGGACTCACATCACCACCATTCCCATCACTCCTACTCCTGGATATGCTCATCCCTAATGTCCAATTGAGAATGATCAAACTTTTGACTAGTCTAAGGTTGAAAAGGCCAAGCCTAGTTTAAATGTTATAATATGAGCATGAGTCAGAAAATGGGTAGTTATTAGTGTTAAAAGTGCAACTCTCACCTATCACGAAGACCAGTATCGTCAAGAGGGAGTAACATCAAATTAGAGGACTTACATAGAAAGCCATACAAAAAGCTTATTCCCCTTCTAATTTTTCTTCTCTCCAGGTTTTCAATGTGACAGGTAGAAGTGGATATATGTATGCCAAGTTGAAGTCATCTCTGGTTTCGAAAAGGGATTATATGTGCACATATAGTAATGGGATGGAGTGCTCTACGTATTAATTTGAGACTTTCACAAGAGCTTGCACAAGCCAAATCCGAGTCACAACTCCCCCTTTCTCATATTTCCTTCATAAATCCTTAAATATAGAATTCCATCCCAAGTGAGTCATTGAATTCAATAGCAGCTATTAAGCTTACTAAGCTTAGTATTTTCTTAATCCATAATGGATGCAAAGCTCATAAACAAGCTCCCAAATTGTATATTTAACTTCTTTTCAAGCTAGAAGTTCCATTGAAGTCCATGAATAGTTATTTCCCCTCAAATGACTTGGCCCAAAATACCCGAAATGAGTACATGATTAATCTCACTCAACCTTTATTATTGCCCTCTCAAAATACTTCTAAAAATCACCAAACTCAAAGTACTCCACCAAACTTCATGAAATCTTACAGGGAATTTAAAAATAAGGTAGATACCCTACAATAAGAGTTTTCGAATTTTCCTCCAAGTATACACTGCACAGAAATTACAACAACGACTTGATATACACCCAAGTAGGTCAGTTCACTTCAAAAATTTACAACTTTCAGGGAGACTTAAAACCCTAGTATGAAAATATTAAGAAGTCCCCAAAAACTTTCATTTACAACACAAAACGAGATTTCCACCATAGGATTCCCAAAATGGGGCTCAAACACGAGTGTGTCAGTTTCCCCATCTAAATGTCTTCAATTCAATTTCGCCCAAATCCTTAGCACTAAAATTAAAGGGGGCATTACATGAGCATGGAACCTAGCGGCTTGCAGTATACAGGATATTTTCACATCCCACAGCTCAGAAAATATGCCAGATCCACATCATGTCACCACAATAGAGCCAATTTTCGTACTTATTTGAGGTACGGTAATGATTTATTTCAAATTGCAAGTTTCGAGGACGAAACTTATTTTAAGGGGGGAAGGCTTTAACGGCCCGACCCTAATATTCATATTAACTATATTGAATCATCTTAATTATGAATTAATCACGTTGGGCCCTGCATTTCAATCCAGCATTTTCTCATTTCAATTTAGCAATTTCTTTATGCGCATGTATACTTGTGCGATTGCAAGTTGAATCGACAGAATGACCTCGAAATGAATTTTTTATTACTCCTCAAATAATTCATTAAAATGCTAATGAATAATTGAACATCTGTTAACATGGTAGTGTCTCTCAAAATTTTACATCAAAAGCTTTAAAAATCTTTTCTAGTAACTTTATCCGAAAATATTAATTCAATAGTGTATAAAAACAAATCAATATTCATATAGCCCAAAAAAAAAGTCAATGGTCAAAGTCGGTTTGACCAACCCCAACAAAAAAAAATCTAAGATTTTTTTACCTTTTGCCTCTATATATATATGGTGGGGGGTGTTTCACTGCACACACACGCACGCAGGAGAGAGGAGAGAGAAAGAAGAGAGAGAAAAAAAAAAAGAAGAAGAAGAAGAAGGAAAAAAAAGGAGAGAAAAAAGGAGGAGGGGGAAAAAGAGATCATGGTTTCGGGTTTTGAAACAAATTCAAGGTGAGTAATTCTTGACTCCTTGACCTAAAATTTGAAATTTGATGTTTTGGGATTTAGTAGTTTGGAGCACTAATGTCAATTGGTAAAAACCAACCGTATAGTTTCCTATTTAGTTGTGATGTTTTAATTGATTGGATATCGTGACTTGATGAGTATGTTATGAATTCACCCAATATGGGTTCGGAGTTATGAATTTTAGACTGAATCTGTCTAGTGAATTTATGCTGAAATGTGATTAACGTTTTGAGTATTGGGAGCTATTGGGTTGGACAACATTGGGACAATTTTACGATCAAATATACTTATTATTTTGATATTTGTGATAAATTTTCATGAATATTGGAAGTACATTTTGTGAGTCAGAAATCCTAAATGTGGATGTGTATTTTATGGGTTATGGATTTTAATTGGAATGTTATGTTTGACGAAATACGATTATATGAGTTCGTCATGTTACGTTTTTAGGAAAAGAGCTCATGTCTTGACTGAGACTACTACAGAACATTCTAGAGTTATGACCATAGTAGTGGTTGTCGTTATATGACTTATTACCATGACGTGATAAGGCAAAGAATAAGTAATAATACTAAAAGCGTTAATAGCAGTTCGAATAAAAATAGCCATAATTTAAATTATGCAATCGCAAACATAGTATTATGGGCAATGGCCCACAATGATACTAATATTAATAATTTAACAAAATAACGATAAGTAACGAGCTTATATCAATTATCAGAATAATATGAAGATAACATCATTACCTCATTTCATGTTTATGACTGACATTCATTAAGCGCATGATTAGCAGTATAAAGGAAAGGAATGGAAGTAAAAACACAATCAAGCCAAGTCAATAACTTTTTACATGCTAATAATTAGCACGGAGCTCAAGGGATTCAAATTATTTATTAAACCAAGAAGTCCAATCAAATTTTATAATCTCGCACTAATTAAAAAGGAATTACATATGTAGATCAGGAATGAGACCACATCTGTCATTTCAAGCTGCCAATGCATATTCTTGATTACAAAGGAGAGAGAGTCTCAAAGACCAGGTACGTACATTGCCTATGTTCTTCAAAAACTCATAGTGTTCTCAGCAATGAAAAATTAATGCAAGATTCATTTAATGAACCAAGTTCTCAATGTTTTGTCACATAAACAAGTGGCCCTGCCAATTATCATCAAGGCTTATGCCCATCAATTATCAAGGCTGATGCCGACCAATATACCCGCGCGCGGCGTCAACTCAGGCTTCTCGATCGGCCTGGGGGTTGAGCACCTAAAGTACGATCGTTTCAATATGTACATCGACCAAGGGGTCCACTTTCAGATAAGAATCAGCAAATCAATTTTACTTATACATTCTCTCTCTCCTGTTTGCAAAACAAAATATTTTGAAATGTGGTCGACCCGACTAATTTCACATAAAATTTACCTTACTGTATGGGGATGTACGTATTGAGCTTCGGCTCACCATTCGATTATTTTTATGTTTTCTGTTTTAGGTATGTGAAGGAATGAATAGTCAACCTCCTCAGAAACCAGAAAGCAGCAAAATAAGGGACATCTACCGATTGCTAGCTAGTCCGCGCTCACAGTGACGATAGGTTAGTAACTTGAAGATTGTGGGTGGCTATTCCTTTGAAATCTGAAGATAATAATGCTTAGCATTGGTACATCAAGTTATCACATGGGGGACAAGCAGTATGAAGATTCATATATGTATTTTGGGTGATTCCAAAGGTTTAGTAAATTAGATAGCCTTGTTCCATTCCGGAACGGAGGTAATGCCTTCAATCAGATTAAAAGTCTTCCACTGCAAATTAACAATAAATGAGTAGTCAAGCTTGAGTAATCAGACATTAGCAATTGGGGGCGTTACACCAAAAATCATCCATCAAAAATCATGTAATGTGGTAGTCCTGATCATTTATTGTTGCTTGCTAAGAAGACAGAAGGCTACCGAAAAGGAGTAGGAAGGCTGCTGGCACCACCACACTAGGGACCCCCATCCCCCAAACCTCCAACAGAGGGTGAGACAACATAATGAGGAAAAAGGAAGCTAAAGTCTCTGGTATGATAGCCACTGCAACTCTCATTTTTAAATTCAATGTCATTTTGTGTTTTATTTGATTCTAGTGCCTCCCATTCATTTATATCTACCCAAACTGCATTGTGATCAAACATAAGAAATGATAAAAGTATGGGCCAAATATAGAACTAGCTTGCCAAAGTGACAAGTGATAGAGTGTCCCATCCTTTATGAGCACATTCCTGTAGGTGAGCATGTGTGCCCTGGGAATTTAATTCAATTTGATCTATTAGGACTTGATGTAATCTTAAGGATGGATTGCCTAACCACTCATGCGACAAACATCAATTTTGAAAACCTTAAAGTCACTCTAAAGGACCCAAAAGGTCTAGAAGCATGATTTTATGGTGAAAGGAATGGAACTAAGACTCCTATAATCTCAATTATGAAGGCTAACATGCTACTAAGGCAAGGTTGCATAGGATATCTACATTATGCCACTGAGGATGAGGAGGAGATGAAAATAGAAAACATGCCTGTGACGTGTAAATTTCCTGATGTCTACCCGAGGTATCTCCTTAAATAGAGATTCATTTTAAAACTGAACTAGTTCCTAGTGCACAACCTATTTCAAAAGGCCAATATAAAACAGTCTAGACAGAGCTCAAACGATTGAAAACCCAATTGGATGAACTACTACCAAAACGATTTGTTAGGTGAAGTGTGTTACGCCAGAGAGCCCCAGTTTTATCTTTGAATAAAAAGGATGGAACTCTAAGGCTTTGTATAGATTACAGGGAGTTAAACAAAAATACTATGAAGAACAAGTACCCTTTGCCCCAAAATAATGATCTTTTCGACCAGTTACATGGAGTTGGGGTGTTTTTGAAATTTGACATCAGGTATGGTTACCATCAACTTAGAATTAAATCAGAGGACATTCCTAAAAACTAATTTCAGGGTTAGATATGGTCACTATGAATTTATTGTGATGCCCTTTGGACTTTCAAATGCCCAACTGCATTCATAGATCTCATGAAGAGGACCATGCCAACCATTTGAGGACTATGTTACAGACTTTAAGAGAACGTCAACTATATGCTAAATTGAAAAGGTGTGAGTTTTAGTTGACTGGTGTGGCATTTTTTGTGTACAGGGTTTCCAAAGCAGAGATTAAAGTTGATCCTTAAAAAAACAGTTATTGAATGGACTGGGCCTACCAATTTTACAAAAGTAAGGAGTTTTCTTGGGTTAGCTGGATACTATAGTAGATTTATTAACGATTTTTTTAAAATAGCATTACCATTAACTAACCTTAATTTGCCCCCAAAGAGGGCTGGCTACAGCTCCTATCCTTAATTTACCCTTAAAGAGTAAAGAATGCTCAATTTACAATGATACCTCTAATAATTGGTTAGGTTATCCACTAATGAAAGATGATAAAATAATAGCCTATGGCTCACGACAACTGAACCCCTATGAAAGGATTACCAACTCATGATCTGGAATTAGTAGCTGTGGTTTTTGCATTAAAAATTTAGAGGCACTATCTACATGGGTTCCCATGTTTGATTTACACCAATCATCAAAGTTTAAAGTACATCTTTACTTAAAAAGGAATCAGCCTAAGGCAACAACAATGGTTCGAGTTATTCAAAGATTACGATATGCAGATTCAATATCATCCAAAGAAAGCAAATGTCGTAGCAGATGCATTGACTAGGAAGGGCAAGCATATTTGAACACAATAATAATTACCCAACTTGACGTCTTGAGAGACCTCGAGAACATGGGTATTGAGTTTGTGTCGCATAGGCCAACAAATGGGTTGTTGTCAACACTAGAGATACAACCTTCCGTAGTGTAAGAGATTAAGTTAGGCTAAAAGAATGATGCTAAGTTGGAAAGACTTACACGAATGCCGCACAAGGGAAATCAACTAGCTTCGTGGTACATGAGAGTGGAACCTTAAGGTTTCAAATCAACTATGTGTGCCCGATTAGGAGGAATTGAAAAGAAAGATTCTAGAATAAGCCTATAATGCTCGTTATTTAGTGAATCTAGGGGGAGAAGAGTGTACAGGGATTTGAGGCAATACTTCTGGTGGGATAACATAAAAAGGGAGATTGTGATAAATGTCCGACTTTTCAAAAGGTGAAAGATGAACATCAACGCCCGATAGGTGAATTGAGACATTTGGAAATTCCCACATGGAAGTGGCGTTCAATCTCAATGGATTTTACCATGGATTACCCCTTTTCACTTCGTAAAAGATTGTCATTTGGGTTATTGTTGATAGACTTACTAAATCTACCCATTTCATACCAATTCATGACATTTGGGATGTAGAGAGACTAGCACAATTGTATGTTGAAGAAATAGACCGTTTACATGGCATACCAAAGGACATAGTATCTAACAAGGATGAAAGATTTCAGATCCATTTTTGGGAAGCCTTGCAGAAAACTTTTGGCACTAAACTAGATTTCAGTAGTTCATATCACCCCAAGATCAGTGGATAGACTGAGAGGCTAAATCAAATTTTGAAGAATATGCTGAGCGCATGCGTGCTTGACTTTCAAGGAAAATCAGAAGATGATTTACCTCTTGTAGAATTTTCTTATAATAATAGTTATTAGCCCACACACTTCTTTTGAGGCACCATATAGGAGCAAATGCAAAACGCCCTTGTGTTAGAGTGACCTAGATGAATTGAAGCATTACAGGGACCGAGTTGATTTAAGAAACCATTGAGAAGGTAAAAAATTCACGAACACATTAAAGTTGCTCAGAGCCAGTAGAAGAGTTATGTTGATAGAAGGAGGACGCTGTTAGAGTTTTAGGTGGGAGATAAAGTATTCTTAAAAGTCTCGCCCCTCATAAGCGTGAGGAGGTTTAATGTTAGAGGATAGTTGAGTCCTAGGTACATCGGGTCTTATGAGATTGTCGAAAAGTTAAACCTCATGGCTTATATGCCGGATTTACTAGTGAAACTCGAGCATGTACACAATATTTTCCATGTTTCGTGCTCAAAAAGTATATTCCATATCCAAATCATGCTATTGTGACAAAGCCTATAGAGGTTGCTGAGATTCTGGTCTATGAAGAGCGTCCTGTGCGAATACTAAATTATAGAATTAAACAACTTCGCAGTAAAACATCCCTCTAGTAAAGGCTCTATGGGCTAACCATACTTTATTTGAAGCCACATGGGAGATGGAAGAAGATGTGAGAAACAAGTATATGCAGTTGTTTGAGGTAAATCTAAGGCTTCTTCCAAATTTTTAAGTTTTGAGGATAAAATTTATTTTTAGGGGGTGAGGCTGTAATAGCCCACACCTGAACCATGCTGATAATTTTGGTTAATCTCTATTAAACTTAATTAAGATGGGCACCACAATTTAGTTCAACATTCCTATAGTTTATGCAATCACAAGTTAAGACGAGAAATGACCTTGAAAGGAAATTTAATTATATACCCTATAAAATCATTGAGAAAAAGTTATAAATACATACATGAATAAATGCATTAAACAAATCAGTTTATTCGTAAAAGTGGGTAATCATGAAATATATATACATACATGTGTATGTGTGTGTGTGTGTATAATATATACATATATATATATATATATATATATATATATATATATATATATATATGTTTATATATATACGCATCTATAATATACAAATAAAACCGTAATAACAATGGTACGAAATAAAATGCAAGGAAGAAATAAAATAAATAAAATGAAAGGAAAAAATTAATTAACATAGATAAAGTTTATAATTTTTCTAAATACACTATGAAAATGGTATTAATAGCCCAAAAATACTAGCCTAAAATTTTAGCCCAAATATTCATTACGGTTAAAGGGAAAAAAAGGAGATAAGGGACAAAATGAAATAAAATCTAGAAAATCTAGAATTTGAATAAAATCCAAAATCCAAAACTGATTAAAGTTAAAGCTTAATTACACTAACAAAATTAAAACAAAAAACAAACACCCCCTTCCCCTGCTTTCCCCTTCCCGATCGGACACCCGTGCTTCCTCCTTTGCACGCCCCAACCCTCAGCTGCGGTCGTTGCCTTCCATCCTACAACCATCAGCCGTCATGCCCAATTTCTGCTAGAGCTGCCGCCACCATCACCTCCTCGTCCCTTCTCCTAGCATGGTTCCATTAAGATTGGGGAAGTGAAACCCTAACTTCTCTATTAATCACTTTCACCATTTTTGGTGTTGATTTTGTTAGTAAATTTCTTGTTTAGATTAGGTAATTTGTGATATATCTATAGTTTAGAAGATGAGTTTGAGGCTTGGATATGTTTGGGAGTTTACGAGTAGTTATGGTGAAATTGGGTTTTGGTGCTCGGATGTGAAGTTTTTTGTTTCATTTGATTTTGTGAAATTTTGATAAATTTTAGTTGTATTTGAATAACATTAGCGAGATGTGTGTTTGGGGGTGTGTGTGTGTGTTGTGTGATGTTGCCATGGAAAGAGGTTGCTTCAACTTGAGGTTGAAGATGGGAGTCAAGGAGAAAATGCTAATTGGGGATTTTAAAAATTATTTCCTTAATTAAGCCCTTGAAATTAATTTGAGGGATTGAGATTGGGTCTTTTTAGGTGAAATTGAATGAGCTAGTGTGCAAATTTGGGGTGTTAGTTTCAGGTTATTAAATTAATTGTGGAGGTTGAGCCATTTTAGTTTGATTTAATTAATGGAAATTAATGGGTTAGAGATGGTATTAATGACTAATTAAGTGTCTTATGACTCAAAAGGATTAAATAAATGTTGCGGACGCATAAGAAGATGACTAAAGGTTGTATTACGTTCACTTGGGTTACAAATGGCATATCCTCTTGTAATCAAAGCAAATGAATATGAAGCAAAGCCTACTTGAGGCCTAAAAGGGTGAGAACCTTGGCAATTTGAGTTTGGGACATATACGTGACATTGAAAAATAGCCTAGAGTCGCAAATGGCCATTGCCTAGCCTAAGCCTTTTTTAGAAATAAATCACTAAAACTAATAAATATGCCACTTTTAATAATAAACATAAGAATAACCACAATAACAATGGCATGGATGATAACAATAATGATAATAAGGATAATATAACCATAGTAATAAAAATGACGATAATGACATTGGTATCAATAATAATGAGTAAAACAAAGTTAAGACTATCAATGACAATGTTAATAATATTCGCAACAAGAGCAAGACGATATTAGAAGAAAGAACAAAACAAAAGGGTGTTAGGAATATCACACATGAGTGATGAAGTCCCACATCGGGAGTTTGAAAAGAAGGGTCATGGTATATAAGTCAAGTGCGCTACTCCTTCTATTGTCAATTGATTTTAAGATAGAACCTCACTTGGCCTTGTTGCCATGGACCTTGGTTGAAGTGGGCTCCTTCCTTGGATCTCCCCAACAAAGGGGAAATAAAGTCAATTTGTGTATTTAAATGAATAATGGTGGGTGTATTGATAATTATTAGAAGAACCAAAGGAATTTTGAATTAATTATTAGCTTGAAAATTTAATAAAACTATCTAAGACCATACTAACCATAGAATTATACATATGGAGTAGAAGAAAGGCCATTTTTTTTCATTTTAAGCCGTAAACAAACACTTTTACAAAAGTGACAGAGATTTCAAAATTCAAATACGTTTATTAACCATGCTCTTCAAAAACTCACATGTTTCTCAAATTATATAAATTTCACAAAATATTCATGCAATGAATTAGTTTGAAACAATGGTTTGTCACATAATTAAGTGCCGCCATTGATATCAAGCTTTAGGGCTTATGCCCTTTAGTTCACCCGTGCGAGTTCAACTCAGGCTTTTTGATTGGGTTGGGAGGTGTGCACCTATGTCAATGATCGTCTCAGATGTTAACAGATGTTCCACTTTAGAATAATAGCCGGCAAACAGTTTTACTCATATTCTCTCTCATGTTTTTGAACTAAAATAAATTGAAATGTAGGCGCTCAACTAATTTGTATACGAAATTTATTTTACAACATAGGGATATTTGTACTGGGTTTCGGCTCACTTTTCAAAATGTTTCCTATGTTTCTGTTTTAGGTAAGCGATTAGTGAATAGTCCTCCTCCTAGCAAATCTAAAGGTAGTAAGAAGTAGAAGGAGACCTCTGTACCTTTTGCTGATGGCTAGTGATAGATGCTCATAGCGATTCAAAACTAGCATGAAGCCTAGAAGAAATTAAGAAGACGTAGAAACTAAGATGTATTGACTATATTCTCTTTTGAACAAGCGCATGCCTAATGTAGGATATTATGCAGTTGTATTTTTGGTTATGTATATTGAATGGTATTACGAAGTTGACTTCAATACTCTTAACCTTGGTTGGTATGATGAATGAGAAAATAGTTCAGTATAAATGCATACCTCTCATATTGCCTTGTTTTACTTGGAACGACGGTAATATTTCCAATCGATAAAACTTTCATTGAAATTATGGCAATAGATAATTAGATTAAGGTAATTGGATGATTATACATTGGGGGTGTTACAGTTAGTTAGTGGTTCGCTATTATAATGAACTCATAAATGTCAATAAACATTTTCTTCGACAAATGTTGACAAACCAATTTAGTTAGTGTAGGGAAAAAATTTATTTGGTAGATAAGCATTGTTATGGCAGTAGATGATACAAGTAAGATTTAGCTTCTGAGACATAGCAAAGAGAGGTTGTCATGTAACAGAAGAACTATACTTGGAAAGTAAAGAACAAAGACTAAAAGCAAAAATAAAAACTAAAAAGTTAAATGAAAATACGAACACATGAAAGCTAAAGGCAGAAAAATTCCCAAAAAAAAAAAACTACAAGGATAACATAAAATCATAAATAGAGGTAAAAGAAAAAGAAATGTCCAGACTCCATGAAACTTAGTTCGCCACGTGTTTGAACGTAATTGGGTGTGATATCAGGCTGCTTGTTGAAATATAAGCACCTAACTTTTTATCTAGCTTTTGTTTTGTGTTGGGCCGTACTCTCAAGCTACCTGGGCAAGTAGACCGAGAACTTAGTATATAATAACTAGCTAAGATCCGTGTGTTGTTCCGGGATTAAATTTTTGAATAAGTAAATGATACTTTGAAAGTATCGTTGAATAATTATTGGGTCGACGTCAATAAGTTGATATAAAGAAATAATAAGAATTTTAGTCTAACTCAAAAGAATTGGGCAAGTAGCGAAAACATTATCACTACTATTTTTTTTTTCATTGAGGCATTTTTTTCAAAAAAGAAGTTTCAAGCATAAACGTTTTTTTGAGTATGTACCCCAACATTGCACCAAATTTAAATTTTTAAATAATAAAATGGATATTTTAAGAATAACATTATGTTATTATTAATGTCAACTCTCTATAACCTTCGCAGAAAAATTATTTGTTATTTCTAAATTCTCTTAAAAATTTGCATGTAACTGTGTGTGCATGTACATACCTACATACCCACATACCTACATACATACATACATATATACATACTTATACACACACACACACACACATATGTATATGTGTGTGTGTGTGTGCGCGCGCGCGTGTGTGTATGTATATGTATATGTAATGTATATGTGTGTATGTATATGTATGTGTGTGTGTGTGTGTGTGAATGTTTATATATGTATATATACATATATGTAAATATATATGTGTGTGTCTCTCTGTATATATATAGACATATATATATATATATATATATATATATATATATATATATATATATA
>JACYFF010002017.1:34252683-34272684 GCA_017589665.1 Selenicereus undatus | reverse complement strand
ATATATATATATATATATATATATATATATTTGTATACAAATACATACATACATACATATATATATATATGTGTGTGTGTGTGTGTGTGTTGGGGGGGGGGGGGATGGGGATATTGTCAATACAATGCATGGTCTCGAGCAATAATATAATTAGGTTGTACGAATTGTAATAATTCTTAATCTACAATCTTTTTTTTGTTTGTTTGGGTGTGAATTCGGATACTTTGTTAATGTTATTGAGTCTTGATTGTTTATTTAAGTTGTGTTTGTAATTCATGGAATTTTGTTAAGCACTATTAAATGGAATCTTCGTAGGTTATCCTTTTTAGGTATAAATGAAAGCATAGAGATAGACTATCGACGGTGTTTAATTTATACAAAAATTAAAAGTATTATTTATTTGGATTTTATGTATAGCACAAATTCTTATTCTATAAATTTGTGTCTTTTCTTAAAATATTTTTAACAACATACTAATCAATTTATGAATGACAAAAAATAATAAGTTTAAAAATAAAAGTAGTACTCATTTTAAAAGTAAATGTATAAAACTTCTATTATCCGATTTTATAGTTGACTGACTAATGATATAGATACTACCATTTACCTTTCATAAATGAGTCATAAATTTATATTTGGATTGAGGGAAAAAATAATGGAAAATTTTATAAGAAGTTGATCTTAAGGAGTTTACGTTAGAGAGAGAGAAAAATCCAAGGAAGTTACTAATGATTTTTTTTTTTTGGGTCCGTAGGAGCCACAAATGGCAATACAATGGGAGATGAGGGAATCAAATCTGGGACCTAATACACCCAGTACCTCAGTCAATGCTTTTCATTTTTTTAAAAATAATTAGATTTTTGATTGATAGCTGAGATTTGCCAGAGTATTGGATCAAGGGTTGTAAATAAGTCAACCTCCTAAAATCACTCTCATGCATGTCAACTCAACATTTCTTTTATATTATACTAGTATAAACCCATGCTATGCACGGTGCATGATGAAACAGATATTTAAAAAATATGTATCATTGAAAAAATTAAAAAATTTATCGATAAGTAGTTAGTGGAAAAAATAAAAAGTTGTGAACTTCATAAATAGTAACTGAGATAAATAAAGTCAAACAAAAAATTAATTGAATCATGTAGGATAATTTAAAGGTATAGAATTAGTGGTTTATATTTAGGGATGAGAGCTCTACCCAAACCCGAAAAATTCGAAACGAACCCTCTTTATTTATGGTGGGTTTGGGTACAAAAAATGGAGGAAAAATAGGTATGGGGCGGGTGTGCCAAAAACGGGTATAGGTATGGGTACGGATCGGGTACAGGAATACCATACCCAACCCCGCCCCATATCCAAACCCGGATTTTTTCAAAAAAAATTCTGGGGCTGAAGCGAGTAGGCTGTAGTGAAAAAAAGGCCCAAATTTGTACCTAAATACATATTGTGCTATCAGATTCAGCTGACAGTTACTCTACTCTTATGCACCTACAAATTTGATATTTTGTAGGGACACAATGCATTTCAATTATAAGTATTATTTTTTAAACTTAGTAAACCCAACGTGTATTATTTTAATTTTGAATATGTAGGCAGAAATTTAATAAGGGGAAAATCCATGTAAAAAAATATTTTTCATTTAGTTTTGAACCTTTAAAAGTTAAATTTAATGAACCCGATAGGTGTCAATTTTTACAATGTATATGTACCAAAATAAAACCTGAATAACTCGAAAAACCCGATGGATATGGGTAGGGTATGAATTTTTAAAACCCGATGGGTACGGGTGTGGGTATGGGGAAAGTTTTAGAAAATGAGTATGGGTGCGGGTACGGCTCCGCTCGGCCTGAACCCGCCTCATGCCCATCTCTATCTATATTTAATAGATTGCTACCCCGTAGACAATATGATTATTATATATTCTTTACGATTTAAAAAAAAAGTAATAATAAAGACATGATTTATTTGGGGAATGTACCTTTTTTTAATAGATGTAATCAAAGGCTTTAATTTAATAGGTGATTAACTTTTACGGTTGAGATTAAACCAAATAAATCACTCATGTTGTAGCATTTTAGGTTTTTTCAAAAAATTATAATTTTTATTAAATGTTTGAGATTTGTTTAAGATAATAGGATTATCATATAATCTTTTTCACATATAAGTGACATTATCATGAAGTTTTTAAAAAATAAAAATTATAAATGGGTATTTTACTTGAATAATGTAGTTTTTTTAACTTTAAAATCTATGGTTTAGATTTAATGAATAAATATAATTGCCTATTTTTTTCCCTATATAATTTTTTTGATAGAATTTTTTCCCTGGAATTGGGTCGTCATTTATCTTTTATAATGTATATCCAAAATCATGGGGAATTTTTCTTAAAAAAATAAACGGATATCTTAGCTTTAAAATCAATAGCTTAGATCTATTGTATAAATAATTTTTATCGTTAAGATTACACTAAATCATGCAAATCACACTTGTTGCAGCATTCTAGGGTTTTCCAAAGATTACACGTTTTTTAACTACTCGATAATGTTTTAGATAATAGGATTATCATATATCCTTTATCACATAACCGAAATTATGATGGATGGTTCTAACAATAAAAATTATAAATCTAATGCATAAATAATTTTTAACTGCATAAATAATTTTTATGGTTAAGATTATACTAACTCCACAAGTCACACTCATTGCAACATTCTAGGGTATTCCAAAGATTATCATATTTTCTAACTATTGAGCATTTTTTTAGATATTAGAATTATCATATATCCTTTATCGCATATAATCAAAATTATGAAGGATTTTTTAAAAAATAAAAATTATAAATTAGTATTTTGCTTGGATAAGGTATTTTTTAACTTTAAAATCTACGATTTAGATTTAATGAATAAATAGATTTTTTTGCCTCGATAATTGCATTATCATCTAACTTTTATCATGTATATTTTTAAATCATGGAGGATTTTTTTAATGAAAATAAAAGGACATCTCAACTTTGAAATTGACAACTTAGATCTAATGCATAAATAAATGTTTTATGGTTGAGATTATAGTAAATCTCGCGAATTGCACTCGTTGTAGCATTCTAAGATTTTCCAAATATTATCACATTTTTTAATTGCTTGGGATTTTTTTGAGATAATAGAATTATCATATATCCTTTATCACATATAACTAAAATTATGAGGAAGTTTTTTAAAAATAAAACTATAAATTGGTATTTTAATTGAATCAGGTATTTTTTTTAACGTAAAAATCTATGGTTTAGATTTAATGAATAAATATAACTACCTGGTGCTTTTCCCGAGATTTTTTTAATAGAATTTTTTTCTTGATAATTGGATTATCATCTATCTTTGATCATGTATATCCGAAATCATAGGAATTTTTTTAAATAAAAACAAAGAGATATCTTACCTTTAAAATCAACAATTTAGAACTAATGCATCAATAATTTTTATGGTTAGGATTACACTAAATCCCACAAATCACTTTCGTTGTAGCATTCTAGAGTTTTCTAAAGATTACCTTGTTATTGTATCTACTTGATATTTTTTTAGATATAGGATTATAATATATCCTTTATCACATAACCGAAATTATGAAGGATTTTCTTAAAAAATAAAAATTATAAATGGGTATTTTACTTGGATAAAGTAGTTGTTTTTAACTTTAAATTCGCAGTTTAAATTTACTGAATAAATATAACTGTCTAGTTTTTTTCCTAGATAATTTTTGTTGATAGAATTTTTTTTCCCTAGATAATTAAAATTTCATCTATCTTTTATTATGTATATCCGAAATCATGGGGGATTTTTTTAAATAAAAATAAATAGATATCTTAACTTTAAAATCGACGGCTTAGATCTAATGCATAAATATTTTTATCGTTGAGATTGGACTTATAATATTATAAATTATATAGATATAGATATAGATATAGATATAGATATAGATTATATTATAGATATTATGGATATAGATAGATTATAGATAGATAGATTTTTTTAAATTAATTTGATTTTTTATAATCCAACGGTAATTATTAAAAATAATCTCAATCTAACGATTTAAAAACTCTAATTTTTGAGAATTTAGATAAACAATAAGACTCATAAGATTGCTATTATATAGAGAGATAGATTATAGATATTATGGATATAGTTAGATTATAGATAGATAGATATTTTAAAATTAATTTGATTTTTGTATAAATCCAACGGTAATTATAAAAAACAATCTCAATCTAACGGTCGAAAAACTCTAACTTTTGAGAATTTAGATAAATAGTAGGACCCACAAGATTGCTATTATGTATTATATATATAGATATATAGATAATAGATTGCAAAGATATGCTAAGACACTGGTCATTTTGCCAAAAAAACAATTTTAGATAAAATATTACAATTTTTTTAAAATTTAAAATAACATGATTATTCATTTTACACAACTTTAGTGGTTCAACCTTGTACTTTCTGAATCTGCGGTACAATACTATTTTTAAAACTAAATAAAACAAAACGAGTTTGCATTTTGTAGAAATCTACATTATTGTCATAGTTCACTTTGTTTAGGATGTGAACGTGTGATAATCATAATTGAGTATGTAAGGCTTGTTCTTTTCAGTTGAAAATAATGGGTGTGGGATGGGTAAGTGTGGAAAAGGGAGGAAAGGAGTGGATGAGGGTTAGTAAGAGTGGTATTTTTTTTTTAAATGTGAAAAATGGGGGGACTAAGTGGGTAAGAGTATGTAGGAGTTGAATGAAGTTGGAAAGTTGAATGGAGTGTGGGAAAGGGGGAAAGGAGTCGGTGAGAGTGAAAATGAGTAGTATTTTTATTTAAATGTGAAAAAGAATGAAAAAGAAGGAAAAAAGGAGTAGATTGAGTTCATTAAACTATGAAAAGAACTGGGCGTAAGATGTGAATCTAAGGTTTTGCCGACTTTCACAGTTAGGCTAAAGCAACGGTCTCCGGTAATTTCCATCATGATGGGCACATCATATCATAGCCGCCCTATTCTTTTCAATGTTAAATCTAAATTTATCAAACTCGACTAACTTTTATTACTAAATATTATAAGTTTATGTCTCTGTAACATTTAGAAACATAATTTCTTCCTAAATATTATTAGTTTACCACTTTGGATAAACACATCCTCCACTCAACTGATAATCCCCCAATTTCTAGTTACATCTAATCTTAAATTCTTTCATTAACACTTTTAGACCGACCAAAACTATATCTAATTCCAGGATTAATAACTAATCAGGTGTCAGTATGTTTGATGACAAAACTATATCCTAAATTCTTTCGTTCACACTTTTGCATGTATTTGATAATAATTCACAAACACTTTGCCTGATATGCAAAAAGGAAAAGAAAAGAACACTTTGTCCACTAACCTAAATAAACCTAATGTATTTTTTTATAAGAAAAAGAAATAATTTATTAATAAAAAAATCAAACATCATATACAATAAATATGTCGTAATGAAGGTAATCTAAAACATTAAATTGAAACCTTTTCTCAAAAAAGCTAATGGTAAATATACTATCGATCAACTCTGAACTTGTAATAGTATTTTTGCCACCAACCGCATTATTTAATGTTAACGTGTCTTTCACGAATATTAACAAGTTATAGTATAGTTTCATATAGTGGATGTCCAATTGGAATGACATATTACACATGAAAGGAAGACTGTCATAGTAGAACTATATGAAATTCCATTGTTAACTCATTCCTTAATCGAAAATATAGATCTAATACAATAACTTCTAAATTCTACTCCACAAGAAACTCATGCTCAAAATTTCCAAATTTACACTAAATTGTATTAAAAGGTAACGATTCAAACTCACACTAGTGGCGAGAATAACCTAACTCACGCAAGAGGTGAAAATAACATAACTCACACTAATTATGAGAAAAATAAACAACTCAACTCTGAAAAATGGTAGAAAATTTTATTGAAAAGAGGTAAAATATATTAGCAACTGCCTTACAACTAAACAAAACTTCAAGAAACACGAAGATTGAGCTTTTCATCGGCAATTATGGTTGATGGCAGCCTTCTATTGAAATAAATTGAAGGTTAGGATTTTTCATAAGGAGGGTAGGGTTTTTTCAAGGAGGAGGAGAAGACGACGGATTTTTTTTACTATAACCTAATGTATTGCTACAATATGATTAGCAAACAACATTTAGTTTTTGGGCGTAAAAGTATATACATGAGTCGGCAATATAGGCAAATTTAAATGCAAGTATCTAAGACGCAACTTGCAACTGATGTGAATGTCAATTAATTAATTAGTAAAGTCATTAAAAATAATTACCAAAGGCCTATATTTAAATTTTGCATATATTAGCATTTATGTCTATGCATGCATTAAAAAAAAGTAATTTATTCCTACTTAATGTAATTTATTCCTAAATATTATTACGTTGGACAAAGACGTACAATCTCGAACCAACTGATAATCCCCCAATTTCTGGTTACATCTAAGGCTACATTCTCTATTCACACTTTTGGACCCACCAAAACTATATTTAATTCCAGGATTACGAAGAACTAACCAGGTGTCAATATGTTTGTTCACAGAATGTTGAGGTTTCCTCTGATTTCTTAATAATAATTAGTGAATCTTACTACTCCTATTTTACTTTAAAAAGCAGCACAAAGATTTCATTCCATTTGTCGTGGATTTCTGAGGCAGGATTATCCTGTCTCCTGCATGGCCTTCTTTAGAAGGGGCGTGATTTGTGCTTTTAAAGGAAAATAAGTCACCTATTCATTATATTGTCAGGCTGTATGTGAAAATGCAGCAGTGTGGAAGAACAGTAAACTGGCCGTGTTGACTGACTTGATTTCCAGTTATAGGTCCTGAAGGATTAGAAGGATTAGGAAATTTCGATGAGAGGTGAATTGACATATTCCCCACTTGAAAAAAAAATAAAATTGTTTCATATTTGAATCTCTTTTTATGCCATTAGTTATTTTTATTAATTGCTTCTTTATGCGATATCAATGGATTCTTTTTTAATCAAAAACTATGTCAATGGATTGATAGAAAGTATAATTTTTTACTTTGTATGGGTACTTAGGGGGAAAAAAAGGACAGTTGAATTAGATTTTAGAAGGCAATGTGGATTAAATAGGCTCAACAATCTATAAATACTAATTAGGATCCAATAGATAATTCTAAATGAAGTGAACAAAATCACTATCTGTCAAATGATTGTTTAGTTTAGAAAAATGTTATTATAGATGGCGCTGTTTACCTTAAATTGTTTATATTTGATTAAAATAGCTTCTAGTTTCATTGTATGTGTAAAAATGTTGACATTAAGGACATTCATATATATTCCTTCTTAAATTTGCAGGCGATGATAGTTATTTGGTTAAAAAAGGTACAACATATGCTAAATTCATATATGTTTTAAACTAGCGGAACATCTTAACAAATAAATATCTCTACATCATACATAAGATATCTGTCGGTATAAATTGAATAAAAATATATTTAAAAAAACAGTATTAGGCGGGATTTGTGGGTAAGATTTTGGAATAATTAGGTAGGATTTGTGGGCTTGAATTTGGGATAATTGTCTCTTTTGTATCATTGTTAATGTTGTTTCCATATTTTGCATTTGCTCAATTAGGAAGTTTAGGTCAAAGATCTCCTTGTATACATGATGTATATATACCCTTCTCAGCATTGAATACAGAAAAGCTTTTGACTTCATCCCTTGAAACTTAGCATGGTATTGGAGCCATGGCAAAGAAGGGACCTTCCATGTATGAGTTAAGTACTAGCAATAATCCAGGAAATATCATTGCTCAAGTTCAATTGAGAGGTGAAAATTATGAAGAATGAGCTCGTGCTATTCGACCATCTTTGCAGGCACGCAGAAAGTGGGGTTTTGCTACAGGTGTTATAGCAAAACCTAATGATGTATCTTCCGAGTTGGAAGATTGGTGGACTATTCAGTCCATGTTGATATCATGGATCATGAACACGATTCAGCCGAGTCTTCGATCGACTGTGACGTACGTTGAAACAGCTGAGGAGTTGTGGACCAATTTGAAAGAGAGATTTTTGGTTATCAATGGACCAAGAATTCAGCAATTGAAGGTCGAGCTTGTCAATTGCAAGCAGCACGCAATGACCATGGTTAATTATTATGGAAAGTTGAATATCCTCTACGACGAATTGGAGATGTGCGAACCGGTCTTGATGTGTTCGTGTAAAGGTTGCAAACACGACATTAGCAAGAAAGTTCAACATCCGCATGGCGATGGGCATGTCCATCAATTTCTTATGGGTCTCGATGACACAGTTTATAGAATAGCAAGGTCAAATCTGCTTGTTACTGATCCTTTGCCGTCTTTAAATCATGTCTACTCGATCATGGTGCAAGAAGAATGAGTGAGAAGTGTAGATCGGGCTGTAGACGAACGACAAGAAGTGGTAGCCCTGGTAGGACACACACCAACCAGAGGGAAGGGATGTATCGATGGAAAAGATACAAATATGGTATGCTCTCATTGTAATCGCACAGGCCATGACTCAATCAGCTTCTTTTAAGTTATTGGATATCCGAACTAGTGGGATGATAGACCATAAGGAGATAGAACTGGGCATGGAAAAGGACACCAACGCGTGCACATGGTTGGAGGAGCACGAGGCCGAGGTTGAGGGAATACTATGAGGGTCAATGTCGTCCAAATAGGAGGAGGAAATAGCGCAGATTCAGGGCCAAATGTGGAAGTTGAGAATCTAGGGCTGCCAGGCCTAAGTAGTGAGCAATGGAAAATCGTTCTAAACATATTGAACAATCAAAAGTCGGGGACTAATGAAAGAATAACTTGTAAGCGAGATACTTTACATTTGATTGTTGATTCAGGTACTAAAAATCACATGGTTGCGGACTTGAGCGACTTACAGAACTTGCACAAAATTCCGAGTTGTCTAATGGGCATGCTAAATAATGGAATCAAGCTTCTGCCACAAAGAAAGGAACAATCAAAGTCAACGAGCATTTATTCTTAACAATGTCCTTTATGTCCCATGACTAACTTGCAATTTAATTTCTGTGTCACAATTACTTGACACTTCAAAATATATCGTTCAATTCGCTAATGATTTATGGATTGTGGAGGACCGTGCCTCGAGGATGCTGATTGGTGTGGGTAAGAGACGTGATAGACTCTATCATTTCCATAGTCTACCGAAATGAAGGTGGAAGGAGCAACTACGTTGGAACTCTGGCATAAAAGATTGGGAGACCTGTCTGAGAGGGTCATCAAGTTACTTCCAAATGTTGATTTTAAAAATAGTGTGTTAGACAAACATTGTGATGTGTGTTTGAAAGCAAAACAAACTCGAGACAAATTTTCGTTGAGTGATAATAAAGCATCTAGTGCTTTTGAATTAATTCATTGTGATTTATAGGGGCCGTATAGGACTCCCTCTTCTTGTCATGCATCATATTTCATGGCTATGGTTGATGATTATTCTCGGCCTGTATAGGTATTTTTGCTTGTTGATAAGAAAGAAGTGTTTGGATTTTTGAAAGATTTTTTTGCCATGGTGGACCGACAATTTTAAAGAAAAATTAAAATTGTTCGGAGTGATAATGGAGCCGAGTTCAGTTGTTTGAAATCATTTTTCAGTGAGCATGGAGTTTTATTGCAAACTTCCTGTACCGGGAATCCACAGTAGAATGATGAGTAGAAAGAAAACAGCACCACATTCTAAACGTGGCTAGAGCTTTGTGATTTCAAGGTAGCTTACCTATTTCTTTTTGGGTAGAATGTGTGTTAGATGTCGGGTACGTAATCAATCGTACTCCATCTAGACTTCTTAATGGCAAAACTCCTTATGAAATGTTATATGATACAGTGCATGTGTATGAACATATTAAGGTTTTTGGATCCCTCTGTCATGCGCATGATCAAAACAAAGGGGTGATAAATTTGCTAGCAGAAGCTGAGAGTGTGTTTTTGTGGGTTATCCACATGGCAAGAAGGGGTGGAAGTTGTACGATTTGGACACCAATGAATATTTTGTCTCTTGGGATGTTGTTTTCCATGAGAACGTGTTTCCTTTTGCTGGCGAAACACAAGAAATAGCCTCTTTGTCCACTCCTATTGTCGACAATGTGGGGCTAGATTTTGCAGAAGATGACAACAATGAGGCCAACGGGAGTGAGTGAGGAAGTAGATGACCACATTGAACAAGATCAGTTGTCAGGAGAAGGGTCAGATGGTGAGTCTCTGGGTCGTGGACATCGTACAAAACAACCTTTTGTTTGCTTGCGTGATTATGTTCTTCATACTGTGTGGAAATTGAGTCCACCTATCTCCAACTCCACACCACGGCATGCTCCAAGTATGGCCTACCCTCTAGCACACTTTGTGAATTGTGAATTATTTTCTATGCGACACAGAATTTTCTTGCAACAGTCACTACAAGACATGAACCTGGGACTTTCTCTGAAGCTATGAAAGATGACTGTTGGCACAAGGCTATACAGGCAGAGATACAAGCCTTGCAAAATAATGCTACTTGGACGATCAATGATTTACCTCATGCGAAGAAGGCCCTCGGTTGCAAATGGGTTCACAAGACGAAATATAATTCTAATGGCACCATTAAATGTTATAAGGCCCTCTTGGTGATACTTGGGAATAATGAGACTGAAGGAGAAGACTATATCGAGACATTCACACCGGTTGCTGTGATGGTGGCTGTGAGAAGTTTTTGGCGGTGGTAGCAACTCAAAACTGGGAACTTCATCAAATGGACATTCATAATGCCTTTCTACACGGAGACCTACAAGAGGGGATCTACATGAAGCTACCTTCAGGCTTTTAAGTTGCTAGTCCTGGGAAAGTTTTCACGCTTCAAAAATCCTTATAAGGGCTCAAACAGGCTTCTCGTTGTTGGTTTGCAAAACTGTCATCGAGTTTGACGAAGTACAACTTCTAGCAATCTCATGCTGATTACTCACTCTTTTCTCTATATCGTGGTAATGTCCAAATGCATGTTCTTGTTTACGTGGATGATTTAATTATCTCGGGTAATGATTCTATTGATATCCAACAATTCAAGACATATCTCAGTCGGCGTTTTTATATGAAGGATTTAGGGAAATTGAAATATTTTTCAGGTGTTGAGGTTGCACGGGGACCTGAGGGGATTTTCTTGTGCCAATGGAAATATGAATTCAATATAATCTTGTAGAGTGGATTACTGGGCGCAAAACCATCTAATTTTCTAGTGGAACAGAACCGTAGGTTGACACTAGCAAATGGACGATTTTTCGATGATCCAGAACATTATAGATGAGTAATTAGTCGACTCATATATCATTGCTTCACTTGACCTGAACTCCCTTATTCTATTCATGTATTATCCCAATTCATGCAACAACCTCAGGTGAAGCATTGGAATGCAACTGTTCGAGTGATTCACTACTTGAAAGGGAAACCTGAGCAAGACATTTGTCTTCCTAGTAATAATGACTTGCGCTTGCACGGATGGTGCGACTCAGACTAGGTCGGGTGTCCTCTGACACGACGATTACTCACAGGTTGGTTTGTCCAGTTAGGTCGGTCCCCTATCTCATGGAAGACTAAGAAACAACATGTTGTATCATGTTCATCTGGTGAAGCAGAATATCGATCAATGGTAACTAATACTTGTGAACTTACATGGCTTAACGCCATTTCAACTAGTCTTGGTGTGTCTCATGATACCTTCATGACACTTCATTGTGATAGTCTTAAAAGGACATTTCGTGTGCTTAGAAATTTTAATAAGTTAACAGGATTATAATTTGTCAAACGATGCGCAGGTTTAAATAGCAACAGAACAAGCTTGGAGAGGCAAACAACTCTTATTCCTATGCTTCCTCAAATCAAAGCAAGTTAGAAATAAAATTAATATCCTGGTAAATACAGATGGACTTGTGGTTACTGAGGATGATCAAATTAAAGAGATGGTTTCACACTTTTGCAAGAGCTTATTGTTAAGGAAATAAAATTCCTTAGATATTATTTTGTATTTGTTTTTGATTTGAATCCTAGTTACTTGCTTTCCATACTTAGGGCACAGCTAGGGTTGGGGCTAGAGCATTGCTATTTGTTCTTCATATATAACCTCTTGTATTCATGTAATCAAGTGAGTCGAAATACACAAACACACGACACACATGCTTAGTCATGGGTTAGCTCCAGAACTCCAATCTTGATAGTTTTCTATATGGCATTATAGCCATGAGCAAAAAGATTGTGAATGAGAACGACTCTCCCTATTACTTGCATCCATTAGAAGGGCATAATTATGATACGTGACAACAAGTAGTTAGAACTGCTTTGAAATCTAAAAACAAACTAGAGATTTTCGATGGAACCCTAAAAAGACTAGAATTGAAGGAAGGAGATGATATATCTGAATACAATGTCTAGGAGATGGTAAATTCGATGATCTATTATTGGATCATCAATGTAATTGACCATAACCTCCACACAAGCATTGCTATGTCGAAACTATGGCACTCATATGGGAAGATCTATAGAAAAGATATGTCGCGACTAATACTCCCAAAATACACCAGCTTAAACCCCGATATCAGGCATGTTCTTTCCATGGGTGAATCTTTCCACTCCACTGCTTTTCACTTCTTCTCACTCCTTCCTACTTCCTTCCACTCCTTCCCACTTCTTTAAATAAATGTCACTCTTTCCCACTCTTGTCCACTCCTTCCCACTTTCACCCATGTCTATTATGATTTTTATTATTAATATTAATAAGTAGTATCGTTGTAATTATTACTGTTAATCATTATTATTAATATTAATAATTAGTATTATTTTGATCAATTATTATTTTTGTTATTAATTAATTGTTATTTTTAATTTTTAATAATTAAGTGATCATAATATTAGTATTAATAACTTTTAAATAAAAATATTACTATTATTTAATAATTAATTACTTAATTATTAAATAATTGTTGTTAATATTAATGATTATTTTTATTAATGATTATTGTTAATAATATTAATAATTATTATTATTCTTAACATTATTAATTATTGTTTTTATTGGTATTTATTATTATTAACGTTACTAATTAGTAACTTTTCTTATTATTAATATAAATAGTAATTATTATTGCAAGTATTACTAATTTTCATTAATAATAATAATAATAATTAAAATTAAAACTTTTATTATTAATTATATTAATTATCAACATTAATATTAATATTAATAATTAATATTAATATTAATAATTATTATGATTATTATTAGGGCGAGCAGACGCCATAAATTTCAATTTTGGGGGTGTTGGATGCCATTAATCGCAACTTAGTGGTCTGATGATGTGCCATGGCTGAATGCATACATGAATGGTGGTTGGGCTAAAAGTCCATTTTTTATTTTTTAATGCCACATCATATATCTTTAAGTTTGGAGGTTTTGTAAATTATTTTGTGATTCTTAGTAAAGTTTTTGAGTTTTTTTTCCTCCTTCAAGTTTCCCTAATTATTTAAAAAAAATTAAAATTGGTTTAAAATATAAACATTATTTATAGGGAAAATACAAATTATTCAATTGCTTATCCAATCAAACAATTACACATGGCATTAATGAGCCTGTTTTCTCTCTCATCACCCTCCTCCATCTCTCTGCTCACCTTGCCAACAGCCCAGAACATGAACCCCACTCAAGTAGACCCAACCTGGACACAGTCGCCGCCACTGGTCACCACGGTCTCAGGCGGCGACACATTTGGATTCACCTTTCGCTAATGAACAGTCGCAGCTTGGTTGTGGCAAGTTTCTGGTAAGTGCCCATGCGTACAACTCCTGTCACTCTCCTCTCCCATAGTCTGGTTGCCATAATTTCGGTGAATTCAATCAAGAATATTAGGTCTAGAAAGCTCCCCCGTCGTCGATGAGGTAACCCGCAATGCATAGTAGATGGAAATCGATGGTCTCCAAGATGTTAGGGTTTCGATGGGTGGTGAGCATAGAGAAAACAGCTTGAAAATTGGTTGTGGAGATCAAAATTAGCATGTTCGTGGCCGATGGAGTACGATGAGTGTAGGTCTAGGCTTGCCGGACCCAAGCGTCGCTGAATGTGGGCTAGCTCGTTGGGTCAGATTCACCAAGGCTAGGGTTTGAGCGGGTCCAGGGGAAGGAGGAGAGAGAAGATTTTGGGAAGGTGGTTGTATGTGATGTGGTGTAATTTGATTGGTTGTGTGTGCCATGTGGCATGCCTCCATTGTATCAGTTATAATTCTCACAAAATTAACATTTTTGAAAAATCAGTATCGACTTTCATAAAAACAAATATGAAGTTGATAAAAAAATAATAAATATCAAGTTTATAAAAAATGAACATTATATGCTAGATGAAAAATGATCTAGATTTTCAAAAAACTGAATATTAAGTTTATATGGGGTGACGTGTAATTAAAAAATAAAAATTGACTTTTTGCCCAACCACTATCCATGTCTACTTTTGGCCATGCCATAATTGGACTTGGCACCAATGTAAGGAAAATAAATAGGGTCAAAGTTGGGAGCAATGACATCCAATTGCCCAGTTGAGATTAATGGCATCCAACACCCCCAAACTTGAGATTCATGGCATCCAATTACCCTTAAGGTTATTAATATTAATAAGAATTATTATTGTATTTATTATTGTCAATTTTTATTAATATTAAGAATTTTTTAATGATTTATTATTATTGTTATTATTAATTAATAATAATTATTATTATAACTATAATTATTAACTATTATTTATTATTATTGATAATTATTATTAATTAATAATAATATTAATACTATTTATCTTTAATATTATTATTATTATTATTAATTATAAATATATAAATAAATATTAAATAATAATTGTTAACATTAATTATCATTATTTTTTATTGTTATTATTATTGTTAATATTATTAATTATTATTTTTATAATTATTAATTGTTATTAATATTAATGAGTGAGTTCTCTGCCAAGCTCATGGGCATGTGGAGTAAGTTAAACAACTACACCAAAATACCTTAATGCATTTGTCGAAAGTGCAACCGTGGTGTTGGGAACAAGGTGGTGTAAATGATAGAAGATGAACAAACCCATCCATTTCTCATGGGGCTTAATGACGAGACGTATGCCAATATTCGAAGCCAGGTCTCGGCACTTAACCCACTCCCATATCTAGATTGAATCTTTAACATGGTGCAACAAGAAGAAAACCACAAGCGACTTATAATTGGTAGAGACCAACGGACCGAGAATATGGCTCCCTTCACTGTCAAGGAATATTTGACCACAGTGGATAGACTTGCAAGCACTGTGGATGATGAGCCCATGAGTAAAAAAGTTGTTTTGAGATCGTTGGGTACCCCCTGAATTGGAGTACTCGTGGACATGGTTGAGGAGGAAGATTAGGCCGAGGAAATTGAGTGCACAAGGACCCTTTGGTCGAGGAAGGGGAGTGGCCTGTGAAACAACCAATTTGGTGTAGGCCTAGCCCGAGAGTAATGCGAACCCCAATAACAGCGCAAGCGGAGCAGGCCCAGTCACAATACCCAGTTTGAGCCTGGAACAAGTACAGAGACTTTTAAACCTCATTGAAATACCAAACGTAGGATGCGAAAAACTCTCAGGTGACAGTTTACGGATGTTCGATAGTGGAGGTTCATGCCATATGACGGGCAATTTAAGCGTGATGTAATAAAAAGAAAAAATATCTCATGTTTGTGTTGGATTGTCAAATGGAACCCATACTCTAGCTAGTAAAGAAGGAACCATAATGCTCGAGAAAAAGATCAAATTGAGCAAAGTCCTATACATTCCATCACATAAGTGCAATCTTATTTCTATTGCAAAGATAAGCAAGGAGTTGAATTGTAGTGTGACATTTTTTTGATGAATTTTGTACCTTGCAGGACCACACTTCGAGAATTCTGATTGGTGTGGGTGAACAACAAGGAGGATCTATTACTTCAAAGATAGATCATTGGAGAGAAATCAAGTCAACACAATCAACTCTAGCAATTTGTGGCACAAGCAACTTGGACATCCTTGAAGTGAAGTCATGTCTTTGCTTCCTAGTAGTTTAGGAGTTATTTATGATCAAGACAATAAAGACGCGTGTGAAATTTGTCATCGTGCAAAGAACTCGTAATCATTTTCCCTAAAGTTCTAATAAACCGAACGATGATTTTGAGCTTATTCATTGTGATATTTGGGGCCCGTATAGAGTACCATCTTCTTGTGGTGCTCGTTATTTTCTCACAATTGTGTGTGATGCTAGTTGGCCACCTAGGTCTATCTTATGGTTGATAGGGTTGAAACGAGCAACTTGCTAAAAAGTTTTATTGCCATTGCTAAGACTCAATTTGAAAAAAATGTGAAGGTAGCAAGAAGTGACATTGGGTCTGAGTTCACCTCCAAACCTATGGAAATGTTTTATCAAGAACACGAAATCCTACATCAAAGTAGTTATGTCGATAGTATCCAACAAAATGGTAGAGTTAAGAGGAAACATAGGTGTGTTCCAAATGTGGCAAGAGCCCTCTTGTTCGAAGCTAACCTACCCACCAAGTTTTAAGGGAATGTGTACTTGCAGTAGCTCATTTAATAAATAGAACACCAAGCAAGTTGCTCAATGGGAAAACACCTTATGAGTTGCTTTATCAACAAGAGCCCTTATCTGATTATATTCGAGTTTTTGGCACACTTTGCTTTGCACACGTCAAAAGAACTAAGGACAAATTCATACCTAGAGGAAGGAAGTGTCATTTTATTGGGTACCCTTTTGGTCAAAACAGATGGAAGGTATTTGATTTGGACACCAATGAATTCTTTGTAATCCGGGATATTGTGTTTCATGAACATATATTCCCCTTCAAGCATGTTGCAAATACAAGGGAAGCTGATTTGCCTTCAGAAAAAATGGGATTGCACTCTAGCTTATTAGATGATGAAGAATTAGATTTATTTGGTGTGCAAAGGCTAACCAAAGCAAATCGATATGCGTCGCCATGGGTCGAAGCAAGGGGGAGCTTGGAAGAAGAGGTAGGCGTGTCTTGATCAAGCCAGATTATTCGGCCTGATTGTGTAATTTGTCCGACAGCTTCGAAGAAGAGCAGCCAGGCCAGAATGTGTTAGGACCAGTGCACGGCCCACGACTGTGTTAGATGCCCCCAAGACTAGGCAAGCATAAGCAGCCATGAGGTTCAAATAATAGATTGGTCGAGCAAGTTCCCAAAGCAATATGATGACTATTTGTGGTATAGTGCAGGGCCCAATTACCCAAAGCTTGAAGACGTCTCCTCCTTTTCCAACCCACATCAAAAGAAATCCTTAGGCATGCGTTACCCTATTGCAAATTATGTCCCATTAAAAAGGCTTTAGTTTCTCATCAAAATTTCTTATTTGTTATAACAAAGGTAGATGAGCAAAAATATTTTTAGGAGGTAATGAAAGATCCTCAGTGGCATAAAGTCATGGCTGAAGAAATTGAAGCTTTAGAGAAAAATGAGACGTGATCAATTAATGATCTACTACTAGGGAAAATGTAACACCCGCATTCTTTATTTTTCGTTAAGCTAAGTGTGTTGTTTTTTTACGTTATAAAATCATATTTTTAGTAACTATATGAGTTAAATTATTATTGATGTGCTTACGTGAGCAATAATTTTATTAAAAAGAATATTATTGTTGCTAATATTATTGTTATTATTAGTTTTGAAAATTCTTCAATGATTTTTAAGGATTATTAACAGGTACTAAATCGAGTAAGAACCCGAGTACGATTAGCTTGTTAACCTTCAAATTAGTTTTGAGGTTTATTAAATCGAACCTTGACATATTTGGAAAAGAATAATCGATGAAGAGTCATATCATGGAGTTGGGTTAAGAGAACAAGCTACGAATTAGACTATCGGTGTAACTTGAACGCGCTTCAGACAAAAATAAATAAATAAAAACAAAGCAAAACAAAAAGGGGGGCCGAAGCCCTATTCTTCAGCAAAAATCACGATAGGGAAGGGTTCTCAACCCAGCCCACGACCCCCAACACCAAGAGAGAGAAAGAGAGGTTGAGGGCAAGAGAGAGAGAGGGGGTAGGTGGCATCGTTCAGGCAGTGACGGAGGCGACACTGGCGACTACCCATGACCTCCTCCACAACCCACCCAAAATCAAAAAGAGAGAAAGGGAGAGACTACGAGAATGAGCGAAAGAGACAGGGAATGGGGTCGGCAAGGCAGATCAGCGACGACGGCATGGTGGCGGCGTGACACTGGCGACCGCCCTATCTGCACGGCAGCCATCGCGATACAAAGAGAGATCGAGACCAGAGGCTATAAGGTTGGGGGTTTTGAAACCCTAACCACCACAGACCACCAAACACCACCACGCCTGGCCGGAATTGACACCAGTCACCAAGGCAACATCCAGAGGGAGAGGGCATGTCACTGATTCAGAACAGTAGCGTGAGGAAGGACAAATCGAGGGTTTAGGTTGGTTCGCTTCAAGTCTGAGTGTGGTAGCAAATTAGAAGCTGAAATTTTGGTTCCTGAGCATCTACAACAGCACCCAAAAGCCCTTAGAACGAGTCCTTAGCTTGGATTCAAGGCGGTTGTTTCTCACCTCCTAAATTATTAGTAATTTCGAAAATGATTTAGCCTCAAGTTGAGATGCATGCTAGTTTAAGATTAGTTAGGTTAAGGGAGGTATTGTGCGTGTTTTATTTCAACTGAATTCTGCTGGATTTATGCATGTACACGTATTGTCCAACACTGCCCATAACCAAACTGATTTTATGTCTCAGAATGCCCTAAATTGACGTATGCTAATTGGACTTATCATTATGCCTAAGATGTTGCTGAAATTAGGTTAGGACAATCTCCTTAATTGGGCAGAAAGCATGTCCTTTAAATTGACAGAATGTGAGGTTTTCATGTTTAGCAAATTAGGTATTATATGAGTAAACAATACTTTAAATCAATGCCTGTTAATCTAGTTAATTCATGCTTAAAAGTGGCTTCGGAATAACCCAAGAATACTTCAAATGATGCATGTTAAGTTAGTTAGTTCATGCTTGAAGTGGCTTTGAAATTCCTTAGGAATGTTTCGAATCGATACCCGCTAAGTTAACTAATTCATGCTTGAAAATGACTTCAAAACGAACTAGGTCCTATTCTTTTCAGTGAGAAATGAGGGGTGTGGGATGAGTGATTGTGGGAAACAGGGGGAAGAAGTGGGTGAGTGTGGTTTTTTTTTTTTTAAGTGTGGGAAAAAGTGGGTGAGTGTGGATGAAAGTTGAATGAAGTTGAAGTATTAGTTATTAATATTTTTTTGTTTTATAATGTAATAATTTTATTGTGATAGTAATTAATGATGATGAAATTTTTTTGTTTTTGTTTATTCTGTTTTGTTCTGTTTTATTTTGTTTATTTTGTATTTTTGTGTTTTTGTAGTTGTATTTTGTATTTTGTATTTTGTATTTTGTATTTTTTTATTTTGTATTTTGTATTTTGTATTTTTTAATTTTTAATTTTAATTTTTTAATTTTTTAATTTTTTAATTTTTTAATTTTTTAATTTTTTTAATATTTTAAATTTTTAAATTTTTTAATTTTAATTTTCTTAAATTTTTTTTATTTTTTTATTTTTTGTATTTATTTTTTATTTTCTTTTTTTTGTATAAATTTTTTATTTTTTATTTTTTTGGAATTTTCCGTTAGCTGTTTTTTTGGAATAAAAAACTAAAAAAATAAATACAAAAAAATAAAAAATATAAAAAAATTTAAAATTTAAAATTTTTTTAAAAAAATAAAAATAAATACAAAACAATTAAAAAATTAAAAATTAAAAATTAAAAAATTAAAAAATTAAAAAATAAAAATAAATACAAAAAATTAAAAATTAAAAAAT
>JACYFF010002017.1:34242663-34252673 GCA_017589665.1 Selenicereus undatus | reverse complement strand
AAAATTAAAAAATAAAAATAAATACAAAAAATTAAAAATTAAAAAATTAAAAAATTAAAAATTAAAAATTAAAAAAGAGAATTTAAAAATTTAAAAAAATTTAAAAGTTAAAAAATTAATGAAAAAGAAAAAAAATAAAACTGTTCCATAACATCCGAAAAGTTAAAACTGCTCATAATTGCTATCAGATTATTTGTACACACAATTACGTAAATTATAAAAATTTTCCAAATATGAGAAATAGTTGTTTTATATTGGTGTGGGAAGGAGTTGGTGAATGTGGGAAGAAGTGGTATTTTTTTTTAAGTGTGGGAAAGAGTGGGAAGAGGGGGGAAGAAGTGGGTGGGTGTGGGGTAGGTGAATTTCCCAACGAAAAGAACAGGGCCTAAGAATGCTTGAATCGATACGTGTTAAGTCGGTTGATTCATGTTTGCGAATTGTCTTTGAAATGACCTAAGAATGCCTTAAACCGATGCTAAAATGACCTTGAAATGACCTCATGACCTTGGTTAAATTAAATAGACTGGAGAGCCTTAATGCGACTAGAGTTGCTCTAGGAAATGACATAGAATGGGCATGCTTATTCCCTAATTGATATTTATGAATGCAAGTTAGTTTCATGCCTTGTTGTTCATTTCGGGCCGTTGAGGGCCTTATTTAAGTTAATGAACTATATATGTTTATATATATCGTAATGTGCCACAGGATGGGTGCTGCTTGCTCGATAAGTTCATACACCACTACCACACATTTCTTTACGACTTTTACGTTGATATGCTATGGATATGAAATTGAAATCGAGTTGGTAGTCGAATGGCTTGAGGTTAAACTAATGAAAGCTTTTGAGGTCCTTGTGGTCGGCGTTGTGTGAGGAGGGAGTCTGGGTTGTGATTGACCGCAATCATGTGGATTGCGAGGCCATGTGTGGCTTATTCTGCCTAGTTGAATTATGAAGTGTTTGAATGTGTTACATGTGAATCCCTCTCCTTTATGTCATCAAGCTGCATCATGTGTGTGAGGGAGAGTTTTGAAAAAAGAAGGTTTTTCATGGTTGAAAATAATAGTAGCCATAACTATTAGCGAATGATGGCCTATTTTTAACTATACGAATGCAGCTTTTAAGGCATAAAGAACTTTAAAAAGGAGTGAGTTGTATGATAAATGATTTCGTTGTGAGAGACAACAAATTTATTAGCCGATATGGCCATACGCTTTAAATAGGCTTAGATAACGTGCTTAGGGACATATGTAAGATGGCATTGAACTTGCTAGAACAGGGGAATCCCCAGCCTAGGGAGTAAGTCCTAGTAGTGGGAGACCTTAGAAAACCATGACACGGGTGTGGGTTCATTTATGTTGCCGTCCCGGGAGTAAGAGCTTATGGGTGACGATAGTCTCACCAGGGATTGAGAATAGATCTCACCCCATCAGCACATTATGTTGATCATATGCCCAGAGTGTTTTCCTAATAAGTAGAAAAGTAGTCGGCATTTCACCATTTTAAGTATTTCAGGAAAAAAGAAAGATTTTTAAGGGCCATTAAGAGGCCGGTTTGAATAAGATTCGAAAAGCTTATAAGGGTCATTAGAGGATCATTACAAAAGAGATTCTTTTTAAAAGAATATGAGCCTCAAGAGGCTAGGCAAAGTGTTTTCAAGAAAAAGAAAGAAAGCTTTCTATGCATATTCTGTGTGTATCTTATGAATGCGATTCCAACTATAGTTTGAATGAAATTTCAAGTAAAATATGGCTATATCCTTGTAATGCATCAAGCATATAAGTTCTCAATGTGCATATCCTATGAAAGTAAGTTCCTTGCATAATCCTTGCTCCATGCGTTTAAGCAATCTCTCATAAGTGATTAAATAGGAAAGACATGAATTACGTATTATACCACATAGCCTAATAGTTGGGAATTAATGAAATTCTCTGCCATTGAATAAGATAATAGTACTACTTAAATGCGTGATACGTGGCTATTATTGGTATTATTGCCTGCAACTGTTTTGGTTTTAAGGAATGGGGAATACTCACTGAGCGTGTGGTTGGTCATCCCATTACTCTTTTCCCTTTGCCCAGGTTCTCTGTGTGACAGGTAGAAGTCGATTCACTTATGCCAAGTTGGAGTTTACCCTTGCTTGATAAGGCATCATGGGTGCACATATAAAAGTTGTTTTACGTGTTTAACGATGTAAAGTGATGTGTCTTGGAATTCTAATTGTACATGATAAAGCACTTTAGTTCATGTAATGCATATTGGTTAGAAGTCGCTTTATATGGCCATATGAGCCAACCATTCTTATTAGTCAGATGTCTTTTTAGCTACAGGTTTGGATGTAAACCCCCCTACTCTAGATGTGTGATCCGTTGAGTTGTATCTTTTATTTTCTTCATTGTTATGAACTTTATCGATTGGAACACTCCGGGCGAGTGACCCATAGAGTTGTGAACTATGCCGTGGAGCTAGTGAGCTTTTTTTAAAGGTTTATATGCTTCTATTCAATGCCGGGGATTGATTATAAGACTTTTAGCTAGGGAAATGATCAGTTTTTGAAACTCTGTTCGTTTCACCCTAGAATTTAAGTAGGATTTAAGAAGTCGTTAATGCTCCTAGCCCTAGGGGTTGGGGGTGTTATAGATGGTATCAGAGCAAGGTCTTGCGACCAGAGTCTTGCATTTCATACAACCATTTAGGAACACCTTTATGATAATATGGCACATGTCGTGCTTTTGTGCGTAAATGTGTTTTAGGTATGATTGTTGGTGCGTTTTATTAATTATGTGTTACTTGAGTACAATGATTGATAGAGAAGGTGAGCTATTTGTTCGAGTATGGACTAAATGACTTGCATTCTTGTGAGTAAGTTTAGTGTTATTTCGTTCAGTAATTATTTTGTGTGTGCATCCTTAATGATATAACTAAAAGTTCAAAGTGTACTTGGTTTGCAATGATTGGAAATGTCTTAACTCCAAGTTCACACTTTGCCCCTAAAGTGCGATATGCTCCTCATTGCCCTATAATGGAGTGAGTAGACATACTCAAGGCTGGTAGAGAGAGAGCTAGAAGCAGTCAAACTATTTCCTTTTGAAAACCTAAAGATTTTGAAAGTTAAAAGTCCTCCTGATTAGTGAGTTAGGGTTTTGCTTTTGCATTAAAGACCTTTCTAATTGTTTGGTTAGGTCTTATTGTTGCAACCGAAGACTCACATTTGCTTTACAATAATGCTTGGGTTTAGCCCTATGAGTATAACGTTTTGTGTGTGATCAAATGATTTTAAGTATCCACATGCTAAGGTGTATGCATTGCCGGATGTGTTAATGATGATTTGTTTGCAAGTGATTAGAGGTAGCTTTTTATGACTGAGAATCTTACTAGGTGATACTCCCAAATACGTGAATATCGAGTTGTTTAAAGAAATTAAATGAGATTCCGATATGCATAGATAGAAATTAAGCAATAGTAGTGCATTTCTCTTGACTATTGCATGAAAATTGTCCCCATTGTCTAGCACGATGCTCATTGTCACCTGTATAATGTACTTGATGTCCTTTGTGAAATTGATATTTATACAATGTACCTTCTAACTTACATCATGCATTTGCCACTGATATTGAGTCTCCCATATGTTATACTATCTGTTGTACAGAATGTTATTCTTGATGTGAAATTGGTACTGTCCTGACTATATCAAACCCCAATACACCAGATAGAACAAGGCAGAGAGAGCCTGATAGACTTTGGAATTGTATGCCTCTTAATAAGGTGAATGTGTTTGATACAGTAGTTGTGACATTATGTGTAACACAAAGCTCGAAAGGGCTTATATAATTACTTAGACTTGTTTGAGAGTAATCCTTGACAAGTTATGTTATGAAGTGCTAAGTAATTGGATTTCCTACTGTTAGTACACCTTTCAGTGTGATTATGCATATGATCGCGTTAGATGGATTACTTGAGTTGATCGACAAGGTGCAGCAAGGGAATTGCCTAATTGTCATATGAGCTAAAGTGCCCCTATTCCTATGTTTTGTTAGGGTGGCTATTTATTCATATACTTAGCTAGAAATCTTGCGACCGTAGAAGTTGCATCCGTATTTGCTTGCCTCGCATATTCTACGCTTGATCATTTTGCATGCTAGCATAACCATGATCATAGTTTATGAATGATTGTACATAAAATGTTCGATGGATTGGTTGATCAGTATGACATGGGATGATATGATTGAGAGTGCCACATGTAAATTGGTAAGCTTCAGGGTGAACCTTAGCATTGCATTTTTGTTAGTTGTTATGAATACTACCATTGGTATTACAAAATCCTCCCATTTGCATGTTGCCATATAACAATTATGAGTGCTAATATTTCGCGACCTTAGAGACCTATACTCGTGTGAACGTGTGAATATGAGATTGTCTATGTACCTCATGAGACTCAATGATGTGCTTGGTATACTTGTGGTTGTATTGAAATCCTTACTACATCACTTGATCATTGAAGCAAACGTGGATAATCGAAATATATTATCTAATTTAGAAGAGTTGTGTCGTGATATACACTCTTGATCCTTTAATAGGGTGGAAAGGGGCAGAGTTACGACCATAAGCATGTCATCTTATTTGTATATTCTCATGACGTAGGGATGTTTGTTTCATATATAACACTAAGTGATGTTGTGTGATGTCTCTATTGCCTTGCTATAAAATCAAAACTCCTTGGTTAAGTAATTCAGTTTTGAAATGCTTCAATTTTGTATGCTGGTGAATGAGCTTGACTTAGTTAACTGTCTTAGTACAACCTTGATTTGTTTCGTTTAAAGTTTCCACATAGGGAAAGCTTTTAGATGACAACTTGTGTTGATGCGTAAATGTAGATTTGTTTGAAACTATGTGGTTTTCTAGACTTGTTGCTTAGATACAGAATTAAAAGTTTGTGTTCCTTTTTAAAACAAGCTTAATATGGTTTTCCACACCAGCTCAATTTCCCCTCTTCTATGCGATTGCCCTCGGCACCTAAATAGAGTGAGTGGCCGCTCAAAAAGGATTGGCAAGGAGGAGACTGGATACCATAAACCCCCTTTTTTTTAGTTTTAATTAATTGTAGAATAAGATTTTGAATTTTAGTGCGAGTTGTGTAGATTGTGTCATATGTGTGCACATCTTAGGCACGACTGAACTAAGCTTTGGAATTTTGAGGACGAAATTCTCTTAAGGGGGGAGGAATGTAACACCCAAATTCTTTATTTTTGTTAAGTTGAGTGTGTTGCGTTTTTACGTTATAAAATCGTATTTTTATTAACCATATGAGTTAAATTATTATTGATGTGCTTATGTGAGAATAATTTTATTAAAAAGAATATTATTGTTGCTAATATTATTGTTATTATTAGTTTTGAAAATTCTTCGATGATTTTTACTAAGCGTTAGTAAGGATTTTTAACAGGTACTAAATAGAGTAGTAACCCGAGTACGATTAGCTTGTTAACCTTCGAATCAGTTTTGAGGTTTATTAAATCGAACCTTGACATATTTGGAAACGAATAATCGGTGAAGCGTCATATTATCGAGTTGGGTTCAGAGTACGGCCTATGAATTAGACTGGCGGTGTGACTTGAAAAAGCTCCAGACAAAAAATAAATAAATAAAAACAAAACAAAAAAGGGTGGCCGAAGCCCCCTTCTTCACCAAAATCACAACTTGGGTGGGTTCTCACCCCCAACACCAAGAGAGAGAAAGAGAAGTCGAGGGCAAAACAGAGAGAGAATGAGGTGGCGCCGGTCAGGCAGTGACGGAGGCGATGCCGATGACTGGTCGTGACCTCCTCCGCAACCCACCCAAAATTAGAAAGACAGAGAGAGAGAGACTACGAGAATAAGCAAAAGACAAAGGGAAAGGGACTGGCAAGGCAACCCGGTGATGGCAACGTGACACTGGTGACCGCCTTGTCTACATGGCAGCTACCGCGATACAGAGAGAGATCAAGACAAGAGGCTGCAAGGTTAGGGTTTTGAAACCCTAGCCACCGCATAACCACCAAACACCACCACACCTGGCTGGAATTGACATCGATCACCAAGGCAACGCCCAAGGGGAGAGGGCATGTCACTGATTCGGAACAGCAGCATGAGGACAGATCGAGGGTTTGTGTTGGTTCGCTTCGAGCCTGAGTGTGGTAGCAAACTAAGAGCCGAAATTTCAGTTACTGAGCATCTACAACAGCACCCAAAAGCCCTTAGAAGGGTCCCTCAGCTTGGATTCGAGGTAGGTGTTGCTCGCCTCGTAAATTATTGGTAATTTCGAACACGATTTAGCCTCAAGTTGTGATGCGTGCTAGTTTAAGATTAGTCAGGTTAAGGGAGTGATTATGCATGTTTTATTTTAACTAAATCCAGTCGGATTTATGCTTGTATAGCTGCTACCTAACAGTGCCCAGAACCGAACTGATTTTATGCCTCAGAATGCCCTAAATTGATGCATGCTAATTGGACTGATTGTTATGCCTAAGATGTTGCTTAAATTAGGTTAGGACAATCTCCTTAGTTGGGCAGAAAGTATCTCCTTTAAATTGACATAATGTGAGGTTTTCATGTTAACAAATTGGGCATTATGTGAGTAAACAATGCTTTAAATCGATGCCTGTTAATCTAGTTAATTCACACTTGAAAGTGGCTTTGAAAAAACCGAAGAATGCTTCAAATCGATGCATGTTAAGTTAGTTAGTTCATGCTTGAAAGTAGCTTCAAAATTCCATAGCAATGTTTCGAATCGATGGCCGTTAAGTTAACTAATTCATGCTTGAAAATGACTTCGAAAGGAACTAAGAATGCTTGAATTGATGCGTGTTGAGTCAGTTGATTCATGTTTGCAAATGGCATTTGAAATGACCTAAGAATGCCTTAAACCGATACATGCTAAATTGGTTAATTCATGCTGAAATGACCTTGAAACGACCCAATTACCTTTAAATTAAATAAACTCGAAAGCCTTAATGCGACTAGATTTGCTCCGGGAAATGACATAGAATGGACATGCTTATTCCCTAATTGTGATTTATGAATGCAAGTTAGTTTCATGCCTTGTTGTTCATTTCGGGCCATTGAGGGCCTTATTTAAGTTAATGAACTATACATACATACATACATTCATACATATATATATATATATATATATATATATATATATATGTGTGTGTGTGTGTGTGTGTGTGGATGGGTGCTGCTTGTAGGATAAGTTCATACATCGCTAGTACACATTTCTTTACGATTTTTTATGATGATATGCTATGGATATGAAATTGAAACCGAGTGGGTAATTGGATGGCTCGAGGTCGAACTAATGAGAGCTTTTGAGGTCCTTGTGGTCGGTGTTCTTTGAGGAGGGAGCCTGCGTTGTGATTGACCGCAATCGTATGGATTACGAGGCCATGTGTGGCTTATTCTGCCTAGTTGAATCATGAAGTGTTTTGAACGCGTTACATTTGAATCCCTCCCCTTTATGTCGTCAAGCTGCATCATGTGTGTGAGGTAGAGTTTTGAAAAAAGAAGGTTTTTCGTGGTTGACTAGTATGAGCGAATGATGGCCTATTTTTAACTATACGAATGCAATTTTAAGACATAAAGAACTTTAAAAAGCAGTGAGTTGTATAATAAATGATTTTTCTATGAGAGACAGTAAACTTATTAGCCGCTATAGCCATACGCTTTAAATTAGCTAAGATAATGTGCTTAGGGACATATGTAAGATGGGAGCGAGCCTACTAGAACAGGGGAATCGCTAGCCTCGGGAGTAAGTCCCAGTAGTGGGAGACCCTAGATGACCCTGACGAGGGTGTAGGTCCATTTGTGTTACCATCCCAGGGGTAAGAGCTTATGGGTGAGGAGAGTCTCACTAGGGATTGAGAATATATCTCATCTCATCAGCACATTATGTTGATCTTATGCCTAGAGTATTTTCCCAATATGTAAGAAAAGCAGTTAGCATTTCATCATTTTAAGTGTTTTAGGAAAAAGAAATATTTTTAAGGGCTATTAAGAGGCTAGTTCGAACAAGATTTGAAAATCTTATAAGAGTCATTAGAGGACCAATATGAAAGAGATTCTTTTTAAAAGAATATGAGCCTCAAGAGGCTAAGCAAAGTGTTTTCAAGAAAAAGAAAGACAGCTTTCTGTGCATATATAATAAATGAGATTCCAACTATAGTTTGAATGAAATTTCAAGTAAAGCATGGCTATATCCTTGTAATGCATCGAGCATATAAGTTCTCAATGTGCATATGCTATGAAAGTAAGTTCCTTGCATAATCCTTACTCCGTGCGTTTAAGCAATATCTCATAAGTGATTAGATAGGCAAGACATGAATTATGTATTATACCACATAGCCTAATAGTTGGGAATTAATGAAATTCTCCGCTGTTGAATACCATAATAGTACTACTTAAATGCGTGATATGTGGCCATTATTAGTATTATTGCTTGCAACTGTTTTGGTTTTACGAAGTTGGGGAATACTCACTGAGCGTGTGGTTGATCATCCCATTACTCTTGCCCCTTTTCCCAAGTTCTCTGTGTGATAGGTAGAAGTCGATTCACTTATGCCGGGTTGGAGTTTACCCTTGCTTGATAAGGTGTCATGGGTGCACATATAGAAGTTGTTTTATATGTTTAACGATGTAAAATGATGTATCCTAGAATTGTAATTGTACGTGATAAAGCACTTTAGTTCATATAATGCATGTTGGTTAGAAGTCCCTTTGTATGGCCATGTGAGTCAACCATCTTATTAGTCAGATGTCATTTTAGCTACAGGTTAGGATGTAAACCCCATTACTCCGGATGTATGATCCGTTGAGTTGTATCTTTTATTTCCTTCATTGTTATGAACTTTATCGGTTGGCACAATCCCGGCGAGCAACCCGTAGAGTTGTGAACTTCGGTGTGTTGTCGTTGAGCTTGTTTTAAAGTTTCATATGCTTCTATTCAATGTAGGGATTGATTGTAAGGCTTTTAGCCTGGGAAATGGTCAGTTTTTAGGCAAAACTCTATCCTCTTAGCCCTAGGGGTTGCGGGTGTTATAGAAAAAGCTCATAAGTTGTAAATAGATCTATCGACTCAAGTACAATCCTAACGGAAGTATTCAGCAATATAAGGCATGATTGGTGATTCATGGTGATCATCAAGTTGAAGGATTCAACTACTATGAAACATTTTCTTCTGTGTCTGAACTAACCAGTTTAAGAATTTTCTTATCAATTGTAGTAGGAAAAAGGTTATGAACTACGTCAGATGGATGTGAACAATGTCTTTGTGTAAGAAGAGTTGGAGAAAGAAGTGTTCATGAATATGCCTCCCAGATTTAGATCCAATGATTCTAATAAGGTGCACAAATTGAAGAAATCGTTATATGGCCTATGTCAAGCGCCACGATGGTGGTTTGCCGAGTTATCTCCTAAACTATGTGAGTATGGTTTTCTTAGGTCCTATGCTGATTGCTCACTATTCATTTACCACAAAGGTGATGAGTTTATGTCATTACTTGTCTATGTGGATGACATTGTGCTCGCTAGCAATAATGCTACTCACTCTTCTAAGGTATCAAAGACTAAGGTATCAAAGACTACCTTAATGCTTGTTTTAGTATCAAGGATTTGGGACCTTTAAAATACTTTCTTGGTATTGGGGTGGCATATGGACTAGATGGGATGTTTTTATGTTAACAAAAATATGCCGTGGAAATAATTGATCAGTGTGAGCTTTTAGGGGCCAAATCAACTTATTTTCCTATTGAAGAAAATCACAAGTTAGCCTTAGAAACCGGGAGAGTGCTAAATGATGCTACATGGTATTAAAAACTGATAAATAGGCGCTTTTATTTGTGAGACCCGGAGTTTTGTCGTACTTGCTTAATGAACATTATGCCTGTTGGGTTGGAAAATTTTACTTGAATACCCGTCAACCTTGGAAGTAGTTTCGATGTTATTAAATCGAACCTAGATAGATTTGGGAACGAATAGTT
>JACYFF010002017.1:34231514-34242653 GCA_017589665.1 Selenicereus undatus | reverse complement strand
TATGATAGATTCAGGGATGGTGGTTTGATTCCCGCCTGAAGTCTATGCATGAAAATTATGCCTCAGCAAGGTATGATGTCTGTCCGGAAAGGCGTATGTTGCCGCTCGAGTTTGGCCGACTCGGGATGGCAGTAACAAAGTATCTTTAAGAGTCTAGTCTCCTCATTTACGTGAATAAGTTACTATGTATGTTTTCGGTAAGTGAAACTTAAAACCCCTTTTATGCTATGTTTCTGGGTTTACATAACTTTATTAGCAATACGGTTTCTACTAAAGATAAGCCTTTTGGTATGACTATTCCTTCACTTGGTTTATGGTTCGAATATGATGTATATGTTTAAGCTCTTCAATTAAAATGAATTACGAAATGCGTTTGTAAGTTAATATGTATTTTAAGTATGTTTTGGGAGAGAGGGTTTACTCACTGAGCGGTGGTTGCTCATTCCCATTACTTTTCCCCCTTTTCTTAGATCCACAGGTATGTGACTGATGCATGGAGCGCCCAGAGTGGACTTGCCTGGACTATGTTGCTGTGTTTATGATGTTGTTATGTAATGTCAATTGTGATTGTAAGGTTATGTAATTAATCATTTTCCTTGTAAAGTTTATGAAAAATAGAAAGCTCTGTATACTCCGAGCGTGTGGCCCATAGAGTTGTGGACTCCAACAGGTAGCCGTTGAGTTGTTGGTGTTGTTGACTACCTTATGTATTGCAGGGATATAATGTAAGGCGGTAAGCCTGGGAAACGGTCTGTTTTTAGGGAAAACTCTGCCCGTTTTGCCCCAGAAAATTAAGAAAATCCTAGCATTCCTAACCCGAGGGTCAAAATCAAGACTCAATTATGTTATAGTGGCCTAAGTTTCAAATATTGAGTCTCTTTTATGGTATGTTCCAAATAAGTTTAAGAAAGTTGCCTTAACAGTCTTTCCCAGGGAAGACTGTGGCGTGTAACATGACCCGGTGAGGTCGGGGGTGTTACATTATCTCACCATAACAAGGCCCACGTTGACTTACACTGTACACATATTATCACAGTTTATGCTTTCACCAAAGGAAGACCATATGTAGGGTGCGCGTAAGGTCTTGCAATATCTTAAGGGCATTACAAGCAAAGGAATATTTCTTCATGCTAACAATGATGTTCAATTATAAGTTTGATTCTAATTAGGGAGCATGTCCTCTTTCGAGAAGATCATTAACTAGTTATTTTGTCACTCTTGGGAAATCACCTATTTTATGGAGGACAAAGAAGCAAGGCACTGTATCTAGGTCGTTAGCTGAAGTAGAATACATGTCTATGACAGTTGTCACTACTGAGCGAGTTTGGGTCCGTACATTTTTGGGTCCCTTGGATGTTTTTACAATCGGACTGTGAGATTATTTTATGATAGTCAAACTGCCTTGCATATAGTAAAAGATTAGGTTTTCCATAAAAGGACCAAACATGTTGAACTTGATTGTCACTTTGTTTGGGAAAAGCTCATATCAAGACTCATCTCATTTGCTTATGTCAGCTTTTAGTATCAACAACCAAACATTCTCACCAAGGCACTAAGGAAGCGTTAATTTCAGTATGTCAAGGGCATGCCCAATTTACATGCACCAACTTGAGGGAGAGTATTAAGAAAATAAAATTCCTTAGATATTATTATGTATTTGTTTTTGATTTGGATTCCGATTACTTGCTTTCTATGCTTAGGGCACGGCTAGGATTGGAACCATTGCTATCTTCTGTTGATATATAACCTTTTGGATTCATGTAATCAAGTCATCGAAATATACAAACGCAATACACACATGCGTAGTAGTGGGTTAGCTCCAAAATTCCAATCTCAATAATTTTCTATACCTAGAGATATGGATGTAGTTGATAACTACTGAGGATAAGCAATGTATTGTGTTGTCTACCAAGCAAGAGATGGTGTTGATTTAGATGTGTACATAGGGAGGAGATTACATATGTAGATGCCTAATTTCTGTCATTTTAGATTGTTCAAGAAAGCTTGAGGTTGACTAGAGAGGATATATAACATGCAGTGACTAATCGTTTTTCAAAAAGTAAGCAAACGGGATTATCATGTGTAATCAGGGAGGTGTTTGGCTAATGTAGCTTGGACATCAACGAATGCCTCTATCACTTCAAAAAATCTACACATCATTCAAATCAAGTTTTAGAAGACATGTATAATGGACAGGGCACCTATGAAAAGAAACAATGAGACTAAAATTAATGAACTAGTCTATTAAATCTCAGTCTTATAGGTCCATCTACAAAGATGAATGTAACTAGTTTCTAAGAGATGTACCACTCGTAAAGGCTAACTAATCATGCTCAAGGCTTATAAGGGTGATTGGTTGCAAATTAAGACAAAACAATCAAAACCACATTTCTAAGATAAATTTCATCAAAAGTTTCACATAGATCGATGTCAACAAAATGTTGTAAAGCCCTGTCAATCAAACATGTAAGGACACTTTGATCTTTGTCATGGGGTGGCTTTCAAAATGTCTTTTTGTTCATTTTTTATTCTTTTATTTTTTTTCCCAAAAGCAATATCTATAGAAAGGAATCAGCAAGAAGATAATGAAGATTTATATGCTCTGAGTTGTATATATGTCCCCCTTAAACAAGCCTCCACTTGTGGTCAAAGAAAAACAACAAGATATACAATGCAGATGCAACATCTACCTATGCGCTCTTAACTACATGCTTTGGAGACCACAAGATGAAATAAACTAATGCAATTATAAGAATTCGACTAAGTGAAAATGAAACCTAATAACACTATTATATTAAGACTATTAACATGCTAATATACACATTGGAAATGGAACTCCACAAGATCAAACACAGCAACACCAACTTATCATCATACCTTCTCAACATCATCACAATGGTGATACCTCCTTACTCATCATTATATCACAAGCACAACATACCCTCTCAAAGGAGCTTGTAAGCTCAAACCCCCCATCCAAACATCCTTAAGACTTTCATTGTCCCCAACAAAACTAATATGCAATATATAAGAACAAGGGGAAGAGAGAAATACTCACATTGTGATAAAACGGGCCTTGGAGGGCCACTAAGTCTGCAACCAAAGTAGGGTAAAGGTAGTGAAAATGCTTATTAGGATAGAAAACACGATGCTCTAACTTGCCTCGTCAATAGAGCAACTCAGCTATTTTTGTGATATTGGCTCGTGCTCAAACATGTAGTCTTACCCTATGGTCAACCACTCAAATCACATAGTAAAAAAGTCAACGAGGAGATGTCACGAGCTCCTTGAAGGTCTAGTAATAACTTCTTGTCATAGGCACCTCACCGTCCACGTTACCCTTACCCATTTGGTTTATCCTCATCTCGATCCTGAAGCATCTCCTCCTCCTCATCATCATTTCCCTTAACATCAATATCATCATTGTAAGCCTGGTTCGAGGTATTGGCCACAGTGGTCTTGAAAAAGTTGGGCATGAGGGAGTAAGGCATGACCATAATGGTTCAACCACACTTAAGCTCCCATAATTGTGAACACTTGTGTTCTCAAACAAGAGGACAAGTTGAGATATCTGCCTTTATAGAGAAGTGGCATGTCACTAGGATTGTCAGTCAACTGCAAACTCATACCCAAAGTAGTGATAAGACCACTACTAGCAATGCTAATCGATTAGCACTTAGCTTGTTCCTCAAAGGTAGGAAATGATATGAGCTTTATGTCCACATGGATTCTATGAATGCCTGCCCATAGGATAAACAACTTTGCCCACCCTATCACATTTTGGCTATCGAATCAGGCATATAGAGTATTGAACATAAGGTGTCAAAGGTCTACGATTGCATATGGATGTGGCTTTGCCAGACCAGGCTTCATATAGTGATGCGTCAGAAGTAATTTCCTTCTAAAAGTATCATTAATGATAATCGTCATGCACACAACCCTTCACACCACCAATCGAGAGTATAAGCGATTGGATTAAATAGGCCAAATTCATCTTATGGCTAATATCAAGCAACTGAAAATGAATATAACTCACACCATTGTTATGACTTTTATTCAAGTCAACCACAAGCAAACTGAAAAACTCCAAGACAAAACATTCATGCACCTAATATTGCAAATTAACAAATCCATCCTGACCCAGTTCATTAAACAAGAAAGCATATCATCCCACAAATTAGTGACTTCAAGAATTCAAGATATTTTTGTTTGCGAGAAACAAGCACATTATAACATTGGCATAGTTTATCATCCAAATATTGAATATGATGCTTGCTCACAATATGAAAGAGTTGGATGTGGACATGATTACCTCAAGGTGGTGGCGACAGCACTCTACTAGAGGAAGCGGCAATGATGGTGTTACGCTTCACTTTCTTCATGAGCGCCATAGAGGTAGAAGATTAAGCTTGAAGCACCAAGTCAAGTAATGTAAGCTTGGTAAGGAATCAAAGGTTATCCAAACCCATGACATTACTCCAAATACTTGTGAGAAGCACCCAAATTTGCCCAAATGAGGAAGTAGAGGGTCACTTTGCTCTCTCCTTAAGGTTCAAAATAATAATGGCGTAGGAGGTTAAAGAAAGAGAACAGGAAGGGAAATGGATTAAGTAGTGGAGTGGGCACAATTCAGCCAAAAATTGGCTAGAAGGAAGTATAGAGGGATGAAGGATTTTGTGGAGGTAGTGCGGTTAGGGCTTTTTGATGAGGGCTTATTGGGTGGAGGAAAGAACTCATTATAAGGGTAGCACTAGTGGTCAAGTGACGGTGGAACAACATCGCCCAGCCAGAGTGGGGATGGAGATGATCGAAATTTTGTGGGCAAGTGGTGGAGTTACACTGTGGGATTAGTGATAGACTATGAATAAGAATATTAGAAAGAGGTCTGGCTAAGGAATTGAGTTTGTGCGCATTTAATAGGGCTCTACATGGCCATGCGAAGATACACAATCATCTGTGCAAGTGTTTAGAAAATACGAGCCTGCATAGCCATGCAAAATGCACGACCAACCATGTCCTAATCTAGTTGCGAAACCTTAAATATTTGCTAGGGAGTAGCATAGTTGTGCAAATATACACAGTGCCTCGTACAAGCAACATGCTTCTACTTCTTTCCTTTTTTATTTGTTTTTCCTTCTTTTTCTTCCCAAAACTAATCAAGGCTTGGGTTACCTCTCGAGAAGCGTTTAGTTAAGGTCCAAAGCTTGATCCCTATGCTTAACTGGGCTTAAGGTGGAGAAAGATGGTAGTAATTCTTCATTCTACTGACTTTCTGATAATGTAGTGCTCTACGCTTGTCCATTCATCTTAAAAGCTTTGATGCACTTACTCCAAACCTCAATGACCCCATACAGAAAAAACTTTAGCACCTTAAATGAATCCTACCACATTGAGCAAAGCATTCCATGAAATAATTTCATCCTTGAATTAATTGAAGGACCAAGTCACCTTCCTTATCATATTATCTCTTCATCTTCTCTTTAGATCTACGAACTCTTATATGCATATTGTATGCTTAAGCTCATTATTAAAGAAGCTTAATCTCTTCTACGACCTTCATATCAAAATTCAAGAGCTTGATGGGCCAAAAGGCCTTGTGCTCTAACTCCTTGGGATAGCACAACTTCCCAAAGACCAACCAAAATGCTGTGGTACTAATTATAGACTTGGAATCTATCTAATTTGTCCATAAGGTATTATCCAACTTATCCACCCAATCCTTCCTTGATCATGCGGCCATTTTCACTAGAAAAGATATGATTAATTGCTGCAAATCTCTACTTTCCCTCTATTTTGCAGATGGTAGTCCAAACCAACCTTGTCGTCCACCTTGTACTTCTTTAACATGGTCTCAAACTTCTTCTTGATGAAATAGGTCCCACTATCACTAATTAGTACTCAAGGCACAACTTACCTAGAAAAGATCATTTTTTTTAAAGAACTCCATCACCACTCTAGCATCATTGTTCCTGATAACAATTGCCTTTATGTAATTGGCAAACGTAATCGACGACCATTATAATATACTTGTTGCCTCTAGAAGAAGGAAAGAACACATGAAGTTGACGGCCCATGGATTAAGAATCTATATCTTATAAATATAATTAAGAGGCATCCCATTGTTCCTAGATATATTTCCCATCTTCTAGAAATGATCACATGCTTGGACATATATGTGGATGTCATTTAGCAATGTAGGCCAAAAGATTCTAGTTTAAAGTACCTTGATCGTAGTTTTAGAGGTGCTAACATGCCCAACGCAATGAGAATCATGGTAGCATGAGATGTCACTTTGAACCTCCTCATCTAGGAGCCAGTGATGTTCTGTTCCATCGTCACAATGCTGAAAAAGAAAAAGACGACTCCTAAAAATAAGATTTGAAATGATGGAATCACTTCTTCTGTTGGTAGGTCAAATGAAAGGGAAAATTCCACAAGCTAAGTAATTAGTAATATCCTCCAAACAAAGGACTACACGCAAAGCAAGTGCAAGGAGATGCTCATCATGTAAAGCACCATTAATAAGGAGGTCGTGACTCTCAATTGTGAATCTAGAAAGGTCTACATTCTCAGCTCTTAATTTGTCTCTAATATCCAAATCAAACTCCTACAAGAATAAGACCCATCTAATAAGGCAAGCCTTTGCGTTTTTTTCTTAGAGATACTTAAGAGAGGAGTGGTCTATGTACACAATGACTTTGGAGCACACCAAGTAAGGTTGAAACTTTTCAGTTGCGTACACCATCATTAGTAGTCGTTTTTCAATAGTTGTTTATAGTTTTTGAAAGCTTTATCAAATATCTTACTGGCATAGCACATCATATAGGGCTTCCTGTCCCTTCAATATCCTAACATCGCTCTAACCTTATAGGCACAAGCATGATACATGATCTTAAGAAAGAGACCCTAATCAGGCAGTTGGATGATGGAGTAGAAATAAAGGTTGCTTGATCCCGCAACCCACAAGGCATTCATCAATAAAATCAAATGCAACTTCTTTGTCTACGACTGAGTTAAAGGTTGGCAATCTTAGAAAAATTCTTGATAAAACGACAATAGAACCTCGCATAACTAAGAAAAATTCTAGTCCTCTTGATAGAAATAGGTGTTGACAACTGCCTAATAGCCTCAACATTGGCTATATCCACATTAATGCCACTATTAGAAACCATATGCCCCAAAACAACCCTTTCATGTACCATGATATGACATTTTCCCTAATTTAAAACAAAATTAACCGTCTCACATCTATAGAATACCTTAGCTAAAAGTTCCAAACACAAATCAAAGGTACCTCCATAGAATGAGAAGTTCATGAACACTTTCATGATGCTCTCAATGAAGAAAAAAATATGTAGCAATCAGACGTTGTTTGAAGGTGGGAGAGGCATTACATAACCCAACTAACATCCTTTAAAAGAAAAGGAGCCATAAGGCATATAAAACTTATCTTCCCTTGGTAACTTGGATGGATAGCAATTTGAAAGAACCCAGAAAAGCCATTCAAATAATAAAAGAATGAATGTCTAGTGAATCTTTCCAACATCTAATTAATAAAGTGGAGGGGGAAATGATCCTTTCGACTAGCTTTATTAAACTTTCTATAATAAATGCATATGATGCACCAAGTTATAGCTCTAGTAGATATAAACTCATCATGTAATGATAGTCATACCCACTTTCTTGGAAAGTACCTAAATTGGGCTTATCTATTCATTATTTGAAATAGGAAACATGATTCCATCTTCAAGTAGTTTCACAATCTCTTGTGTGTTAGGATTTAAATTCCTTTAAGGTGGTCTACAAGGCTTAAGACCATCATGAAGAAGAATTTTATGCATGCAAACTAAAGGATTGATTCCATTAATGTTATCGATGTTCTAACCTATGGAATTTTAATGCTTTCTAAGGACATCTAGTAATTTTTGAAGTTGGGTACCATCAAGTTTATCACTAATAATAATAGGAAATGAAGGATCAAGGCTAATAAAGTCATACCTCAAGTACAGAGGTAGAGGTTTTAACTCTTCCCTTAGGGCTTGTTCTTACCTTTAATCGAGGCACTCTTCCCTCAAAGCTTGTTCTTACCTTTAATCGAGGCTTGAGCCTCCTAAGTATCTCCTTGCATTATTGCCTAGGCATGTATGTTGGAGCTAAACTAAGGATCCTTATATGGGCCTCATTCTCCTCACCAGGATGTCTCCCAAACTTGTGTATACCAAAGCCAACCAAACAAGCCTCCAAAGGGCCTATTGAAGAACTAGGGATCACTATCTCCTCAAGATGACCTTATTAAAAATATTGACCTAAAAGCAAACTTCTTCCAAAGTAAGAGATAATGTGGCTTGTATGAGATTGAACTCTAGTTTCCTTTCCCCAACCTAGAGAGAGAAAGCTTATTATGCTTTACATCAATCATAGCATCAATTTTGGCTAAGAATGGTCTTGCTAAGATGATACAGATGTTGGCATCTTCTTTCATTTCCATCACTACAAAATCACATAGAATAAAAAACTTGCCAACCCACATGATCACATCTTCTAAAACTCCCATTGGATACTTCATTAAATAATCTGCTAGCTAAATGCAGATAGTGATGGGTTTGAGTTCTCCCACCTAAAGTCTCCAACAAGGCATGTTCATAGTGTTACATCTCTTTGGCTTATCTTATGCATAAAAAACGACCAATATACTGACCACAAGTAGCTTCAAGCAAGAATAAAAGACGAATCAAAACTGTGAAAATAAAAGAAGAACCCAGTTAGATTACTCAAATTGGTTTCAATATTGAATGTGGATAAGTTCCTGGAACACAGAGACAAAAACTTGTTAAGTCTAATCTGTAAGTGTTGGATGCCAATGTAATTAGCTGGCGACGAGTATGGGTGGTGTCTATAAGGAACTTACTTTCAATTACCAAACTAACTAAAGCACTCACATTAAGCAAACAAAAACAAAGGCACTGGTTGAACAACTAAATCAAACTAATTAAACATAAAAATTATTGCATAAGAAAAAAAACTAGTAAAGGCCTTAGGTTGGGATTTAACCACACTGTTAAGCATAACAATTAAATCATCAACTCTTAAGAACTTGTTCATTTAGTGCATTCAGAAAGGTTGAGTAATCAAATTAAAGCTTATCTCCTCCTTGTTCCAAGAGTCAAAGGTTGATGTGAACTTAGTCACCTATTTTCATGTGCTAATAACTAGTCACAAGATAAACAATCAATACTCCAATTAAGATTCTAATTATTTTCATATCAAAATCTCAATTGTTCATTAAGCCATAGTAGGTAAAGGCTCCATCTTGCAATTTGCCCCTAAATGCTAAGAAGATTAGATAGAGATGCTTGCAGGTCTCTTATCAAAATGTGTGGTAGACAAAGTAATTCAAAGACATGAAACAAGTTCAACAGAATCAAATCATGATAATCGAAGTATAATAGAGTTCAATCCCAATATAATGAGAAATTTAGCCTCTAATCTTTTTTTTAATGATAATATCAAATTCATATATTATAGGCATGATCACAATAATGTTGTATAAAAAAAACCAATGAGGAGAGAAGGAAAGAGAACAAATTACGATAAATCGATTGATTAAAGAAACAACAATCTTCAAAGTACCAAAGCGATAATCTTCAAATCACACTAAGTGTTAGTTGTTAAAAAAATATCCAAAGCATCTTGTGTTCAATAATGCAAGGGCTCCTCCCCTTCAGAAAACCAAAAACATCATCCTTAGGAGTAATAATAATGTGGCACGGCCTTGCAAAACGACACAGGTGACAATGTTGATGCAATGTCGGCTAGACTTATTGCAATGATAGTTGTGTTGGCCACTGGTTACAACTCTTCAATGCACTACACGGGAAGCCGTGAAGGCATTTACAGTAATTTAGCACAATTGTGTCAAAATGCAAGCTAGGTCGTGTCTTCCATTAAAATTCACATTTAACTTCTTTAGAGCTCTCACCACCTCCTCGAACCTCTTTCCTTGCTCAAATCATCACTCTTACACATTATCATTTCTCTTAATTAAATTCAGACAAAAGCACCTACAAAAAGAAGTATTATCCACATGCGATAAATATGAACAAAGAGAAGCAAATTGAACAAATGCTCACTAAATCTAGGGAACGAGCAAGGAAAGTAGGTTGAGATTTATCATTTAACTTCATTTAAAAAAAAAAAATATTTATCAAACATCATCACTTTGGATCATGTTACTAAAAAATTTCATAATAAAACTAGATGCTAATGATCGGTCTCATTACTTACCAAGTCTTTTATTTTCCAAGATATATACTCTTTTTTGTAATCGAGAAAGGGAGATTCATTAATGAGAATCCTAATCTCCAAAAAGTTCACAGCAAGCAATATTGTTGATTGGTTATAAATTTGTAGCACCCCTCTAGTCACTAACCACGTCCTATCATTTGGTCATTCCTAAACATCAATGAATTACATTATAATTACTCAATGGAGTAGGTGTCCAAATGTTATGATAAATTCCTTGAAAAGAAGATTGCAGTGGTAGAAGTTCCATTATCAATTCACCCTCCATTCACAACCCGTTGTCCTCATTCAATTAGATCCAACTATCTTCCACAATGTGATACCTCCAAATGTATAGAAATTAGAAACCCACACAAAGGTGAGAGGAAAAAACCACACCAAAAACGTGCAAGATGGAGATAATTTATTGAAAAGAAATATGAACTGAATAGTAAATATACTTGTGAATTGAATATGACATTTAAAGAGGAAAAAATCCAAGCTCACAACCAGCTCTTATGGCTTGTGGCAGCCCTTACAAGAGAAGACGAACAAGGCACATAGAATTTTTTTATTTTTTTTTCCTATGAGCAATGGATAAGAGTAATAAAGGAGAGAAAGTGATGGCATGAAAAAAACCATCACTATGTAACAAATTAGAGAGCTAAAAATAACATTACTTTGTAATTGTAAAATCCATTAAATTTAGTTTTCCAACATAAAGTAACTAATTAGTTTTAGTAAAATTATGAAGTTATGTTCTTATAAAAAATCTAATTTATTACATATTAATATTTTATTGTATTCTATCACTTTCTCTCTTGTTACATAGTGATGGTTTTTTTCATGCCATCACTT
>JACYFF010002017.1:34215657-34231114 GCA_017589665.1 Selenicereus undatus | reverse complement strand
ATATATATATATATATATATACACACACACACACAGACACACACATATATATTATATATACATATGCATACACACACACACACACATATATATATATGTGTGTGTGTGTGTGTGTGTGTGTGTGTGTAATGAAAACAAACTCTCCTAGTTTTTTGCCACATTTCACTCTCACAAATTTTCTACAAAAATTAATAATTTTATTTAAAAAAACACAAGTCAATCTCCCAAATTACTGTTATTCCAAAAATAGGAAAATGAAAACAATGTTATTTATTACCATAAATCAAGGCCTATTAAGTACACAAGATGTCTTCCATAAAATTTATGTTCAATTAAATATTAAGTATGGAAGATAATTTTTTATTAAATATTCATAGAAATACTGTTGCATTAAACATAGCTACTAGAGTTAGGGTTGGCTATCACATACGTTTGCAATATTTGCAAGAAATTGGTTCTTAAATATTATGAAGTTAAATAATGATATCAAAATTTGAGGGATAAAATAACATTTAAATATATATTATGGAAGTATATGAAAATAATTTTTAATTTAGCTTTTTACGTTATCAATATTAGGAGGTTTTTACACTTATCTCCAAAACTATTGTACATTATTGTTTTTAACCATAACCTATTTGTATACATTTTTACCCATTTTAAGTTTTCACAAGACGACGGATAAAATAAAAAATTAAAATAAAGACAAATAAAGAAAAAGTAAGAAAATTAGAAACATAAATAAAAAATCAACGGATCTTTAACGACAACATTATGAAATTAAAAATATAAATTTAAAGTAAAGAAATTTAATATAACTTATTTAAAAATAGGAATGTAAACTATAAAAAATAATATAAACCTTGATAAATTATTAAACTAATATCATTTCAAAAATAATTAAAAAATATTTCTCCTTAGATTTGCATGTGATTATACGTCGTATTTCTCCAATAATTAAGGAGAAGAATATCACTTAAATTTTGCATGTGATTATATGACAACTCCCCATAAGAAGATTATCGACACGTGGAAATTCCTTAGATACGGGAATAAGGTTTCTCAGTTCCTAATTGCGAACAATATACTAGAAGAGTGTTTCCTTTTTAATATTGTTATGTTCATGTCATATTATATTAGTCCTAGTATTTTAAAAACTATTTCAAAAACATCCATTTTTGAAGTCCCATTTTGTTGTCAAAGCTTTCTTTTTCAATGACCTTTCTGTATTCTCACTGATTGAATAATCATTTACCCAGTGTAAACTGCATTTAATGCTTATTTCGATATATTTTCAAAATTTGACTATCAGTTTAGGATCTAGGGAATAATTCTGTAATATATCAACTAATTAAGAAAAAGAAACTTATATTTATCTTTTGTTATATAGGCAAATATTGTTAATAATTTATTAGCGAATAATATCAAAGTAGCTAATTTATTATTTTTTTCCTTCCTTTTGAATATAAATATGGAATATTAGAGATGCTAGACATAATATGATGACAATTACAAATGATACATATACAAGATAATAGTTCCTCAAGATTACCACCAAAGTACCAAGTTGATTTCAATTTTCACAATATAACAGTCCAAGCCACTATCAATAGTTTTCAAGTGGTAAGATTATTCTCTCCAATGTATGTTCTCATGGTGACACATTATCTTAACAAGTCATACCATACTCCATTCATTAGTTCTTACTTCAATCGTATGTCCTATTTCTATATGGATTGTGGCAAAATCATTCAAAGTATTTACTTGAAAATGACCACTGACTCTGTCTATAAAGTATAAGTAGTACTTATTAGCTGATAGGATTGGTTTTGATAAAGGTAATGGATGTTATGGTTTTCTTTTTTGTTTTAAAAAATTAATAAATACAAATGTAAAACCCAGACATTCCATTTGAAAACTGACTTTTTACTTATTGAATTTTAATTTTTCTTTTGCAACTTATAATTTCTCAAACGTTCAAGAATATTGATTTGCTTTTCATGGTGAAAATATGTTGAAATTGTTCACATTAAAATCAATATAAGATGTTCATATCGTAAAAATGTGATAGGTTGACAACTCGCTCCGGTCCGGTCCGGTATGTTTTTTTCTATCCGGTCCCTGTCCGATCCTTGACTTATTCAGTCCGGTCCACGGTCCATAACTTTGCTCTTATTCAATCTTCGGTTCAACCCAGTCCAGTTCGGATTTGGACCAATGAATACCCCTACTGACATCCAAGAGTAGACAATTTCGGTTGGAACACGAATATTGAATTTATACAACTTGCCATATTATGGAGAAGGAAAACCATTTAATATATCATTCTACAAAGATATCTTCCTAGCATAAGTGTTAATTATCTTAACTAACGAGTAAATTTTTCAGGAGTTATTATTAGATATACTCATATACATTTGAGTTGAAATGCCACCTGCATCAATCTATCTTTGTACCTTTCTTTGCTAAATTAAAAAGAAAAATAAAATCTTTGCTTGTTAACGGTGATCCATTTTTAATACAAAGAAATTCAAATTAATGATATCACAATTCCACATCTTATCAAAACAAAATGCCTGCTAAGGATTTATTTAAATGGAAAAAAAAAATTCTGATATATTGTCAAAAACACAGATAGATCCCAGAATATACTATACTTTCAAGAGCACATTCTCTCAGGAATATCATAACCAAAATATAGATTAAAAAAACCACCTTATGACAATACAAGTAAAAAAAAATAAAATGTGCCAATCAAAATACATACTCCCAAGAGTATATAATAATTTGCATAAAGATGCATGCTAAATGATTTTGGCGAATGATGCACAAGGCACGTCACACATGTGGAATTTTTACCTGTTGAAATTTTTATCTTCCAATTTTCATAGCATATGAGTAGGGTGGCAAAATTTTGTCTAATTTGACTACCCAAATTTATCAGGTCTGAAAAAATCAAGTACTATCAGGGACTCCTTAGCGAAATTTTTAATCTGGGCACAAAAGTTTTCCTATTTCTACTATACAAACACAAATTTACCTCGAATTCAATCTGATCTTTATTATCCATCCCAGAAAAAATCGCTTAAAGTCAAGAATATTTTGTTAAATTTCAATTTTTCTAACTGGGATTTAACGCGAACCTGAATTTTGCCACCCTATATATAAGTACAATTTAATATTGCACTGTTTTGAATGACACTAATACAATCTAAAGTTTCATAGCTTACAAAAATAGATAATTAAAAGAGATCTCTTCTCAATAGAATTGTTTAATTATTATTGTTTATCTTGTTCAAGTTAACATGTAATGATGTAATCTTAAAGCTGAAATAAAACACTCGAAAGAGTGTCTCTATTGGATTTAAAAGAATACCTGGATACGGAATTCCCCGTACCTTATTGCCTGCAAGATGTATGCCCACGAACTAATGCTACTAGAGTCACCGTCTGTGCTTCACACTCAAAACCCAAGCCTTGGTCGGATGGTTAGGCTTATGTGAGAGAACAGGCAGTATTAGATTACTAGGGATGTGTTGTTGCTTCTTAGGATGATTCAACCCATGAATCACCTACCCTTTTATAGTGGTACATAGCCACAGAATGTAATCTTGCAAATCAATGTATCATAAAAGCTAATTAGTACATAATTAAACCGCTATTGTAACAGCCAAAGCAATCCATGATTATAGCCACTAAGCTTTGTGACCGTTACCGGTCAACAGCTCCCCCTCCGTCACAAAGACCATGAAGCTCATACCTCCCTTCCAATGACATCCCTCACACATCATACTGGGAATTGATCATGCGACCAAAAATAAAACCAATAGTGCTACATCAAGTCACCATCTAACTGACATAACACTTTCACCAAACATCAATACTCCGAATCATCCATATACACCACCAATGGCATACACTGTCCCTTTATGTCTGATATATCAATTGATTATATACTAAATATAATTGTCCGGACTTGATATGGTGATGGAGAAATGATTCTTCCTTAGACAATTAAAATAATCCATCTTAGCATGACTGCTTTCCTAATGTGCTCCGCTAGACCGTATACATCTTGACCCTTGGATAACACATCAAGGTAGCAACATCAAACTTTGACCTCATATTATAACTCTAAGTCAAGGAGTATTGCTAATGAAGATCACACAGTGATAAGGAAAGGGAATTCACTTATCACTCATCAAATAGGTCGACTTTCAGCACACACAGTATAATAGTGTGCCATGGCATAACTCCCCCTAAACTGGGCATATCACTTTTCTATGCCATGCGAATCACAGGCTTGGCTTTTACCTAAAAAACCAACCTGAGCTACTAGACCAACATACACAATGTTAATCTCAGTACTCAAGATTCAATATAAGGTTTCGATATGAAAACTTATTTCACATTCGACTCACCTTAAGTCTCATCTTAGACTTACTAAGGAGACTATATTTTCCATTCATACACTCCTAGTATGAATAATCAATATTGCACACCAAGTGCCAATATGATTTAGTCTCATTCAGCCCGCTACTCAAGCGTTAGGGCGATTGCTTATGTGACTAGGCCAATCAGAAGCCTGGTGACATAACAATGTGCCTTATAACGTACTTGTATATTTATGAACATTTGAAAAAGAAACATCATTCTTTATTTCATAAATATTTAATGCAAGTAATAACATGTCCATCATACATTTGGATACATCAAAAACTAAGTCCTATGAAGACCTAAGCTCATCACATGAGCTTTAAAAGCATCTCTCAGAATAGGCTTAGTTAAAGGATCTGCTATCATCCTACTTGTAGATACATACTTAATAGCAATTTCTTTCCCTTTTATGGCATTTCGTACAAAATGATAACGCCTCTTAATATGTTTAGTCTTCCTGTGGAACTTTGGATCTCTTGCAAATTGGATAGCAGCAGTATTGTGACATAACATTTCTACAGGATCATTAACCCCAGGAGTGAGATCAAGATCCTGTAGAAAACTCCTTAGCCATATTGCCTCTTGAGTGGCAAAAGAGTAAGCAATATACTCTGCTTCCATAGTCCAAAGTGATATGCAGTCCTATTTCTTACTGCACCAAGATATTGCTCCCCCGCCTAGGGTGAACACATATCTTGAGGTAGACCTAGATTCATCCAGATCACCAACCCCAATCAGCATCTATATATCTTCTTAGCTTAAGATCTCCACCTTGGTAGCAAAGGACCAGGCCACTTGTACCACACAGGTAACGAAAGATCCTTTTGATGGCTTGCCAGTGTGCGGGCTCTGGGTTGCTTTGGTAACGACTTACCAAACCAACCGCAAAGCAAATGTCTGGATGTGTACACAACATGGCATACATTAGACTTCCTATTGCACTAACATAAGGAACATTGTTCATTCTCTCCTTCTCTTTGTCTGTCTTAGGACACTGGTCGAGACTTAAGGTTAAACCCTTTTCAGCTGGAGTGTCCACGGGTTTAGAGTAATGCATTCGAAAACGTTCTAAGATTTTGTTAATGTATGCCTCTTGGCGTAAACCAAGAAGCTTTCTAGAACGGTTCCGAGTTATCTCTATGCCTGGGACATACCTGGCCTCACCCATGTCCTTCATCTCAAAGACAGAGGACAACCATTGCTTAGTGATTTTGAAGCAGACGCCATGACCATACAAGTCCAAGAGAGCTCTCAAGTCCTCCTTAATGCTCACGAGCTCCATCAACGGGAACTTGGCCCGTGTGCGGTTTTGGAACTCCAATTCCAACCTCATCCCGAATCATTGGGATGCGTGCCGCGCCTATTTTGGGAAGGTCAAGAGGCCTTCTAAAGGGTTTGGTCCATCAAAAATGAAGTCAAACCCTCGGAAATAATAAAAAGAAGCCAACACAGCAAGTTGTATTTTCACGGCAAAGTTACCCGGTTTTTACCCGGTTTTGTGAGCTTAATTAACCAAGCTTAGAATGGGTTTAACTTGCTTCAAATCCAATTTCTAGGAACCTTCATATGTCAACTAAAAGGGCATAAAGAGAGTTCTAGGTGAAGGCATTAGGGCATAGGTCAAGAGGAGGCTTTTTCCACAAGCAGCAGAATCTGCCCCAGCCTAATATGTCTGCACGTTTTGCCTGATATCTCCCAAACGAGTGATCCAAATTGCCTGCAAGAGGAGGCTCGGGAAAGCTTACTTCTAGATCTTTCCAAAAAGTACTTTTGCAGCTCATTTGGCCAACAAACCTAGGAGATATAGCCTTTCAAAGTTGACCTATGTAAACTGAAAAGTGCTGACATAAAGTAAAAAGCACTTTTCACTTTTGTTTGTTGCTTTTTGGTTCCCTACTTTGCTTTATGGTCGACCAAGGCACTTGTATGCTGCATTTTGAAGCCTTGTGAAGCTCTCCTATATAAGGGGAAGCCTTAGGAAGTAGAAAGGGTTGTTGAACATTGATGTAAGAAGCTTATGCTTTCATTTCTCTCAAAAATCTTGAGTTCTCTTTATCCTTTTTGCAAAGGTGGTGAGTCTTGAGTGGAATCCTTTATAGAGTTGTTGGTGGCATTGCCTTTATGCAATTCTTGGTGGATCCTTAGGCTTGATTGGTGGCTTAGCCTTTATATCAAGTCATATCCTTCATCAAAGTGGAAATTTGCAACTAAACTCAAGCAATCTACTTCCGGCCCATCACCACACGCTCCAGGTTTAGATCATCTCCATGTTGTTTCCAGCCAGTAGTATGTCATCAACATACAAAGTAAGAAACATAATCCCCTTTGTAGTTTTCTTGACATACACGGAGTGATCTTCAGAAACTATGTTTGAGCCAAAAGAAATAATGGCTTTATGGAATCTGAAGTACCACGCTCTGAAAGACTGCTTGAGACCATAAATGGATCTTTTAAGATGACAAACTTTGTCTTCTTGAACTTTCGATACGAAACCAATAGGCTGATCCATGTAAATCTCTTATTCAAGGTTTCCATTAAGGAAAGCAGTCTTTACGTTCATTTGGAACATTTCTAAATCCAAATGGGCAACCAACGCTAGAAGATGGCGAATAGAGGCAATTCTCACCATAGGAGAAAAAGTCTCTTCATAGTCTACCCCTTCTATTTAGGTAAACGCCTTCGCTACTAAATGGGCCTTGAACTTGTCGATTGATCCATCTGTCTGACGTTTTATCTTGAAAATCCACTTATTTCTAATTGATTCACGTCCGGGAGGAAGATCAACAAGTTCCCAAACCTTGTTTCTCGCCATAGAGTCCATTTGATCCCTCATGGCTTTCATCCACTCTTTATGGTCTGGTGAATCGATAGCCTCTTGAAAAGAGGTAGGCTCTTCTATTTCTAAAAGAGTGCACAGGAATATCTCCTCTTCGATTTGAAAATATCTTCGAGGTATTCTTTCACGCTCACTCATCTGGAGCACAGGACCTGTGCTGGTTTGACCCTCAGAGGTATTCCACCCCCTATCCCTAAGAGGTATTGAATCCTTAGGTGAGAGAGAATCATTGTCATTATGTTGAACAAGTGGACTAACCTCGTGTTCTTATACTAGAGAAGGAAGACGAACCTCATTCTCAGGTTGATTATCCTTGGCAACCAACAACTCATCATCTCTTTCAAACAATGGAAGAGTACTATCCTCGGTGAAATGGTGAGTGTTTAAATCCTTCCCCTCACCGAGGGATAGTTGATCATTTGGCGGTAACTCATACAACGTCGTGTCCTGTTTGATTTCACCAACACTCGGGAACTCATCCTCAAGGAACTCAACATTAAGTGAATCCACTTCTGTCATACCACCATTAGGGTGTTCACCATACATAACATATCCCTTAGAATGTTCGGGATATCAAATGAACATCATTTTAGTGGCCCTTGGACTAAGTTTTTCATGTTTGTGAGTGGGGTTGCATACATAACCAATCAAACCCCATGGGCGTAAATGTTCCAAGGTGGGCTTTCTACCATGTCATAACTCATATGGGGTAGTGGATATACTCTTACTAGGCACACGATTAAGGATGTAAGTCGCCGTAAGCAGCGCATCTCCCCAAAAACTAATTAGGAAGTTGGCGTGTGCCATTATTGACCTGACCATGTCAAGCAATGTTCAATTCCTACGCTCTGCCACACTGTTTTGTTGTGGAGTGACAGGAAGCATGAGTTGTCTTCGTATACCCTTTTCCTTACAAAATTCTTTGAACATATGTGAGAGATATTCACGACCACGATCAGTTCGAAGAGTCTGGACTTTACGATCTAATTGGGTCTCAACCTCAGCTACAAAACGTTTGAACACATCAAGTGCTTCATAGCGATGTGATAATAGGTACACATACCCATATCTTGAATAATCATCTACGAAGGTGAGGAAATAGAAAGCCCTATGACGTGCTTTCACATTCATGGGTCCACAAATATCAAAGTGGATAAGCTCTAAAGGGCTTAACGCCCTTGAAGCCTTACCAAAAGGCTTCGCGGTTGCCTTGCTAGGTAGACATGACTCACATCTAGGCAACTTAACCTTAGTGAGTTGGTCTAAAAGACCTTCTTTAGCTAGCCTACTCATCCTATCTTGGCCAATATGACCAAGCCTAGCATGCCATTTAATAGATTCAGAATCAGAATCAAAACTTGAGACAAAAATAGAAGCAGAATTATTATAACAATTATCCAAATCTAATACAAGGAAATCATTCTTTAAAGTTGCGTGGCCAAACACATTGCCACGATACATAATGTTTAAACCATCTGGACAAGAACTAAAATCAAAACCTGATTTCATTAAAGAAACTAAAGACAAAAGACAGACTCGCACCCTGGGTGAGTAGAGGGCATCAAAAAGAAGCAACTTATTTCCTACTTGCAAGATGAGCTGGTACGTTCCAACATCTAGAACGTCTTCTTCACTGTCGTTACCTAGCACGACAATTTGTGAACCCACCGGTTACCTGTGAAAATCCACAAACCCCGCTCTATCCCGAACTATGTGCTTGCTTGCTCCTGTATCTACAATCCAATTAGGAAGAGAATTAGCAACTAATGCATGGGACCATACATACTCAGGAGAATAAGTGGAAGAAAGTACCTTCTTTGGCTCAGGACAATCTCGAGCGTAGTGACCTTTCTTTCCACAATTATAGCACTTCACACGTGCTATATTGATCCCTCCATTGCTTTTGGCCTTTTGTTTCTTGGCAATCTCGGCCTTCAGCCTACCATTCTGAGGGGGGCAATAACCCTTCTTGGCCTGGCGACCTCGGTTATTCTTGTTGCCTTTGGGCCGATTTCCCTTGGCAACAAAAGCCACATGAGAAGTGTCTAACATTTTCAGGCGTTTTTCTTCCATTTCAATGTGGCTTTGGACCTCAGCAAAGGTCTTGATATGTTCAGAATGTGTCAAGACAGTCTTGACATGATTCTAATGCTAAGATTCCACAGGGAGAGCCCGAATCACATTCAGCACTTGCTCCCCCTCAGAAATTTCCTTTGAAGCAGCCTTGAGATCACGAATTATGCCACTCATAATTTGCAAATGCTCAGTCATGGGACGACTGGAATCCATTTGGTAATGAATCCACTTGAGTTGCAAGGTACGAAGACTTGTCTCAGATGTTTGACCAAAACGGATTTTGAGTTGGTCCCACATGTCCTTAGCTGTGGGACACAGCTCAAATTCTCCAATAAGGTTGTTGTGCATGAAATACAACATAGTAAATCGTGCCCTTCAATCCTTATTGAACCAGTCTTGGTTGGCCTGTAAGCTGTTTTGATACTGCATGGAAGAAGTATCAATGGGCTTGCCATCCTTATTCGTGTCAAATGGCGGAAACTTGGCTACTATCAAATGTTCCAGTAGGTCCCTCTCATTTAGAAGATACTGAATCTTCCGTTTCCATATGTCATAGTTAGACCCGTCTAACTTCTTACTAGTGGAAAGTTCATTAATCATTGCGTTGTTAGTTGCCATATCTACAAGTTCATATTAAAAGATGGACATAAGGCACATGTTTTCGTAAGCAATTAAATTATTAAAGTTTCATCGATCATGTGATATGATCGAAAATTTTGCTAAGTTCATAATCATCTCATATAATCATGAACTAGAAAATTTAGACAACTTAATTACAAGTATTTCCGTAAAAAAATATTCACTTGGATTACAATTAAAAATGTTAAACTAATTAACATTTACTTAAATATCACATAGATATTTAATTGCATTGTACGTAAAACTAATTTACATAACGACTATTTTTAGAACTTGTGTATATTCATGTATTCATATAATCTTAATTGTAATATCATTAACATATAATAACATATAAAACAAATTTATATGTTTTGAGCATGTTATTACTAACATCTGAACATATAACATATTAATGCATTCAAAATCAAGGCTCATTTGAAAATTTAATTCAGGAATGCATCATCTGGTACATATTTATTTAACATAATAACATTTGAACATTAAACATATTAATGTTATAATAATAATAAGTTCATGCATTCGTAAATCAAAATGAATATAGATTTTCAACTAATTTCAAGAATGCATTAGATTAAAACTTATTAATACCCAAAACATATAATATTATGATAAAACTAGAAAAAAAAAAGATCAAAAAATTGGCCTTAAAATTGAGGCCCCTAAAAAACAATCCTCATATAAACCCAAACCCCCCACCCCCTTCTATTCGGCCCCCTGTTTTTTTAGAGCCTTCAAGTGACTACTATTCTAACCATCAAAGGCTCGCTCTCTCTAAATATCTGCTCTCAGTTGAGACTTCGATCCTTGGCTCTCCAAGGCAGCCATGGCCGCCCACAACAGCCCAAGATCGGTGACAACACAGGTCACCTTAGCTGAGACCCAAGACCGCTGGTACCACCACCCAACTCCCCAACCCAGATGAGGATAAAACGTAACATTGTTGCTGCCTAAAATGAGTCGACAACATCACAAACCAACCAAAAAACCATGCCATCGAGTAGATCAGCCGTCGAGGATTCGACTGAAGTTGCCCACTCGCGCAATGTGCCACCCCAATGACGGCGCGTGAATAACACGCGCGACCTATCAGGTGTTTTTTGGCTTGGTTTCATGTCGAATAATGGTAGATGGGCGGGGTGCAACGTCAGTGGGAGGAAGAAAACTCTCGTAAGAGTTTTCGTTGGCAGCGCGTTACACACACGCGCCACCCCTTCTTGGCGGTTTCTGATAGGTTCAAGGTAAGTCTATTCTTTTCCCCCTTTTGTTTTTTGTGTTCAGGTCAGTCGGGGAGGGGGTAGTCATATGTCGATATTGATTTTGCTTTTGGGTCTACGATGTTGATGAAGATGACATTGGGGGGAAGGGTAGGGTTTCAGTCGGTACAGTCTGGATGAAAAAATATCATGTCATAATCTAGCATTTGGATGATACGTTTCACACATAAATTCGTTTCATCACAATTGTTATTATAAAGCACATGATTCTATGTGATAAGCATAAAATTTATTAACTTGATTTGTATAATTTTAGAGCATGAACATTATGCTTTTCTGTTTATCAAATTTCACACAGACACTTTATGCATACAGTTCTGACATAGTAGCATAAATCACATTTTTACAAAAATAGCATGCTAAATTATAACCCAAATTTATATTTCTAATTTCAAATTTCAAACAAGGCATATTCATGCTCACATATTATAATCCATATGTTCGAGCCTATAATCTTAACAGGCTTGCCCTGATACCGCTATTGGATTTAAAAGAATACCTGGATGCAGAATTCTCCGATCTTTATTGCTTGCAAGATGTATGCCCACGAACTGGTGCTACTAGAGTCACCGTCTACGCTTCACACTCAAAACCCGAGCCGTGGTCGGATGGTTAGGCTTATGTGAGAGAACAGGGAGTATTAGATTACTAGGGATGTGTTGTTGCTTCTTAGGATGATTCAACCCATGAATCACCTACCCTTTCATAATGGCACATAGCCACAGAATGTAATCTTTCAAATCAATGTGTCATAAAAGCTTATTAGTACATAATTAAACCGCTATTGTAACAACCAAATCAATCCATGATTATGGCCATTAAGCTTTGTGACCATTACCGGTCAACGGTCTCATAACTGGGCCGGCATTTGTCGTTTGCAAATGAGAAAACACATGGAATCATGAACAATCTTGGAAACTCACAAATGTTGTGACCTTTTTCTTTTGAACTTTTGCCTCCCTCCCCGATAGCTCCAACTTAGAGAAATTTTTTACCCACTTCAACATTACTTCAACTTAATCTTACACATACAAATGTTGCTAGTTCTGAGCAACTTCTTCCCAAGATTTTGATTGTAGCGTACACTTGGCACCGAAGTCAACAGAAGCTTAAACTTATTCATATGAAGACACACCAACGCACACATGCCATGGTTACTCGAATAACTGACGAAATAGGCTAACCACCTTTAACAAACAAAACCATCATAGATTTTGTGATTAAAACTCTGGTCCGATTACAAGCCTGAGCTGCGAGCAATACCACCTTGAAGGAAGGGAACACAAAAACAATTAAACCAAAGGTTGTACATTCCACAAGGTGATTTCTTTGACTGAAACTGCAAATGTACAACAATTTACAACCACAATGCCATCGAAATAAAGCGCATTAGAACCGAGATCAGTTCACAAAAACATTTTGTATGACTAAACCATGCTACAGCCCTCATGCATGTATATGCACAAGGACAGAGGAAGCATCATCAACATCATCTATCAAGCCTAGCTAACCTAATCAGCGGAAGAAAGCAATGGGCATGAAATCATGGAGACAACCCATTGTCAATCAGGGTTATTCTTCTTGAATCTTGATAATGCTGCAGCTTCATTTTCAGATTGCCCTGCACAAAGTTAAAAGCAAGCATCATAACTACTACACTTAACCTTGGGTGCGAAAACCAAATAAAACCATGAACCTGAAATCCTACACTCAGGTAGACTGTTTAGGGAGGGCATGTCAGACATATGCAATCTTATGTGAATTGCAGGTTGGCCATCCCCATTATTTGAAAGGGATCAACATTTTGGTTTAGTCCTTTATAGTTCAGAGCAGACGACATCGCTATGGAACCCTACTAGGTTATTTAAGAAGATTGAAAATTGTACCTAAGGGGCAACCACTTCTCCAACGTTCGTTAAGGAGCCCAAACTCGGTGGCTTTGCGATCAAGTCCTCCAGAACATGAACAAACTTGGATTGATCGGCAGCGAATTCTTCATCTTTTTCATCGTCCTCACAGATCACATCATCCTCCATTAGCTTCTCCCACATTAAGTAGTTTCCAGAGGACAAGTCCTGGCTACTGGTTTCAGATGCCTCGCTGGATTTCTGGTATTGAATAGGGTCAGCACCGAGATCATCAAGAGGTGGTGAGCACAAAAACAAGTTCATTTCTGATTGAACGGCAACCACATCTTCATGACATTGATCAACATTTTGGGTTTCGCCCTGATCTACAAAAAATCCATCATCAAGGCTCTCACTTGACGTTAATCTTTGTTTCTTGCACATATCACTGGTGCACAGAAGTTTCTTTTGCTTGTAATGATCAATTAATTGCTGAAAGGAGGACGATCTTCTCACGAGCTTGGCAACAAGCACAACGACTTGGCGATGCTTCCACTCTGCATATTTTACACGCTCTTCAATAGCAGCCAAACGCTTATCTGAGATCTGCTGTTGCTGTTTCAAGTCACGGATCTCGACTTTCAATGCCTCCTGCTCTTTCCTAAGGTTTTCAAACTCAGTATCTCTTTCGAGCTGCAGCATTCTAGCATGGTTGTTGCTAACATGGTTTCTCCTCTTTATGCTTTTCAGCAGATGCTTCTTGCCTCTTCGAAACCCTGCATTTGCAAACTCCCATCGATCCAGATGGACCTTTCTGAATCCCTAGAAACAGAATTGGGTAATGGATGTCAACACTTTTCTTTATTTCTTTTTCTTTTTTTATAAGTTGAATAAATTAAGGTTATATAAGAAGTTATAAATTATAATCAATCTACCCTTTATATAAAGGTGTCAATTAACTCAACTCTAGTTAGTAATTTTTACCAAATAATTAGGACTAAATCTCATCTATTTCAGCCTTTACGTGTCACTAAAATAAAATATTTTAGAAGTTCCTAATCTTCCTTAAAGAGCATAATAGTGAACAACCTTAATTAAAATGATTCTGGAGGGCAAACTAGTAGCTAATTCTTATTTCCCTGTCTAGAAGAATGACCCTAATAACTATAAATCATTTATTACCTACTAGATCCGGATTTCTCAAGTGCCCGACCCACTGGGAGGGCAAAATCTTGTGATCTTGTCTGGTCATAACCCAAAAAGGTGGAGAAAGTAAGTTGTGATCATGAAGTTTTCATCCAAATTTAAAATTCTAAGTATAAATAAAAGAGTCTCTCCATCTACGAATATGATATCACTATGAGTCTTTACTCCAAATTTTGACATTTGTTTTAATGGACAAACATACTACGATCTAAATCCGGATTAATCTAATCTAATCAGCTAATCTCCCTAACATGAAATAAACATAATCATAGGCTGAAATTTTTTTAAAAAAAGAAAAGCCTCACTAGAACAATCCATCCAACCTAAGAGTACAGAGTACAGAGTACTGTTACTCCTCTCCCCCCCCCCCCCAAAAAAAATTTTTGGGTCCTCCCTGCTGCCTCTTTTCTTCGTGGCTACCTAGCGAAATGAACACATAACCACTAAACAGAATCGAAATGGCATTTACAGAACGTATTTTAACATAAAAAACTAGGTAGAATTGAGGCATACATAGGTGTTGAGTTGACGAATGAAGCTAGAGAAATTGCTGTGCTTGAAGCACTTTGGGAGCAAATTGCTGGAGAATTTGTGAGGATCACAAACAACAAAACTATCAGAAGTCGGGCACCAAGAAATAATCGGGTCGGTTTCCGGGTCATCCACCATGTCAAACGTCTTCGCAAGAAATGGCGGAGGCCCAACTTCATATAATCTTTCCAACGGCTTAGGCGGCGCCGTTGGGGAATGGAACCACCCTCCGTTATCAATCTCCACCACCTCCACATCCTCATCCTCCTCCTCCTCTTTAATGGCGATGTTGGCCTTATCGTTTTCAAAAGTGTAATTAGGTTTGAGTGAGAGTACTTCATCTTTGGGGATTGGGTTTGTTTCCATTTTTGGGGCTCTTGGGGGGTTGAGAAAGTGGGTTATTGCGCATTGAATTGGAGAGAGAGAGAGGGGGGGTGGTTGGGTGACTAAAAAGGAAAGGGAAGGTGGGAAACGGTGGCCATAGGAGGAGCGAGAACTTGCCATTTGGAGCAACACTTGGCGTCCGATTTGGATGGCATTCTAATGCATGACATTTGGTGATTCATCATTGGCAAATGGGGATCATTGTTAGATATCGGTGTGTAATG
>JACYFF010002017.1:34180794-34198888 GCA_017589665.1 Selenicereus undatus | reverse complement strand
AGTGGGATATATAACCTTTTGAAGCTACTCCCAAAAGTTCCATGTGGGACAACAAAAGAGATAGGAAGAGTAAGTGAACACCCTTTTGGGGTGCCATTACTCCAACACTACTTACACAAATTACACCATAGTTGACCCCTTCCCTACCTCACCACCGCCGACATCCATTTAATCTATAGGCTAGGTTATCCACTATGCAATTCGGGGATACTGTAACTATGCGAACTACTAACAGCCTACTCAATGCATGTCTTCCCTCCCAAATGCCCACCTTTTCTAGTACAACTACAACCCATTCTCCAACATCTTCACATTTAGAAACCAACTACACCGTTCGTCATTCCCTCCAAACATACACCACAATCCCTCTCATCCCCTACCATTCACCAATCCAAACTGAAATTGAACATCCTCTATCACATATTACAACAACAACCTCCAAAATTACACACAATTTAACAAACAAAATTCTTACCTTTGAGATCTGAACAACAGCTTAGCAGAATACCTCGGTCCCTCACCAAGCGAGCACCAACAGTCCATAATTGCGCAACCTTCGTAGCTTCTTCGTTGTTGGGATCAATAGCTTCCACTCCCTCAATGTCCCCTTCAACCATGGCCCTTCCTGTTGATGGTTATATGGCGGTTTCTCACTCTCAACTTCTCCCTCGCACCCTCGTTCAACCTCTCTCACTTAATTTTTCAAAAGATATGAACGAAATGAGGGAGGGGCAACTTTGGCACATTAACCTCCTTCTCTCCCCCTATGCTGACACGCCAACAGACATAAGGGGCCCGTGTGTTAGACAAAAACAACACCTCTACATCGCAAAGTGAAAAGTGTTATTTTAAACAACACCATTTGATAAATTTCCCTATTCTTTTTATTCCCGTCTGATTTGCCAGTCATGTGATATTCCCCTCCCCTTTTTCCTTTTACTTCTTCTTGCTTGTTTCTTTCAGTAAGCCACGACCCACCCTCTTTCTTTACCTTTATCTACTTCCTCATCCTAGTAAATGCATACCACCCCATTGGTGTTCTTCTTCTCTCTCCTCCTTCATTCACCTTCATCCATTCACCCATAATTACTTTCATTAATCATCTAGTTGTTATCTTTATCTCAAACATCAAATCTCTTTCACTTTCTCATCCATTTAGAGAATTAAGTGGAAATTGAGGACGAGCTCTTTAAGGTACTAGATAGTTGCAAATAAGGAGTTAGTTGAAGGATTGACGTTGGAGAGCTGCAAATTTATCCATAAAAATCATCAATCTAACTTGAGATCGAGCAAGTAGAAGTGGGGAGTAGATAGCAATTTCGGTTTTCATTTTTTTCCTTCGAGTTTTTTTTTTCCATTCCTACTTCATATCAAGGGTCTCAAATTGGTGTAATTGTTTCTAACTTTGCTTGATTCAAGTTGGATTTGGTACTTTGAGTCAATTTTGCAATTGTCGTGAGTTGAAATCGAGTGTTTGTGCTTCCCATGTTTCAATTCGTACCATTGTTAAGACAGAGAATTGCAGTTGTCCAATCCTACCTCCCTTGTTCTTCTTTGTTATATTTTTCCAGTTTAGAGTTGTGGGTCGAGTTCAATCGACTAATACATATTAATGGCTTCGATTTTTTTATTTTTTTTTCCAGTTCAAGCTAGTAGCATTGTTGTGTTTTTCAATTTTGCCATTGTCTCAACTTTATGAATTCATGTATTTTTCTTTGTTTTGTTTCTATCAAATTGTCTACTAGTGATGAGTTTTATTTTATGTTTTATCATTTTGTATTGGTTTCAATAATGGCATGGTGATAATTATGCTTCTTATCATTACTCAATATTACCTAACTTGTTGCTTATTAGATATACATCTAATTTTGCTTAGGTGTGAAAATATGATCAGTTTGGTTACTCTAAGAAGTATTTCATAAATTTTAAGCATGGCGGTTATTCTAGTTTAAACTAGAACCTGAGTGACCTAAAATTCTAACACATCCTTATGGACCGACCCTCAAGTGTTACGACCAGAACTGTACGTGTGTGGTCTAAACTTAACCTTTATAAAAATCACAGGTTTTTAGCGCCACTTTTCGATATGAACATTATGAAATTAGGTTATGAGTCTAGTCTTAGGTAAGTCGATTAAGTCTTTCCCGTTTCTTTTTTATTTTTTGATTTGGTGTTTATTTTGCTTTTTTGATACTTTTAGTAGGTTTATAGGGTTTTTTAGAGTTTAGAAAAAAAATTGTGGATTTTTCTGGAAATTCTGGAATTTTCTGTACTAATTTCTATGCAATTTTTTTATTTTTTATTTTCCATTTTCATTTTTTTCCATTATTTTAGGAATGGAAAAAAGTAAGAAGAAAATATGTACCTTTTTTGCGACTGATAAAATGAGAAAACAAAAATATGTGCACACTCTGCTTGGTTTTCTTAATATTCTATTTGAGTGAATTTGAATTTTGAGTCTTTTCATCTTTGGTATTTATTTTTCTTTTAAGTTTTGTTTTCCATTTTCCTTTGATTTTCTGTCTTTGTTTTTAAAAACCCTGTAAAAATTTATGAAGTAAAATTTTTATTGAAAAAAAAGTCCTAATGCATTTTCAATTTCCCTCAATTTGAACATGATCTTTCTAGAGGTACTTATTAAGACTTAAAGATTATCGTGCTCAATTATATCTAAACTTTGAAAAATGGCAAATTTGTGAGGTCATTATTGCAGGTTTGAATGAAGTATTCCATGGCTATGTTGAATCCATGTGTCCTAGTGGTTTGCTAGAATTGTTGTCTAAAACTCAAAATGATGTTCGAGATTTCTTTGAAAAATTAACTTGGAACACTTATGAGTTTGAACAAGCTAAAGAAACCTTAAAATAATCGACTCATGGCGAGCGTGCTTTTCCTGTTATTCCTCACCAACAGGATCACTGTTTAGATTCGTATGATCACCCATCTTACTCTTATGTGCCTCCGATTTTGTGTGATTACTATGAATCCTCTTATCATGATGTTCATAATTGCCCTTATCGTGATTACATTGATACTTGGTGTGCCAAACTTGAATAGACAGTGAGCAACATGGCAGATAAAATGATGGAGACTATAAAGGGAAATATTTCTAAATACTTTAATCACATTAGGGAGAATGATGATTTCTGTGCGTCTAACTCTGGTTTAGACTTTCTTGAACCTGCAATTAGTCTTTATGATTATTTTGAGTCTTCCATCCAGTCTAGGTCTAATTTACATGATAATATGCCTTTCCATGACCTAGGGCAAGAGAATGACCTGTTTGTGTCTTTGTCCTATGATCCTCCACTTGAACCTAGTACACCTAGATACGTCGCTAAGGATGACCCAGTTTTTGCTAACCTACCGACTCCTTTTACTCAATCTTATGAGTTTCAGAAGGGTGAAGAATTTGGGAGTGCTAGGGAGTTAGATGGGAGCATTTATGATGAATATGAGCACGTTGATTTTAATAAGTCTGAAGATATATGTGAACATGAGTCATGTAAGGAGATGGTTGGGCCCTCTAGAGTAAAATTTGATGATGATAATTTCTCTGTGGAATGTAAGTCTTTTTCATGAGATGAAAATGAAAGTCTTTCTCATATGGGTGAGATGAAAATGAAAGTCTTGATGTAGGCTATCATGTTGAATATGAGTCCTCTTCTGACCCAATCATTACCAACCATGTCTATGAATCCTTCAAGTCTAGCTTTGTGGAGTCTGAGATCTGTGTGACTAAGAATTTTATTCTAAACTAGATTCTTGAATACTCTAACATGGTATACTACGGACCCTGAAACTCTTTAGTAGGACATTTCAAAACAGTGTTTTATATGTGACAAGAGGGCATTTTGTTTTCGACTTTTGGTAAGGTTTATTGTTTCATATTGCCAAAACTTGCTATTAAAACTGCTATTATTAACACAATAATTTCATGTATCCTTAGTAAGGGATTGCAAAATTAATTCAATTTTGAAAATAGTTATAATTAGAAATACTTAGAATACATGTTTTACATTATAAGTCAACATTAACTATAGATGATATATTAAATGGTGGAGGTTGAATTTTCTACAGTGAAATAATTTTCATACATTAGTGGGTTGTTAAAGGAGAATGAGAATGGGGTCATTTAAAAAAAAAAAAATCAAGAGATGGGTTAAAAGTTAGATATAAGAACGTATTGGATACAAAAATGGGTAGTATACTTATTAATGCATGATAAGCAATATTTGTTAAAAAAACATTTCTTGCAATTTAGACTACTTTCTTAAAATAAGTATGCAAGTTTTACATAATATTTATGGTAAATCAATGTATTTATATAATATAATCATTCATCAAATAATTTTCATTTTACGAATATAATAATATTAAAATTTTTTATATTATACTTAAAAGTGTGAAATGTTTTATTTCATTATGTAATGTAAATTTGTTTCAATTTTAAAGGAATTTTACGATAACAATATTAAACCTATTTATATTATTAGTACGTAAGTGCAATTATTGATTTGGATTCCATTACAATCTAATCAATTAAGTATTTTTACAAGTGTTGAATTGTCTCGAATTTTACTAAATTGTGTTGAATTGGGATGAATGCTAATGTTAAGTACTTACCATAAGTTGAAAAAAATTTGCCCCAGTTGAGAGGTTCAATTAATCCAATATGTCTGGACTATGTCTGGGGCAGATAATGACTTAACTTGTCTCTCACACGGACATTATGACATAGCCACTTGGTTCGCTCATATGCCAAGAAGCTTTGGAGTGAGTTTGGTGCCTTGAATTCTATGCATAAATGCTCTTCCTTTATGTGCATTCAATAAGAGAAGAACATGTAAGTGAAGAATTACTCAAATCTTTTTACTAAAAGTGATTCATTCAATCAACGACTAAGTAAACTTGAAAATCAAAAAAGGCAAGCATCAAGGAGGACTTCTTTATTTGGTGATCATTGTAAGAAACAAGGGCAAATTATTGACAAATGCTACAAGTTCCATGGAGATACAAATACTAGAAAAACAAGAAGCTCAGAAGCACAAAATTGGCTAGCAATGCCTGAAAGACAATGATGTTCATTTGAAGGTTCTAGTTATGCGCCCTCAAATATCCAGCATGCTAGCACTCCAAGACAACTTGAAAATTTACCTTGGGCTGAACTCAGAACAAACGAAATAGCCCAAACTTACTAAACACATTGTACGTCACCGAATGGCAGACATTAGGTTGTTTTAACATTTCAGTATCACATATAGCAATTACTGCTATTATACCTACCAAGACTTTCTTTAGAAGTTCAATTCACTACTCTGATAAGTTGACTGATAAAATATGGATAATTAACTATGGTTTAAGTGATCATATTGTTCATTAAACAAATCTATGAATCTTTCTACCATACTATCAAATTTCAACACCAAAGTACGCAAGGGATTCGTAATAGAGATTATGTAAGTCATTCGTGACATTTGGAAAAAAAAAAAAAATACTAATTGGGTTTTAAGTTTGTAGAGATGATCAAATATTACTCCCAAAAATTAAATTATAATATAGAGTATACTCCTAAAATGTCCAAGACTTAGGCATGGCACAAGCAGCTAGCCTATTAAATTTGAAAGTATTTAGCCTGGGTGAGCCACGACCAGGCCAATGGCAACAGCAAAGTTAGTCATTTTGGTGATCCAATAACTTGAACAAATAAGCTTTTTTCCGACTTGGCAAAGGTGATCCAAACCGATTAGCCAGATTCCATAGCCGAACTAACACTCAAAATAGCTAACTTGAAGTCGGCTAAATCGAAAGCGAACTGAATCAAACTGAACTCAACCCAAACATTTTCTATCAAAGCTTTTTTTTTTTTTTAAGACAAGCTTATTGGACAAAGCATCAATTGATTGAAATCAATCCAAATTGAAAATGGCCTGTCCTGAAACCAAAACCTAACTGAATTGTTAACCAGAACATAACTCAATTCAAAGATAACCTGACACAAAATTGTTTTGAATGACCCATTTTCCAATCTAATTTTATCACACGTGCTTTTGGTAAAAAATTTGAAGTTTATCATATTGTCAGTCAAGTGGCTCAATAAGCATTAGAATCCAAAGTGATCTTTACATAAGATTATTGCATGCTACAAGGCCTTTTTCTGAATACGCTAGTGGCTCTTAGTAAATTTAGACATGATCTTTACATCATCAATGAAGGTTTTGCTGAGGACTTTGTGGTTGTGGAAAGGTAATCAAGTCATTCATTTTGGAATAGCTTTGATTTGTATAGTGATCAATTTTAATTCTTTTGTAATAAGGATCTTATGACATATGAACTATGGCTTATGAGAATCTGATATGTCTCTGAACAAGTTGAAACATTTTTTCCTCTTAATTGAGTTATATTCTTGTGACATTAGCCCAAGAGGAAAACAATATAGATTATCTTTTCCTTGTAGCATAATTTATTCAAATTGTGTTTTGAGTTGATACACGTGTGATACTTGGGGTCTATGTCACACAAGGATATATGCAAGACACGGATATCTTCTCACTATAGTGGATGACTGTATAAGATCCTCATGGGCACATGTGATGGTGACAGAAGATGAGGCTTTTGCATTAAGCAAGTCTCTCATATCCGTGGCTAAGACACAGTGGAAGGCAAGCATTAGGATTGTTTGAAGTGTCGATGCTCTGAAACTTGAACAACGCATATAGACCTTGAATTATTTTGCTTATCTTGGTATAATACATCAACCCATTTGTGTTCAAACTCCACAGTAGAATGGAGTCATGGAGAGGAAACATAGACACTTGCTTGAGTTAGGTAGGGCCTTTTATTTCAACTTTGTCTACCATTAAGATTTTGGGGAGATTCTCCCGTGTTATCTTATAAATAGAATACTAACTGATGCTAAGGGGAAGAATTTTTTTTAGTGATTGTTTAATAAGGCTCCTCAAACTATAGGCTAGAGAAGTCCCCTGTCTCTTTGTAGGATATGATTTTGGCAAAAAGGCCTATAAGTTTACATCTCCTAAAACTAAAACTTTCATATGCCCAATGATGATACCTTTCATGAGTATTTCGTTCCTTTTGTAAAGCAGTCGTAAGTCCGCATTTTTTGCTTACAGCTTAACCTATGAATTTCTCACTAAAGCACATGCCTTCATTGTTCAAGGTCAAAAAATAGAAACCTAGTACCAATCTATAGTCTACATGACTCTTTAGATACATAACCATCAGTTGAGTCTGACATACAATTAAATTCTCAGTGTGAGCACTCAACTATGAAGTTGCAGTACCAAGATCGAGTAATCTGGGAGAGAAATTCCCGCCTATCAATAGCCATGATATATACACAAGCCTCTCCTAAACATACTCCTAAAAATAAGCTAGAAACAATCAATTTCTATCCTAATATAACAAACAATATCTCGTATAACGTTATCTACCTAAAATAGATTATTATCTATCCAAAAATACAATTATGCAATAATAACTCACAATATCCCCTCTCAAGTGGGAGCATGGAGATCACGAATGCCCCACTTACGAAGTAAGTATGAATATTGTCGTTATCCCGAAGGCTTGCTAAATATATCCACTAGTTGCTTATTGAAAGAACAAAAGTGGGACGAATATCTCCCCTAACAATTGCATCATGAACAAAGTGACAATTGTGCTTGGTGCATTCACGAAAGTCGAGTTTTGAGAGATGCACAAAGTAGCTTGACTATTACAATGCAGGGACATAAGTGTAGTGTGGACCACTCTAAGACTCTATAAAACATCTTTTAGCCAGTCTAATTCACAAGTAGTCATGGCCATTGAATGTACTCTACTTCAATGGAAGATCGAGACACATTATGCTACTTTTTGTCTTCTAAGAAATGGGAGACATACCTAGAAATATCAACCAACCTGTGGTGATCTTTAGATCATTGGGTAACCAGCCCAGCCTACATCGCAGCATGCACGTAGGCGCATGTCACAAGCACTACTCTACAAGATGCCTTGCTAGGGTTCTATTTCAAATAGCGAACAACCCGCAGTGCAAAGTGCCAATGATTCTCTCTTGGTTTTTGCATGAATTGGGACAAAATATGCACACTATATGACAACTTTGGCTGTGTAGAGTACAAATAAATCAGGCACCCTACCAAGCAACAATAGGGTTCTGGGTTGGTAAGTAGCTCACTAGTAGATACAGCCAAGCGATGATTTTGTTCCATATGAACTCTCGTTGGTTTAGCTCCAATTAACCCAGCTCGGTAATAATATTAAATACATATTTTCTTTGACAGAGGAAAAATCCTTTTGGGCTCCATTCCACTTCAACACCAAGAAAGGACTTCAAAACTCCTAAATATTTCATGTGAAATAGTCACTCAAATAAGCTTTAAACTATCGGACATTGGTAGTTTCATTACCTACAACAATGAGGTCGTCAAGATGCACAAGTACACTGTGATGGATGTCTGCATTTTTCACGGAGAAAAGGCAATAATCTTAGTAGGACTACTAAAATCCATAGTCGTTCAACGTAGCCGAGAGTTTAGCAAACCAATATCGAGGTTCCTGTTGAAGCTCATAGAGAGATCTTTTTTAACTTAGAAACTTTTCTTAGATCTGAAACTTGGAACGCATTCGGCAACTTCATATAGACTTATTCTTAAAGATCCCCATGAAAAAAGCATTGTGGATGTCAATTTGATGAACTTCCCAATTTTCCGCAATTGCTACAGCCAGCAATACTCACATTACAACCATATTAGCCACTAGAGCAAATGTCGTAGTGTAGTCAAACCCTTCAACTTGACGATTCCCAAGGATAACAATCTGAGCCTTATATCTTTCCACTATGCCATCAGAGTTACACTTGATTTTGTAGACCCACATGCACCCTAGAGCTTTCTTATACATATGCAGATCCTATATCACCCATGTTCCCTTAGTCTCCAATGCTTGTATCTCCCATTGCATGGCTTCCCTCCATCATGCATCTTTTTCCACCTTAGAATATGTAGCCAGTTTACGTTCTGCATGTATCCCTACAAGTAACATTCTATAATGCAAAGAAAATTGTTACAATTCACATAGTGTGCAATGGGATAGGGGATTACCTAAGGAATGCAGTGGTTTGGGTATCAATGTGGATGGACTTAATTTCTATATCGAATGAGTGATATAATTGCACAGTAATAAGATTGAAGTCTTTTATAGACTATGACCCTGGCCAGTAATTCCTCATCGAAACTTTCTGGTTTATCCTAGCCATTTGATTCTTATGTAGTCATCTCATAGATGGACGAAGCCTCCTAAGGCTCATGTTACTCTAGCATAGTGCCAGACACATCAGGATCTATGACCCCCCCCCCCCCAAACTCTGAGATCATCATATCCTCAAAATTTATAGATGGATCTCTAAAATTAGAAGGCAAAGCCAAATCCTCTTTAGGAAGGGAAGCAAAAACGGATTCTATTTCAGAGAACTGAACACCTCGAGAAACAAAGAACTCATGAGTTTCTAGGTCATACAAACACCACCCCTTTTTCGCATATGGATATCTCATAAATACACAACACCTAATCCGACTATCAAATCTGTTACCTGACCTCCCTTATTTGTGAGCATAACAAGGTGCACCAAAAACACAAAGATTATCATATGAAGGATCACGACTATGAATAATACTATAAGTAGTCGTTCCATCAAACATTGAGGCACGTGTTCTATTTATCAAATAGCCAGTTGTTAACACACAATATCCCTAAAAATCAACAGGCAAACATCCCTAAAATCTCAAGGCATGTGCAACATTCAGTATATATTTATGCTTACGTTCCACCCGCCCGTTTAGTAAGTGGTGTACCCATACAAGATGTTTGAAAATTATGTCATTCTTAAGGAAATAATTTTTCAAGCAAGTAAATTCTATTGCATTGTCAGTCGTTACAATTTGTATTTGTTTGTCGAACTAGCGCTCCACCATGGAAAAAAACAACTTCATAATCTGGGCACCTATTTCTTATCTATCAGTAAGTAAATCCAAATAGCTCAATAGTAATCATCAACAATAGTCAAAAAATAGGATGCTCTATAAGAAGAAACATATCGATGAGGACCCCGTACATCATAATGTATCAATTCAAAAATATCAGAAGCTCTAAAGTCACTAATAGGAAATTTTTTTGGAGTTTACTATGCGCATTGACAAACATCACAACACTTATTCAAATGATCGCTATTTTTCTTAAAACCTATAGCATATCTAACTTGATTACTTGTATCGAAAGATGACCCAGACGATGATGCCAAAGATCCAAAGACACCAACTTATCAATCTTCAAAGCTGAAATGCCTAGAGTCCCCTTGAACTAATAGAGCTCATCCCGATGTTCACCTGCACCAATCAGCATCCTCAAAATGTGGTCCTACATCACACATATATTTCGAGTGAATATAACAATACAACTTGAATGGTCTATAAATTACGATAAAAAATTAAGCGGCAAGTTAACCACAACACATATAAAACATTCTCAAGAGTAAATTCCTCCATTAAGACTAAGGGATCCCTCCTTGGTGGCCACAACATTACTCCCATTAGAAAACCAATTGTACACAGCATGATATCCCACAGGTTACAGAAATTGTTTAAAGTCCCTATCATATGGTTTGACTCTGTCGTTTCTATGATCCATGACACTTGCTTACTTGTCGTCTTCTCGTTGTTGGAATTTTACAATTGTTGAGCAGAGTTAGAAACACCTGCAATTGATTAGTACTTAGTCCGAGGGAGCCTAATTTGTTTCATTCTGAGACACTTGATGTGGTTGTACTTCTGGGCCGGCCTAAGCTGCCTAAGGTTGCATAGCGCCACGACCACGGCAAGCCCCTCTTTCTATTCGATGCTATGAGGACTACTGTCCCTTGTCGTGTACTCTACTCTTTCCATCGTTACGTGGTCTGTCTCCCCACCACTCGAGATACTCGATGAGAGCAAAGCAAGAATCCACCTCATGATCCATTACACTGGCACTAAGGCAGAACGCTGATTTTCTTTCCCCTCCATTCAGCTATGAAGAGCACACCACTCCTCGTTCTTCTTTGCCTCATGCCATGATCCTTACTCATTTCCCTTTAATGAGGATGGAATAGACCTTGCCTAGATTTTGCAGTGGGTCTTGCACCAAAAGGTTAGACCGAACCATGCGGACATTATTTCGTCCAACCTTATAAGAAAAATATGCACCCTCTTCTCTTCCCATTACAAGTATTGAACCCAGATTGCACTCACACTTCCTGCATTTGCACATTGCCATATGATCGTAGTTCGCTAGTTCATCCCACAATTGTTTGCGCTTGCTATAGTAATTGACAATACTCATTCCTTTTTCCATGTACTCTGTGATTTATGATCTGATTTTTTGAATTTGTGGGCCATTGACAACTGAGAATCATGCTTTTATATCATTCCACAAGTCCTGTGCAACCTTGACGTTGAGATTGCTGAGCAGAGTGAAGACTCAATGTTGTTTTGTATCCAAGATACTAAGAGAGAATTGATAGTTCACCAATTCTCGATGTTTGCTGAGTTATCTGAAGGTTTTGTAGTCGTCCCATCAACAACAAACAACAACAACAAACTCCCAGTGTGGGTCCCGCTTTCACGGGGTCTGGGGAGATCCAGTTGTAGGCAACCTTACCTCTACCGGTATTCCTACCCATAGAGAGGTTGATTCCATATGGCCCACAAAACAATTTTGTGAAAAAGGTTTATAGAGAAAACGATTGCAAAACCAATTACCGAGTAAGAGAAAGAGGAAGAGAAAATGTTCCGGATAGCAAAAGGAAAAGGATCAGAGACATACCTCAACAAACCAGGGGGCGCTTGGTTCCATCACGTCCCAGAAAAGCACGTCCTACAAACAAGCACCAACAAAACCCTACCGACCCCACACTGCCTAAGCTACTGCCACCTACGGAGCCCTATAATCAGAGACCTTAATCCTATCCCGCCACAACCTCCTATCCTGAGTCATGTCCTCCGTCAGACCAACAACTCTCAGGTCCTCTCGAACCACTTCTTCTATGCTCTTCTTCGGTCTACCCCTCCCTCTCTTACCCCCGGGGGGGTTGATCATCTCACACCTTCGCACTGGGGCGGCCACACTTCTCCTCTTCATGTGGCCGAACCATCTGAGCCTCGATTCTCTCATCTTCTCCTCTATGGGGGCTACTTCAGCTAAGCCCCTGATTACACCATTCCTAATTCTGTTCAATCTCGTAAAACCACACATCCACCTAACCATTCTCATCTTAGCTACCATCAACCTTTGGGCCTGCGTCTCTTTTAGATGCCAACACTTCGATCCATAGAGAACAGCTGGTCTAACTGCCATCCGATAGACTTTGCCTTTCAAACCCATGGGCACTCTCTTGTCGCACAGCACCCCTGACGCTGACTTCCACTTTTGCCAGCCCACCCTAATCCGCTGACTAATATCCCCGTCAATGTCCCCATTCTGCTGGATGATCGAGCCCAGATACTTAAATTTAGCGACCTTCGGTATTTCTCTCCCCTCCAGTACGACTTCTCCCCCCTCTTCTATCCTTCCGCTGAAACAACAGTGGAGGTATTCCATTTTCGATCTACTCAACCGAAAGCCTCTAGCCTCCAGCGTATGCCTCCATCTCTCCAACCTGTCATTCACCCCCTGCCTGGTTACATCGATAAGAACGATGTCATTTGCAAATAACATGCACCAAGGCACATCATCCTGGATTCCTCTAGTGAGTTCATCCAAAACTAATGTGAAAAGAAACGGGCTTAAGGCGGAGCCCTGATGCAGACCCAAACTAACAGCAAAGTCATTTGAGACCCCTCCTGGAGTCCTAACATTCGTCCGCCCTCCCTCGTACATATCCTTGATTACACGAATGTATGCGGGCGACACCCTCTTCTCTTCCAAACACCTCCACAAAACCTCTCTTGAAACTCTATCATACGCTTTCTCCAAGTCAATGAACACCATATGGAGATCCACCTTTCTGTCCCTGAACAGGCCCATGAGCCCTCTGAGGAGGTAGATCGCCTCAATAGTCGACCTGCCTGGCATGAAACCAAATTGATTCTCTGAAATCTCTACTTCCTCTCGCAGCCTTATCTCAATCACCCTTTCCCACAGCTTCATAGTGTGGCTGAGCAGCTTGATGCCCCTAAAGTTATTACAATCTTGGATATCCCCTTTGTTTTTGTATAGTGGGATGACTGTGCTGGCCCTCGACTCTCTGGGCATCTTGGTGGTCCTGAAAATAACATTGAAAAGTTCCGTGAGCCACTCTAGACCCACTTCCCCCATAAACTTCCAAACTTCCACTGGTATTTGGTCCAGGCCCACTGCCTTCCCATGCGCCATCTTCTTCAAGGCCTCCCTAATCTCCTTTGTTATCATGTCGCCTGCACGCTGATCGCTACACTTTCCAGCCCTACTACAGTCGTCTCCCCCCCTTCCCCATCCCCATTGAGGAGTTTAGCAAAGAACCTTTGCCATCTCTCCTTAATTTCAGCATCCTCAGTCAACACCTTACCCTCTTCGTCCTTGATACACCTTACCACTCCCAAATCCCTGGTCTTTCTTTCCCTCGCCCTAGCGAGTTTAAAAACCTCCTTTTTCCCTTCCTTCGTCCCCAATCTATGGTACAGTCTATCAAACGCCTGGCTCTTTGCTACTGCCACCTCCCTTCTGGCTACCTTCTTGGTCGCCTTGTATCTAGTCTTCTTATGCTCCCTCTCGACTTCCGAACTACTGCTCATGAACTCCTCGTAAGCCTCTTTTTTTACCTTGACTTTCTCTTTTACCTCTTCGTTCCACCACCAGGCTCCCTCCATCCTATTGCCGCCTCCCCTGGAAAGACCTAAGATTTCTTTAGCCGACCTTCGGATGCAATCCGTCACAGCATCCTACATCAAATCGGTGTCTTCTGCCCTCCTCCAAACTCTCTCCTCGGCTATTCTTTCTGCTATTAACCCCGCCTTCTCCTTTGTAAGGGTCCACCACTTAATTATGGGTTCTCCGGCTCTCCTCTTCAACCTCTTAGGGTATTTGAACTCTGCATCTAAAACTAGCAACCTGTGTTGAGTTCCCAGCAACTCGCTGGGAATCACTTTGCAGTCCTTACACCATCTCCGATTTTCCTTCCTCGTTAGGAGGTAGTCAATCTGGGTCTTGCAAGAGCTACTCTTGAAGGTCACTAGGTGGTCCTCCTTCTTCCTGAAGAAGGAGTTGGCCACCCACAAATCAAAGGCCACCGCAAAGTCCAGCAGAGAGACCCCTCCCGCATTTCTCTCCCCGAAACCGAAGCCCCCGTGGACCCCATCATATCCCGCTGCCTCCGCGCCGATATGGCCGTTAAAGTCTCCTCCTATGAACAGTGACTCGCTCTGAGGTGTCTCCTAGGTGACCTCATCTAGTTCCTCCCAGAAGCGCTTCTTAGTTTCCTCCGGTAGGCCTACCTGGGGCGCATACACGCTTACAACGTTCACTAGAACTGAACCCACCAAAACCTTAATGGTCATAATCTGATCGCTCTTACGCCTCACTTCGACCACCTGGTCCACCAAGTCCTTCACAACCAGGATGCCCACTCCATTCTTCGCCTTGGATGCCCCCGAGTACCAAAGCTTGTATCCATCAATCTCTCTAACTTTCGTTCCAACCCACTTCGTCTCCTGGACACACGCTATGCTAATCCTACGCTTATGCAGAGACATAACTAATTCTGTCGACTTACCCGTGAGAGACCCAACATTCCAGGACGCTAGGCGTACCTTCCGCAGCCCTACCCCCCTCCTAACCCCAAAACTCCCCGGAGGACAGGCCGAAACAGGTAGTCGTCCCATCGATGAAGCCAAATTTCTTTCATGATCTCCAAACCATGCTCACAGAACAGGCCCATTCATCATAATTTTTGCCCTTCAACTAAACCCTAGGTAAAACAGCCTATGGTTATCAAGTGTGGTTATGTCATAAGGTGAGATGGTTTTCTATTGAGAAGTTTCATCATTTAACGATGGTTCGGTCATAGTGTCATTTCATTCAGCTTGTATGGCTTTGATACCATCATAAGACCAAATAATTTGGGAGAGAAAACTCTGCCTTTGCATTCAGTCAGTAGCCTTGATATATAGACAAGCCTTTCCTAATCATACTTCTAAACATGGTCCTGAAAATAAGCTAGAAACATTCAATTTCTATCCTAATATAGCAATCAATCTCACATTATTATGTACCCAAAACAAAATATTATCTATCCAAAAATACAATTATACAATATTAAGTCACAAGATGCAACATCAAGAACAGACATAAATATCTCTCAGGGAGTATAAACCACCTAGCTACCTGTACGACTATGTCTATATTGCCCCCAATTGTCCTTAGCTACAGTTGCTAATCTTGGGTTATAACCTACAGTTCCCCCCCCCCCCAATTGCCTTTCTCTCAAAATCTAATAGCTCTTAAGGAATGTTGATTTCACTAAGTCATCTTCTCATGAGGAGGCAACTTTACAACCAAGAAGGCAAGAGAACAAGGAGCTCCAAGCACTACTAGAGAATGAAACTTCAGATATTATAGCCTTATCTATAGGGGAGAAAAACCTATTTCTTGCAACTGGGTTTATAAGCATAAGAACAAGGATGGTGGAATAATTGAAAGACTAAAGGCTATGTTGGTTATCAAATTTTCCATGAAAAAAGAAGGCATCGACTACATTGAGACTTTTCGCCCTATTCTCAAGATGATAAACAAAAGAATTCTCATGGTAGTTGCAGTTGAGGAAGAATGGGGTCTTTCCCGACTTGATAGAATTAATGTCTTCCTTCATGGTGACTTGCATAAAGAGATATCTGAAACTACCTCGAGGTTTGACTACTATAGTTTCTAATGTAGTATGCAAGCTTTAAAAAAATCCTTACGTAGACTTAAACAGAATTCAGGGCAATGGTATGCTAAGCTTGTTGACGTATTACACAAGGGATGCTACAAGCGCTTTGAGAATAACTATTGACTATTTCATTGGAAGTCAGCTAATTTAGTGGTTTTTCTTGTTATGTCTATAGATGATAACTTATTAACCAGTAACGATGGTGATGAAATTATTGCTTTAAAGGCTTATTTAGATGGCAGTAGCTTCGGTGCCGTGGGGCAGGTAAGGTTTTGGCGTGCTTGTCTGCAGGTCGTGCTTTTCTGGAATGTAACGGCATCAAGCGCTCCTGGTTTGTTGAGATATGTCTCCGCTCCTTGTTTATTTGCTCTCCGGACCCTTTTCTCCTCCTCGGTCTATGGTTTGCAATCGTTTTCTCTATAAACCTTTTTCACAAAACTGTTTTGTGGTCTTATGGAATCAACTTCTCTATGAGTAGGAATACCGGTAGAGGTAAGGTTGCCTACAGCTGGATCTCCCCAGACCCCGCGAAAGCGGGACTCACACTGGGAGTTGTTGTTGTTGTTGTCAAAATTAAGGATCTAGGTTTTGTTAACTATTTCCTAGGTTTTGAAGTTCTTAAGGCTAAACATGGACTTCTGCTGACTAAAGGAAGTTTACATTGGAGATGGTGAAGGCTCTTAACTATTTGGAGATGCCAGCTACGACTCCCCTGAACCGCAACTTAAAATAAGCCCCTATGCGCCCATTGCTGCGAAACCCTGCCATCTACAGGAGGTTAGTAAGGAAGCTAAATTTCTTAACTCACACAATACTGGGCATAACTTTCTTTGCTTCATCCGAGTCAATTTATGAACAAACCTAAAAAACTTCACTACCAATGTGCTTTCAAGTGTTTAAAGGTGACACCTGCTCTAGGTGTTCTGCTTCACAAGGAGCCAACTCTCAACCTTTAAGCATGCTATATATGACTCAGACTCAGCAACTTGTGCGCACAAAAAGGTCTTCTAGTGAGTACGTTGCATTGTTGGGTGACACTATATTTACTTGGAAATTGGAAGGCAAAGAAGCAGCATTCAATATTCCTTACACACTTTCTGAGTTTTAGCAGGGGACATGGTAAGGTGAATGTTTGGCAAGATAAAAAAAATTTTTTGGTTGCAACAGTTGGATAATATATATGTATTTAATAGAATCCTATGCATTTAAGACTGAAAAACTAAAGAAGGAGGTAACTAAATCTTATAAAGTCACATGGGAAGCTTTATGACTTATTTTATTAAAACAGAAACAAAAAAGGTGAGAGAGAGAGAAAGAGTATAATAAGTCTTGTGTGAGACTATCTATAAGGCTCAGACCTTTGTCGGGTCCTGAATAGTTACCAAAGACAACTTCAAGAATTGTTGACTAGCTTTACAAATAACTATGGGGTTCTTAAGAGTGGTCTCTCTGAAAAGGAATGTTCATATTTGGTGATATGAGTAGTCACTTCAAATTCTTTAACCCTCAATTCTAACCATGCTCGATGTCATCCTATCGCACATAAGGTTTATTATAACAAGCAGTCTTAATCAAATACAAAGGTGACTAACAATTCATTTAGTGGTAACTCTGATCAAATTTAGTGCTCAATGAATGATAGTGGCCTTCGCATTGAAAAGCCACTCTAATACAAATTAATGGTTATTTTAGAACTCTTTGAAAGCCATTCAAAGGAAATCCATCTCAATCTTATGTAAAACGATCTCATATAAGAGCTTTCAAAAAGTCACTTGATTTTTTGGGTGGTAACTGCATAAGATCTATTATTATAGATGTAGTTCACAGTTTGGAATTGAAATCCCTGGAAATAGGCACCATAACGTTATAGGCAGGAGGCAATGAAACTATAAGAATCCCAACTTCCTACATATTTACAATATCTTAGGGTTGGGGTTGAAGGACAGGAAAGGGAGAGAACGGAAGCTAACTAACCCATCTTTCACTTCTTTAGGAAAAAGAGAGAGGGAATGCTTCACCGTCATTAACTTTTACTAAACCAATTTTCATTTTTATTTTTAAAATATTAAGGGAGAACTGAGGGGGGGGACAAGTGACAATAACAATAACAATAACAATAACAATAACAATAACAATAAC
>JACYFF010002017.1:34154029-34171422 GCA_017589665.1 Selenicereus undatus | reverse complement strand
TACTACTACTACTACTACTACTACTACTACTACTACTACTACTACTACTACTATTATTGTTATCATCATCATCATCATCATCATCATCATCATCATCATTATTATTATTATTATTATTATTATTATTATTATTTAAATAATAATTATTATTAATATTAATAATTAATAATTGTTATTATTAACATTAATAATTATTATTAGTATTAATAATTATTATTGTAATTATGATTATTAATTATTAGTAATAGTAATAATTGTTATTATGATTAATTGATATTATTATTAATTAATAATAATAATAATCTTTATTACTATAATAATGATTTTTATTAATTATTAATTATTATTAATTATTATTATTAAGTATTATTAGTAATGATAATAATTATTAATTATTATCTTTATTAGTTATTTTATTATTAATATTAATAATTAATTATTATTATTATGAATTATTATGATTATTATTAAAATTAATAATAATTATTATGATAATAATTAATTATTATTGTTATTATTACTATTATTATTATTATTAATCATCATTAATTATTATTGTTCTTTTTAAAATAAAACAGATTTGATTCTATTCCAAAATTTACAACCAACCAACAAGCATCATAACTCGATTCCATTCCTTTTCTCTCCAAACACATGAATTTAGGATTCAAATTCTGACCTTCATCGCTCACGAGATCATTTCTTGATTCTTTTTCATTCCTTTTTTTCTCACCAAATAGGACTTAAATAATGTTTTAGCCCAAAACAAGGATCCTAGTTTGCCAACTTATGTGAGAAGGCCATAGAAGAAATCATTCTTCTAAGTGAAAGACAAGATTCATAAAAAGACACTCAGATTGGATGGACAAACAAGTCTCATTAGAAGATCGGCAAGTACTAATAAATGCGGTTACCCATAAGTCAGCCTTTACTTGGAGTAGATCATTGGGGATGTTAGAAAAAAAAAATCAAAGCAAGTTTGATTACTGTTAACCTACCTATGCTTATAATTAGTGGTTATTGAACTACTTGATCATATTGACAAAGGATGGGCATAAGTTGGTGAACTATACATGACATAATCCAAGGTTGTTCACTTAATTTTTCCTCCATTTCCTTTATAAATACTCAATTGATGGAGGGGTTTAAGCCAAGCAAAAATTTAGCTTCTTAGCATACAAACGCTCGGGAAACATCTAACCCAATTACCTCCTCTTACACCTAAACCACAAAGAAATTAGACCAACAAAATTAATCTTGAACCAATTGCAAAGCCTTTAACACCTCCAATGTAAACATCTTGGGGCATTGATTCAAGTACTCCAAGTTAACTTTTTGGGAGTGCACGTGGAGTGGTTAAAATTGCATTAGTCTTAGGGAACGATCTCTCATATGAAGTTTGCACCTTGACTTCAGCAAAATCGTTCTTAGGGCAATGACTAAGCCATGACATGGTGTGATCTACAAATTAATTTCGGTTATTATTTTTGTTATAGTTAATCTTATTACTTGATAATTTTGGGTACAAATTAAGTTGTTCAGTTTAATTCAAGTCCAGTGTTTCAATCGAGATGTTTTATAAAATATATTTAGTAGTTATAATTGTATACAACACTGCCTAAAGCTATATTTTCCAACAATTTAAGAACAATTTTTGATTATATACAATTATGGCTTCAAAATATACTATTCTTGATATGCCTAAGCTAGAACCATTATATGGTAAAAAATATAACCATTGGCCAATTAGAATGAATTTTTGTCTTGAGCAAATTGAGATTGCATGTCTTAGATGAAAAGTTTACCGTTAAACATGAAAATGCTGAAGCTGAATATAACCTGAAATTTGATAGAGATAATAAAATTTGCAAAGGTATGTTATTGCTTCATATGTCTGATGCATTACTTGATATTTATATGAAAAATGAATATGATAAGGATATTTGGGATGCTCTTAACAGAAAATATGGTGGTGATGATGTTGATTCTAAACATTATGCAATTAGTAGATGGCTTAAGTTTTAAGATTGAAGAAGATAAGACTATTATTGATCAGATTCACGAATATGAATATTTGTGTTCAATGATTGCATTTGAAGGATTAAAAAAATATGTGATGTGATGTAGGCTATTACCTTGATTGACCAATTACCACCATTTTCGAAAGAATATTGCAATCAGCTCATGCATGAAAGAATATTAGACTTTTGAAGAGTTGATTGGTACTTAAAAATTGAGGAAGAAAATAGATTGAAAGATAAAAGAATTCCTCATAGCTCTAGGATTTTTTTTTCCCCTGAACTGATCTTGTGGAGCATAGATATGCTAATTTTGACATGTTCAAAAATAAGGGAAGGAAAAATTACATAAGTGATCACAAGTCACAAGGAAAAGTGCAAAAATATAAATGCACAAAATTCCATGAATGTAGGCAGCATGGTCACAGGGTCATAGATTGTAAATCCAAGAAAGAAAGAAATAGTTGAATCTGATAGTATTATTGTAGTAGTGTCAGAAGTCAATTTAGTTGGTAGCCCATGGAGTGGATCATTGACACAAGTGCTACCAAATACATATTTCGCATTCGCAAACTGTTTGTCTTATAGAAAAAAGTGAAGGTGAAAATATTTTTATAAGTAACTCTACTTCTATCTCTGTCATTGAAAAAAGGAAGATCACTTCAAAACTCACTTCTAAAAACTACTTACTCTTACTAATGTGCTACATGTGCTTGAGATGCATAGAACCTCATATTTGGTAGCTTGCTCAGGAAAGTAGATCTAAAATATTTTTACAGAAGTGATTTGATTGTGCTTGACACAATCTCTAAAAATATGAATAAAAAGACTAGTAGCTCTTGTGTTTACACTATTGACTCGCTTGATTTATGGTATGCTAGATTAGGGTATGCAAATATTTCCTCTATTAAAAAGCTTAAGCATCTCAACTTGATTCTTAAATTGACTAATATGGATTTATCAAAATGTGCAGTATGTGTTGGAGCTAAGTTTCATCAGAAACCATTTAAATCCATAGAAAGACAAACTGAGCTGCTTAAGCTTATTCATAGTGACTTAGGAGACTTTAAGAATCACGTGAGTAGAGGTGGTAAAAAAATATTATATTACCTTTGTTGAGGATTATTCACGTTGCACTATGGTTTATCTGATGAGATCAAAAGATAAAGCAAAAGAAATGTTTATTAAATATAAAGTCAAAGTCGAAAATCAGCTTGACAGAAAAATAAAGTGGCTTAGAAGTGATAGAGGTGGTGAGTATGACCCCATAACTCTTAAAAATTATTGGAAAGCTAATGGAATTATTCATGAACAAACTATGCCTTCTACTCCAAAACAAAATAGAGCAGTAGAAAGGAAAAATTGAACTTTGAAAAATATGATGAATGTTACGTTATTTAGTTTTAGGCTCCTGATAGCATGTGGAGGGAGACAATTTTATTTCCATGTCAAGCTTTAACTCGTGTGCCTCATAAGACACTTGATAAGATCCCATGTGAATTGTGAAAAGGGGATCCTCCTACCTAAATTATTTGAAAGTGTGGGGATGTTTAGCTAAAGTTGGATTGCCTGAATTTAAAAGGGAGAAAATTGGTCCTAGAATCATTGATTTATTATTTATTAGATATGCTTATCAAAGTGTTGTATACCGATTCATTACAAAAGGTAGAAATGACTCATATATGCATAGTAATATAATTGAAGCTGGAGATGTTGAATTCTTTGAAAATATATTTCCTATGAAAATTGCATCTCATGATCATCACATCCCTCATGAAACATCTCCTAAGAGATATGCATGTTCATCTAATGTAGAACTATGAAGAAGCAAAAGAATCAGGAAAGAGATTTATTTTGGTCCTAATTTTATTAGTGCATTTCTTATTGAAGATCTCATGTTAAATGAGGAATTTGTTTATGCTTATATTATTTAAGAAGATCCCAAAACATATGAAGAAGACATGAAATCCATTGATGTTGTTTTTTGGAATAAGCTATTAATAGCGACCTTAATTCTATATTAAGTAATCATACAAGAGTATTAATTGAACTTCCTAAAGATTCTAAACCTTTGGGATGTCAATGGGTGTTTACGAAAAATCTTAAAGCTGACAAATCTATTGATAAATATAAAGTTTGCTTGGTTATTAAAGGATTCAACTAAAGAAAAGAAATTGATCACTTTGATACATATGCTCCTATGTCTAAAATAGCCACTGTTAGAGTATTGACTGTAGTTGATTCTATTCATGACTTAATTGTGCATCAAATGGATGTTAAAACTGCATTTCTGAATTGGGATCTAGATAAAGAAATTTATATGGAACAACTTGAGGGATTTGCAGTATTAGGGAGGGAGCATAAAGTGTGCAAATTGGTATAAGCATTATATGGATTAAAACAGGTCTTTAAACGGTGGTATGAAAAATTTGACAGTATGATTACAACATATGGCTTTAAGGCAAATGAAGGTGACACTTGTGTGTATTCTAAGCATATTCCTGATGATTGTGTCATTAATCATTATATGCTTATATGTTGATGACATGCTTATATTTGGCACGAATGTAGATGTTATTAATGATACTAAAAACTTTCTAAGTATCCAATTTGAAATGAAAGATACAAATGGAGTTGATGCTATCTCAGGATTCCAAGTTAAGAGGACCCAAGATGACATTACTCTTAACTAGTGTCATTATATTGAAAAAATACTTAGAAAGTTTGATTCATTTTATGTTGATCCTGTTAGGACACCTTATGACACTAGTGTACATTTGGTAAGGAATGACGGCGTTCCTATGCGCCAAATGAAATATGCAAAAGTAATTTATAACATCATATTTTTAATGAATTATACAAGGCATGTTAATTGCATATAATGTGAGTAGACCTAACATACACACACATAAACGCAGTGATAATCATTGGATTGCTTAAATGTTTGAAAGGCATTTTTATTGTGGTTTGCATTATGAAAAATTTCCTACCGTAAGGAGATATCGATGCCAATTGGATATCTGACAATCATTGGTTATGTTTTTACTCTAAGTGCAGGCACTATATCCTAGAAATTTGCTAAACAATCTTATGTTTTTATGTCTACTATGGAATCTAACTTTATTACACTTGGATTGGTAGGATATGAGCAGAATTGCTGAAAAGTCTGCTAGTAGACATCCCATTGTAGGAGAAGCCAGCTCCTTCGATTGATGTGTGCTTATGGACAGACTTACACCTCCTTGTCAAGTTTAGAAGGACATTTATCTTTAAACTTGTTGTCATTAGGTGCCAATTCAAGTCTCGAGACATTGGCATCAACGCATTAATTTCTCCACTACAAAAATACATCTAATCTGCGACGGAAATACCGACGGAAAAAGTTTGTTTTTCCGACGGGAAAAGTGATTTCCGACGGAAACTCCGACGGGATTGGGCTCGTCGGGATTGGGCTCGTCGCAGAATTTATCCCGACGGAAATTCCGACGGAAATATCCCGTCGGAAATCCCGTCGGACAGGCCTGCAGCACCGGAGGAAGCGAAATCGAAAAAAGGGGGGAGGGAATTTCCGACGGAAATTCCGACGGAATTTCCCGTCGGAATTCCCTTTTTTTTAAAAAAAAAAATTTTTTTTTTAAAAACAATTTTGTTTAAAAAAGAAATTGTCGGATGAAATTGTTTTGTTATTTAAAGAATTGAGAATCCGATAGAGAAGCTAATTTGTAGGAAATTTTTCTTGAAAACCCAAAAAAAAAAAATTACGCAAAATTAATATGCGCGTAACAATATAGTTACCACGATAACATTGTATAGATATTTCTGTCAAAAGAAACATGCTGAATTAAATATGAAGTACGACATATATAGGAAATTGTCTAAAATGTACACAAATTACTAAACTATTCGGAGTCGGATAAATTTGTGGGATCATCATCGTTGTCATCTTCAGAGTCCTCTTCATCGTCGGGATTCAAGTTGATCTGGCTGGAGGAGCCTGCACTTTGACCTTTGAAAAATCTTAAAACTTTTTTCAGCATTCGCTCTGTCTTCCCCTGCTTCTTGGCTATTTGAGTTATAGCCTCTGCTTGCTTGGTTATGCTCTCATTGAAGAGTTGTGCTTGCTGTCTTGGATCAAAATGCTCAGCTGATGAGTGACGTGCAGTTGCAATAGTAGCCGATTTTTTCAACTTCACCCCCTCTGTGCCAAAACCGTATACACGGCCCTTCTTGTCGAGATTTTCTTTAATCCAGAACTCCTCTTGGGTCATAGGTGGCAGTTGAGAACCCCCTTGAGATGCAGTTTGGGAGTACTCCTGCCATTTGTTCTGATAATCCTCCTGAAAATATACAACATAAAACTATTTTAAATCAAACCTGCAATTGTCACATATGAATTATCTGTAAATAGAATGTGTGAAACGTACATATTTTTTGGCATATTTTTTGTCCACAAAAGCTTTGTCTTTCACCTCGCAGTGAGTGTCCTTGAATAATTCCTCACACGTGGGCTCCCTACCTAATATTTGGGTCTGAAAAACAAAAGTAAATCGCAATTAAATATAAGCGATGATGATGAACGAGGACCTCAACCCATATAATATTAATAATCAAATTTCTTACCAAACGCCTTTTCCTTTCACTAATCGGAATTGAGCCACATGTATGCAACGAAGGACCAAAACCTTCAACATCACTCAATCTATTCTTCTTGTTTCGTTCACTCAATTTCTTGAAGTTGTCACTGTCACTCCAATGTTTGAGCATATCATTCCAAACACTAGGCGGTAACCACTTCGGTTTTTTGTTGTACTTCCTAGCGTATCCCAGAATGTCCCTGAGTCGAGTGGCACCTCTGTACTCAAAGTTACGCCGTATCTGACTTTCGTTGTCTGGATGCCAGTAGTAGTGTTTCTGCGGCAAAATTGAAGTATACATATTAGTAATCAAACATTCCAAATTAACAATCTAATCACGACTTTGAAATTTATTGCACAGATAATTATGAACCTTGAACTCATTGAACCAAATGTCTCTTTGAGATTGTGGAACTTCCCCCCACGTGGTCCAAGGACGTGGGTACTTACCTGCAAAGCTTTCGACTATTTTCTGAACTACACCCTGATATGGAACAAAACTAAGAACACAAAAAGGATTGGTTAGTAATAAAGATTACACGTATGAAGAGAATATGAGACGTGAAGAAGTTGCAAACTTCATAATAAACTTACGTGTCACCATCAGGTTGTAAATATATCTTATTGTTGGTGGTCGATGTGTCACTTTCAGGTGTAGGACTGTGTCTATCTCTTCCTCCCCCTTCATTGCGGACCCCTTCGTTGTGTACTGACTGACTTGGCATTCTAGGTTGTCCCATAAAATGACTACTGTTGAAATGCTGACAGTACCGAACTGTTGATAAACTAATGGAATAGATGAACCACCACCCATGTAAGGAATATTTGGTTGAATTGGTGTTTGCATACCCGCACCAAAGAAAGGTGGTTGCAGGTGGGATTGCTCATTCATACTACCAAAATAATTTCCGAATGGTTGACTTGGATCAAGAAACCCTCCAAACATTCCACTAAAGGTGTTCGGCTCATAAGTTTGATCTGCAGGATCATACTGTGGAGTCGGTTGTGGTACTCCTCTACCGGCATCACTCCTGGCCGTTCGACCACGACCACGTCCACCATTGTTTCCAGACATCTAAAAAATAAGAACAAAAAAATAAAAACGCGCCATTTTTGATACTATTGTTAGTGAAAAGTTACAGTACATACAGACAATTTTTTTTGAGTTTGCAATAAAAGAACGTTTTATATACATATGCATAAATACCCATATATACAACAAAACAATTCAATCAATCATGGTTGGACGCATTGTCATCGTCATCGTCATCATCACCACTTTGCACTGCCGTATTTTCATCATGACCCTCATCAGTGTCTTCTTCTTCATCCTCCCATTCACCTTCTTCATCCTCTTCATCACCATCATCATGTTCACCATTCCCATCATCATCATCACCCCAATCATGTTCATCAACATCATCAGCCTCTGCAGTTTCATCGACTAATGTGCCTACTATGACATTGTCCACGTTCATGTTTGTCATTCCAAACTGTTGATAGGCAAGTTCTAGGTTTTCTTTATCTTTAGGAGCACCGCGAGGTTTGTTTGGTATAGCTACCCACCAATTCGCTTTTCCTGATATCCCCTCAGGGTACTTAACATATACGACTTGGGTTGCAACATCAGCAAATATGAATGGGTCATACTTTCTGTAACGTCTGCTATGATTCACCTCAGGATATGGGGTGAATTTAGGGTAACGTAACCCCCGAGGAACATCCGGGTCAAACCACTCACAATTGAAAAGCACACATTTTTTAATTGGCTCACCCGTGAATTCAACACGAACAATTTCGTGAAGTACACCATAATAATCCCCTGGGACTTCGTCACCTTCCCCAACTCCTTTGACACAGACGCCACAGTTATATGTTGCTTTACCTTCATTTCTGGCCTTGGTATGAAACCGATAACCATTAACTTTATATCCAGAGAAACACTCCACCACCGTAAGCGGCATATTCAATTAGAACACATTCAAAAAAAAACTATTTAACATATCATAACACACCTAATTAAGCATAACACTTCATATAATTATATAATAAAAATTACACACAAATGCAATTATTACTTCGTACTTCATTGAAATAAATAAATCCCAACCAATTTAATTACATATATTACAATTCACATACTTACAAAACGTAAATATATATATCACAAACCAAAGAAAATATTCATGTACTTATGAAATTTAAAGTATTTCCTAAACCAAAACACATTACACATGTGTAACATACTTCAACATTTCGTAACAATTTAATTACATATGTGAGCAACAAATAAATTTTGTATTAAACCAAAAAAATGATTTCATGATGGAAAATCCGATGAAAAATGACTGTAGGAAAAAGTCCCCTAGACCCGTTGGTTTCGATGGAATCTCCCGTTTGTCGGACACATTCCGACAGAGAGAGACAGCCATCGGGAAGCGGGCCAACGGAGTAGGCGACGGAAGCCGACGGATATCTGGAACGAAACATTCAATGTAGCACCAAGAAAATCACCATCTTTTAATGGCAATTCAATGTTCTATCCAATAACATTGGGTTCGGTTACTCATTTCAAAGATGATGATTTTCTTAGTGCTACACCGAATGCAGCGACCAGTTGAGGCAGTGAAGGGGCTAATTTCGAGGGAGGAGCGAAGGATGTCGGACGACCGCAGAGCGCGGCGATAGTGGCTAGAAGAGGGCGACACTAGGTAAGGTGTAGACAGAAAAAGGTTTGTGTGTGTGTGTGGAGTGTCCCATTGCTCGAACAATCGGGTTTTTGAAGATAGTGGACCACTAAAAAAATTCAGGAAAAAGTGTCATCTGACGGAAAATTTCGTCCGGCCACTTATTTCTAAGAAAAACGCAAAACAAAAAAGTAAGACACCGACATTCCAAATAAGTTCAAAATTACACATTTTCAACGTCAATGCGTGTCAGTTGGAAAATCCGCCGTACAATTCCGTCGGAATATTCCTTCCAACAGGCATTTCCTAAAAAAAACCTATCACTTCTATCCGGCAAAGAGAAGTTTCAAAAATTGGATCCATCGAACAGTCCGTCAGTGTAATTTTCCTTCGCCATTTTCCGTCGAACAAAGCAAATTTTTTAGCATGTGCACGACTCAGAAAACGCACATTATTCACATATTCACCAAAATTTAATGCACACCACAATTCAAACAAAACACGCACTTAACATTATTAAACCATTTACTACAACGAAACTTATATTAAATTAGGATTTCATAAAATTAGAATTATTTCACATGCTGTTTAATTATTCAGAACAATATACGCTAAATATGAAATCAGAAAAATATAGTACTTTTTCCTTATCATAAAAAAATCTCACAACACTTCAAACAAAACACTTAATGTAACTACACATGAATGCTATAAATAATTAATTTCACATAACAATATTATTTTTCTACATAAATCTTATTAAATAACAATAACAAATGACACCATCGATTACCCACCTCATCTAATTAAACAAACCAAACGAAATAATTACTATTCACATACTTACTAAACTTATATTAATATACAGTCAACATACATACATAAATTCAAAAGAGGAACAAAAAATGCAAACATACTTTAAAATTCATACATCTTTAACGTACTTAACTTTTTTGTGACATAACTTACATCCATATATATGTTACGAACAAATAAATTTTACACTAAACCAATCGCATCATTTTAAAAATTAACTAACATTCAAGAAAAAGCATATTATTCGCATAACCACCCAAAAATACATAAATTCACAAAAATAACAACAAAATCAAACATACTTTAAAATTCATACATGTTTAACGTATTTAACCTTTGTGGTGACATGTACATATTTATTATATAATATTTCACTTATTCAAATAAATACACTTCAGAAATGAAATAGAAATTTAAGTAAACAATTAACTACGTTTCAAAAATTTTATAATATTCGCATATTCACCAAAACATACATACTTTCAGTAAAATAACAATAACATTAAACATACCTTAAAAAACATACCAACAACTACATTTCATATCAAACCAACCAAATCATGTAAAAAATTAATTACGTCTCAAAAAGGCATAATATTCGCATATTCACTAAAACATACATACTTTTAGTAAAATAACAACAACATTAAACATAAAAAAACATACGAACAACTAAATTTCATATTAAACCAAGCAAATCATGTAAAAAATTAACTACGTCTCAAAAAAGGAATAATATTCGCATATTTACCAAACATACATACTTTCAGTAAAATAACAACAACATTAAACATATCTCAAAAAACATACATGGTTAACATATTTAACGTTTTATAATAACGGAACACATTTTATTTAAATTATTTACAAAAACATATTAAACACGCTTGAAATACTTAATTTAAAATAACAAACATAAATATAACTTTAAAATTTTAAAACGAAACAATTTCGACTAACCTTCAAACACGGAATATCAAACGGATTACCGGCGTGAATAGTCACGGGCGGCGGCGACGGCGGTGGGGCGCGGCGGCGACGGCGGCGGGACGGAGGCGGCGGTGCGGCGGCGACGGCGGCGTGACGGAGGCGGCGGCGCGGCGGCAATGAACAGTAACGGCGGCAACAGAAATCTGACACGGTCACAATTGACAAATTTACAACATAGAAAATACCAAATAACTAAACTAATTTAATTTTAAACAACTTACTAACGAAACAAAAAACTTACCGATTACAAAAATCTTCAACCTTCACTTTCTCTCTCTTCCCTCTCTTTCTCTTTGAGACCTTCTCTCTCTAAATTTCACAAACTACCGAACGCAAACACCCCCTCCCCAAATTTATAAACGCACGCGAACGGCCGCCTCGAGATCTGCGCGAAATATCCGACGGATTCCGACGGGATTTCCGACAGAGTCCGACGGAATCCTGTCGGAAATTCCGACGGAAAATGCTTCCGTCGGAAATTCCGTCGGAATTCGTCTTTTCCGTCGGGCCCCGCTTGTTTTCCCGTCGGTCCCTCTGACATTTCCCGACGTCTGTCTAGCCCGTCGCATTTTCCGTCGGAGATCAACTGCGTTTTTGTAGTGTCTGTGCCAAAACATGTTTATATCTTTTTATCAATCTTTGATTTTTATGGGGGATTGTTAGAGAAAAATCAAAGTTGGAACCTACCCATGCTCAGTATTAGTGGTTGTTGAACTACTCGATTATATTGTTAAAGATTGGTGTAAGTTGGTGAACAATACAAGACATTGTCCAAGGTTTTCACCTAATTTAGCCTCCATTTTCACTATAAATACCCCGCTTATGGAGGGTTTAAGCCAAGCAACAATTCAACTTCTTATGATACAAAAGCAAAGGAGCACATCTAACGTAATTCCCTCTTCTTGCACACCTAACCCACAAAGAAATTATACCAAGAAAATTAAGCTTAAACCATTACCTTTAACACCTCTAATATAAGCATCTTTAGGCATTGATTTAGGTATTCCAAGTTAACTTTCTAGGAGTGCATCTAAAGTGGTTAAAAATGTGTCAATCCTATGCAATAGCCATTCTTATGAAGTCTGCACCTTCATTTCAACGAAATCGTTCTTAGGACAGTGGCTAAGCCATAACACTGTTTGATTTACAAATTAATTTTGATTATTATTTTTATTATTACTAATCTCGTTACTTGATAATTTCAAGTACAAACTAAGTTGATTGGTTTAATTCAAGTCTAGTGGCTTGATCGGTATTTTTTATAAAGTATTTTCTACCAAAGGAGGGGGTGAGAACTTTGTCTTAAAGGGTTTTTGAGAGCTAGTGGCAATGGGGAAAACACTGATTTAGGCTTCTCAATGGCTGCCTAGGCCTTAGTCCTTTAGTATGGCAAGTCCATCCTATGTTCCTAACCTAGATGCATTGGTAGCCAATCTTATTGACAGGAAACCAAGGAGATCACCATGAGGATTTTATTATTGATAAGTCTATGGATTGTGACACTGATCTTATTCTCTAAATGTCACTGTGTATGTCTTAACTAGCCTATTGATAACCTAATGTGGTATTTCACGTCTAATGATACATTTATGGTTAAATTAATATATTATGCAAGTAGGTGCATGGGTTTTACAACTAGCTTTCGTTGACTAGGGAGGGGAACATGGCTATGTGGAAGACTTTATGGAAGCTTGATGTGTCCCCCCTTCTATCGAGATGTCCGAATGGAAGGTTGGAGCCCTTGCTCTGGTAAGCAGGGTTAACATTGTTCATAGGATCCTAGATGTAGGGACGCAATGTGAAATTTGTGCATGTTGGAAGAATCTAACATACATGCAGTATTCCTATGTCCACTTTCTAATGGTCTTTAAGGTTGGTTAAGAAGTGACTTTCATGAAGCGCTTTGGTTATGTTACACCACCTTAGGTATGAGACTTGTTGTAAAAGATTCAAGGTTTTCAAACTTGGACCAACTAGGGAAGTTTATTATCATTAATGAGAGTGTTAAAACTCAAGAAAGAGGTTTATGTTCATCAAGAAGGAGAGGAGGGAGACCAGGATTGCATATAGGAAAATCACCTTCATTCAAACATTTAGGGAGATGGAGGAGGAGGATAGTGGGCCTCACACTAAGTTGGGACACCATTACTGAAAGCCACTTGAACAGGGATCATCTAGATCAACTTTGATGTCGAAAAAATAGATGAGAGTGGAAGGGTTGGGGCTTTGTTGTTCAAAGACCATTTTAGAGATATTTTTCTTGTTGAAGTCAACTAGAATGTGGGTTTGAGGGGGCTAAATTATACGAGGCTAGGATGGGTACTTTTGTATTGAAGCATTCATATAGACATGGGTTTAAAAGAGTAATGGTTAAGGGAAATCCTAAATCTCCTATCACCAAATTTTAAAAAAATAATAATGGAAGTTAGAACTTCAGTTTTTCATTGTCATAAATTGAGTCTTTATGCTTCTTTTGGTTTCATTTCTTGGAGTTTTGTTAGAATGGGACAAGAAATTGTATTCAATTGTGTATGCAATCACTCACTTTCAACCTGATTTATAGGAAAGCATATGGACAGAGAAGGATCTAGATCTCATCAATGACTTGGAAACTAAAGATACATTTAAGTGTGTAACGCCTCCAAAATGCTAATGACATGATTTATGAAAAACTGCAACGGAAGACTTAATAATAGAAGGCGCTACCGCCGTCCTGATAAGGACAAGGCTCACTGAATCCGTTTGATTTTGCAACTTATGTTCCAATCACAATATCTATTAAACTAAAACACTCCAAGACCGAAGTCCATAGTAGTTCAACTCCAATACTATTGACTTAATCAAACCATGTGCTAACTCGCACTCCATAGTACACAAGTATATTGAATATAGACCCAACTTGACCCTGAGGTCGATCCCAACATTCATGCTAAGCTAAATCCACTGTGAGCATCTGATAACTTTGAAAAGGGCTTGCTAAAAGGAGAAACATGTGATACTTCATCACCTAAAATGGAAAACATGAAAACAATTCAAAAATGTAAGCAAAAACTCAGCACATATATTCCTGTATTGTAACATGAGCATAGATAAACTGTTGATGGGTACCCGCTTTTGCAATTCATTTTGTTGGCAATAACAATGAAAATGAAGTAATATGAAACTTAATTGCTCATTATTATCTTAATGTGAATCCCTTGCAATGATATGATCTATACATAGGTGTACACTTGCCAACCTGATCAAGAGTTGGCCTGAAGTCACGCGGGTAAATGAGGGCTGACGCCCTATAAATGATAACTGACGGAGTCACAAGTTAAATGACAAATCACTGTATAAAATGATTCATTGATAAACTCATTAAGAGTTTTAACTTGATAAACATGTTCTGCTTTTTGAAGATACAGGCAATGGACGTACCTTGAGTCTTTAAAAAATGTCATCTGACTTGATAAATATGTTCTGACTTGATAACACTTATGCATGATAAGGAACAATAACTAGGCCTCGAATCTGTTTCATAAATGTCATTGTAGGCATATCTCGTTAGTAAATGATCCTTACTCGCATAATTGAGTAAATAAAAGTATGGATAATAGAAATTCAGTAATTAAATGGTATGCATAACTTTGTATTTCAATATAACTTCAAAACTAAATTGGTGAAAGTAACTAAATCTGATATAAAGTAAATGAAGGTAAAATAGTCCACAATGAGATAAATGAGATTACAAATGTAAAGGCCTTGATGGTGACAATTGAGAGATGTTTGTTGCCTTTTCTGAAGTATGTTACTAATACGGGGTATAAGGCTCGTTGGTGAATAACTTGGTTCAAGATAACAGCAAGTGCACTAGATTGACTTGATAAATATATTTGATACATTCTGAAGTGAGTAAGTAATAAAGGTTTGAGGCCAAGAGTGATGTATCTGGGTTTAAAATATCGCAAACTGCAATAACTTGGTTTGATAAATACGGTTTTTGAGTCACAACTCTCCCCACTTCTCATATTTCATTCATAAATCCATTAGATATAGATTCCACCACAAATGAATCATTGAACTCAAAAGAAGCTATTAAGCTCACTAAGCTTGGTATTTTCTTTGTAAAATCCATAAATAATTCAAAGCTCATAAACAAGCTCCCAAATTGTATACTTGTCTTCTTCTTTCTCATTGATCAAGCTAAAAGCTCCATGAAAGTCCATGAATATTCATTTCCCCCTTAAATGACCTTACTTGGCCCAAGGACACAAAATGAATGCATTATCAACCTCACTCAATCTTCATTATTGCTCTTCAACCAATTACTCAAAATGCTTCCAAAAATCACCAAACTCAAAATACTCAACCAAAATTCATGAAATCTTGTAGGAAATTTGAAAATAATATACACAATCTACAATGAAGTTTTCTAAATTTTCCTCCAAGTATATGCTGCACAAAAATTACAATAACAGCCCAATTTGCACCAAAGCAGGTCAGTTCACTTCAAAAATTCATAACTTTCACCCTAGACCTCAAATGAAGACCCGAAACCCCAATATGAAAATATTAATAAGTCTCAAAAAACTTTCATTTGTAATACAAAATATGATTCCAACAATAGGATTCCCAAAATGGGGCTAAAACACAAGTGTATTAGTTTTTAGTCCAATCTGCACAGTTTTGGGAAAACAACCATAACGTTTTCCACAGACCTTGGATTAATGCGATTCAAGAGCCCTTTGAAAGCTAATGCACTGAACTATCTACTCACCAAAAATTATAATTTTTGGTTGGGTTGTGCATTACCAGTTTATTACCAAAGTCTGCCCTGTTTTCTTGAAATTTTCAGCCCTCACTGGTTTAGTTTTCTCTTCCTTTCTCACATAAATCCTCACTTGAAAATCATTCCAAATCACCAAAAGCATTATCATAATCATCAATAAAAATAAATATTATAAAATAAAATACAAAATAATCATTATAATCAATCCATAAACATGATTCTAACTTAAGCTTGCATGAACATGATCATCCCTAAACCCTAGCATGATTCAAGCTCAACTTCACCATGGGCAACACCAAAATGACTTTTATTTCGTATCAAAACATCATGATCAATGATCACAAACATCAAAATAAGAATTAAAACTAAAATAAAAATCAAAACCAACAAGATGAAACTTCAAGATTACTCACTTTGATAGCAAATAAGTTGAGATGGAGATGAGGTTTAGTGGTTTTGATGATGCAAGATGGTAGCTTGAGGTATTAGGATATCGGGAGGGGTTGAAGATCGTCGGAGCTGGCCGAAAAAGTGACCGGAAATAAGCCAGAACAGTGGTCGGAGCTGCTACCATGGGGGAGAAAGAGAGGAGAGAGAAAATGGTGTTTTTGGGTTGATTTGTGTTTGTTTTGACTAATCTAACTCTTGGCTGAGATTTTATTTGGAGAAGTGACTATTTAGCTAACCATGGTTAAGCTTAATCATGATAATTAGTTAGGTTAATAAGCAAACTTGTTGAGCTTCAAATTGGGCCAAAAAAAAAAATTGAATTCGGGAATAAAACGCTTTGTAACAATAACGTTTTTGCGTAACTCAAAATTAAATTTTTGTAATGTTATAAAAATAATAATAACAATAATAATAATAACTATAACAATAATAATAATAATAATAATAATAATAATAATAATAATAATAACAATAATAATAATAATGATAATAATAATAATAATTTCTTAAACCATAATTATCGAGGCCTATTACTGATTCACCCGATATTTAATTAATCAACAAAACTTGAATTAACAATCAATGAAACTTGAATTGAAAAATGGCACCCAAGTGAAATATCCTCCAACCAAGATGATTAAATATGATAAATCAAAGTGGAAAATTTGAATGAAATAAGATAATTAAGTAAATATATAAATTGAGTGCAATTGAATTAATAAACACGATTTGGGTTAAGCAAATAACCATGAGTGATTAAATCCATAAATATGATAAATTAAATGAATAAATATGATTAATTAAATAAATAAATATTATTTAAATAAATAAATATGGGTTAGGATCGGGTTATTACAAAGTGTATTGATAATCAATAAATATAATATATCGCTGTCTCATGGGTGATTAAAAAAAAGTCGATGCAAGCAGAACTCGGATTTAGATATGTGGTAACAACTCTTGTTACATTTGGGATGGCAAACACTCACATAAAAAAATGAAATGTATAATAATTGAAATATCAAGT
>JACYFF010002017.1:34130099-34154019 GCA_017589665.1 Selenicereus undatus | reverse complement strand
AACACTCACATAAAAAAATGAAATGTATAATAATTGAAATATCAAGTATCATATACAGTGATAAATGTTCCTTTTTTTAAAATCATATATTATATCTAAGATAAACTATACAGAAACAAAAGGAGAAAGGGGTATATACTATTAAAGTAGTCTTAAACTTGTGTCACAAACAAATTTCTTTTAAATTGCTATCTTTAATTAAAGTTCCTTTTACTAATCATTTTATATTATTAGTTTCTTTTCATCTAGCTAGATTATGTCATTTATTTCTATTTATAAAATTATTATACCATTTTAGTTTTAGGCCCTCATATGGATTATATAAATTATAAACCCAATAAAATTTAGTGAATCATCTAGTTTTATCCCTTTTTTGGGTTGTTGTCTTGCCCAACAAATATGGGTTTTATAGTAACAAATAATGTGGCCTTTCATATTATGAATGCTACTGATTCTCTTATTAAACAAAATAAATTTGATTTAGAATATAATAGACTTTTGTAATTTATAGTATCCTTGATATATGAATGTTATTATGGAACTTTAATTTAACCATGATGCTAAAAGCATCTTGTTGGTAGTTAATAATATATAAATAATGAGAAATGATTTGATCATGTTTTATTGATATGAAATAGCAACACATATAGTAATAGTAATTATTTAACTTATTTGTAAAAGATCAATTCAATATATTGCCTATGCCTCATACTTCCTCCGTGTTTCTATAATGGGCTTATTAATTACCTTTCGATCAAAGGAGAGCCATGTAAAGAACTATGCACTTGATGATTGCCATAAAGAAAGACAAATCCATGCACTTTCCCAACCTTTAGCACACAAGTTTTATTAGTTTCAACAACAAAATTAAAATATAATAAAATCCAAAAAATGTATGTCAATTATGAGCATATTTAAGTTTTAAAGTATTAAAATGCATCATTGTTGAATGACCAGTTGATGACGTACTATCAATTTGTAGGAAAGAATAGAGGATATGAAAGAGTATACTCATAAAGTAATAAATTTAGAGGAGTATGATCATCAAACTAGTGGCATATAATTATAACAAACTATGTTTAATGACTTAAACACACACTAATATATCTAAACCATCAAATGTAATCATGTAGACAAGTTGTCTTTTACCAACTTGCTATAAAATCCTAAGTAAGATGCCACGTGTTAGCACCATATTATTTGAGCCCAATCATATATATATATATATATATATGTGTGTGTGTGTGTGTGTGTGTGTGTGTGTGTGTAAATTATAATGAAGGGCATACCTTGCCGGTATAGAAGCAAAGGATCTCGTTGTTTAGAAATCACTTGTGAATCAAAAGGAACAATCAATGGGTGCCTACTAAAGTCACCATTGAATCGATGTCCCAAGCCCGAATCCCATTGATGGTTGGATAGCCGTGTGAGAGAAGGAGAGACATGAGGTGTTTAGTTTTAGAGTTGATATAACTTATATAAACTAATTCCCTAAATCTCTCCTTAAATAGGTTTAGCATATGTAACTGCCACTATTTAGGCGACTTAGGTAGCCATTGACCTAATATAATTAGGGCCAGCCAACAGCTCCACTCAACCATGCAGGTCGCAAACCACATGTCTCTCCATGAGCCGCAACTCTTCACAGTGCGACTATAAAAGTTAACTAATAAAGTTATATTAAGTCACCATCTAACTAACGTAACATTTAGCAAAATATAATACCCAAATCATCCTCGACATCACCACCGGCATGCCTAGTGCCTTATGCCTATGATCGACTAATATGGTGAAGATTGATATATTTTTCCTTAAACACCCATGACATTTCATCTTCGCTTAACTACTTTCCTAATGTGTTCTTGCTGAACCATATACATTGTGGCTCATAAGAAACACATTAAGGTAGCATCATCAAGCTTCGACTTCATATCATAGCTTTAAGCCGAATGATCATCGTTCATAGCGCCACACAATGACAAGAGATGAAGAAGTCAATTGTCACTCCATGTGTGGGCCGCCTTATAAGCACACACGGTATGAAATGTGTATCATAGCATAGCTCCCACTTAGCTGGGCTTGTCACTCTATATGCGATACGAATCGCTAGTCTAGAATTTCACTTAAAAATCTAACCTTAGTCTCTAGATCAACATACTAAATATTAATCTTAACACTCAAGATCGACTCCTAAGGCTTCAACATGAAATTCGTCGTTTCATATTTGACTCCCTCAAGTCTCATCTTAGACATACTAAGACAACTATATTCCTTTATTCATACACTTATAGTATGAGTAATCACTATTGCACACCTAGTGCTAATATGATTAAGTCTCATCCTACCCATTGCTCAAGCATTAGGGCGATTGCCTATGTGACTAGGCCAATTAGAAGTCTGTGATATTTCAATATGCCTAACATCAACTCTAAATCATGAGAATTTTGCTTATTATAGAAGAAACATGTTTGTCACATAACAAGATACATCCAATTACTAAACCTTACGACTTCTTAAACTCAACAAACACGCTTTGAACGCATCATTACGAATAGGTTTAATTATGGAAACAACAATCACCTCGTTAGTGTATCAATACTCAATGACAATGCCCTTCTCTATGGTAACAATCAATGCAATCTGGCTCTATACTTGACAGTGTTGTGCAGCTTTGCTTCCTGCTGCACCATGACGTGGCTTCCCCATCCAGGGTGATGACATATCTTGAGGTTGACCTAAACTAGTTCGAGTCACCACCCCAATCGGCATATGAGTTTTCTCTTAACTTAAGGTCCCCATCTTGATAGCAAAGCACCAAGTCAACTATATTTACCGACCGTAATTTTTTTATTCAGTAAGTTACAGAAGTTTAGTTCATTATAAAGATTTAGCCAATTGATTTTCGTCATTATTTGAACAAGTGGCATTTTTGCAAATTATTTAATTATATATTTACTTAATCAGAATTTATGCTTATTTTTAAAATTGAAAATTTCTCCTATTTATTATTTGTGTCAAGCCTCTAGTCAAATCCTAGTAAATATGAGCCAAATTCAAATCCCTTTTTCTACGTAGAGATTCTTGAGCCGACCCAAAAAAAATGTGGCTATGATGCTACCATGCCAGAGGAGAGGGGAAAAAAAATGAGAAAGAGAAAAGGGGATGAGGGATTCGTTCAACAAAATAAAAAAAAAGAGAGAGAGGGGGATTTTTTAGGGGAGTGCACAACATACACAGACAACAGCGAGAGAGGAAAAGAGAGAAGAAGAAGGAGGAGGAGGAAGAGTAGGTAGAAGGAAGAAGGAGGAGGAAGAGTAGGAAGAAGAGAAAAACGAGGAAGACAAAGCTCTCACTCATTCAAGCTTTCAAACCCTAGATCATCAAATTTTCTCAAAACAGAACATGGGTATCTTCCTCCCTAAATCTATATTAGCTTTAAACTAAAACGATTTTGAGTTGAATGCGTGAATATAAGTGGGTTTGAGTGATTTCTAATAGTTGACGGTAGAATTTAGCATATGTGGTTAAATTAGAGAGTATGAGTTGAAAATTAGGGTTTGGGTGCGTGAAATTTAGGGATTTGGATGTTGTGGTATAACTTTCGAAAAGGATTAACTTATGCATTGATTTTGTGGGTAATTGTTGAATATTCATGAATTGCATATGTTCCTAGTAATGACTTTGAGTTATAACACTTTGAGACTGAAATTTTAGACATGAATGGGCTAAAATGAAGTGAACGAGAGGGCTAAAATTTTTATTTGAATGCTGATTTTTCTCCATTCTACCCTTAAACTGGGAATCTTTCGTGATAAAGCTATGGAAAAGAAAAGAGGGCTGAAATTTACAGATTATAGTTTGAATCTGTAGAGTAGAAAATTTTAAAAAAATGAAAAAAAAAAGCATGAGTTATGAAAAAAGCTTGTGACATTGGTGGATAATTAAGAGACATATTTTCACTTTTATGTTAATATAAATTTTTGAGTTAAGGGTACGATATTGTGATAATGTGAATCTTTGTAAGTTGTGATGTGTACGTTAGTTAGAAACTTTAAACTCAATAGTGTTACTGGGAATTTGTGGGGATTGATAGTTTTTCTTATGAAACGGTAACAATAAAGAGAGTAGGAGGTTTGGGAATATGAACCATGTTTGTGAGTTAGTAGAGGCACTCTTAGCTAAGTAAAGGCATGGTTGTGATATAACATGTTTACATGTCCTTATATGGGGTTTGCTGAATAGCCCCTACTGTTGTTTATGTTATTTGTTGTTTTGCTGCCTTGCTCACATCTTATAAACACAAGTTGGCTGTGAAATTAAGGTGATGACAAGCTCTTGTCATAAGTAGTTTGGACTTTATAATATCATGTTCTAAACTAAAGAGTGCTTAGATTGCTTATGAATGGTTGTGCTTTTCAATGATCTTTCCAACAAATTTTGAGACTTTATGTTTCTAAACAGGTTTGAGTAAGTTACCAAGGTTTAAAAAGGAGCTCTTTGTTGGAAAATCTTATTTTGCAAGGTTTGATATTCATAAAAACTCTTAGAGTATGTGAATGATTTAAGGGCTAAGTGGTAAAGTTTAGTTCTAAAGGAGGGCGTAATCTATGCATTTTAGGCCATATAACTGTCAACATGTCCCAAGATTTCTTAAATAACCTATGCATTTTAGGTTAATTTACCTTGATAAAGGCAAAGTGCCTCCTAGACTTTAGTGTGTCCTGGGAACCTATGCGTTTCACCCAAATCATGAGTGAGAGAGAGATAGAAGTTGGTACCTATTCAATGCCCTAAGTGTGATCATTTGTATAAATGAGTTGAGTGACTACTTTTCCATGGGTTTTAGCCTAAAACATTAGGAAACGATTTTTAGCTCTATTCTATTGAAAATAAAATAGTGATGAATCGTATTTTTAGTTTTATTCTGCTGAAACTAAAATAGTGATTGAAATGGGTTTTCTGTTCTATTTTGTTGAAACTAAAACAATGACTGAAATGGATTTTTATGTCTATTATGCTGAAATCGAAACAATTATTGAAATGGGTTTTCAGTTTTATTCTGCTAAATTGAAACAATTATTGAAAAAGGCTTTTACACCTTTTCTACTAGAATTGGAATTGAATTTGAACTTGTGACAAAAGTGTGTTCGGAATTTTATAATGCTGAAACAGGAACTGTGTTCTTACCCCATTCTAAATGAGGCTTCATATCTGCGTGAGTGAATGCGCTTTGGGTGAAACTTGTTGACTTTACCATTGATGTAGTTTAAAATTAAATAAAATATTATTACAGCTTCATTCTGCTAAAGGTTTTCTAAGCCACTTCCCTCCCCATTACCTACACCACTACTACATTGGTCATACCTAGGTGCTACTATACATATCTATGATGTGCCAAAGGTTTTAGCATTAAGGGTGTTGGTTATCCACTGAGCATGTATTTTGCTTGCCCCTCATTTCTTTTCCTTTTCTAGGTTCTGACTAAGTTTGGGTATCATAGATGAGAATACTAACTGCATGGATATGTGTGAACCTCATTTTGTGGAAGTTGGATTTCCTATGTTGTGATGTTGCTTTTCATGTACTTCAACTTGTATGTAGCCTTGTTGTTACTTATTTAATTAGTTTGACTAACGCGAATTTTGTTCCAGAAGGCATGTAAAGGTGTAGTACATATGCAGTCTGACTCTAATGACCCCCTTTGGGTTAATGTCACCTTTTTTGGTCCCCAAATATGCTCTAAAACCTACCTAAAGTAGTTCATCTCTTGGCGTTGGTACCTCCATGTGTGTGACCCGTTGTGGCTTATTGATCCTTTCCTTATGTTTGCATAATAGGGAGCCAAATATCAAGTACTGCGAGTGGGTGGCTAGTGGAGGTCAGTGTCAAAGATCTTTTATAAGATCTTTCATTGTTAAATTTTACATGTTGCATTAACTTCACCAAATTCCTTTAGAATGGAAGCACAAGTGAAGTCCAACAAAATTTTTCTAAGGAAATTTTTTTTTTACCATGTTTATATAGTATTCCTAACCTTAGTGGCATTAAACCTAGCCTTAAGGACTTTTTTTTCCCAAAAGAGTTTTGGCGATGTAATATTCCTCTATTGGGATAAGGGTGTTGCATTTGGTGGTATCAGAGCTATAAGTTGCACTATTACCTTCTCGTTGTGCTTCCTGAAAATGTGTGGCATATGTATACATACATGAGTGTACATGTAAATTTTTAATAATATCGATGTGGTAGGTGTATGTACATCTATCGCTTCTCAATTATGGGTTAATTTAGGGGTTGCCTCCAATGTAATGTCCTCCAAGAGGATGCGAATTTTTGTAGTTACCAAACATAGTGGAGGTCACATAGAAGACATGGACTAAGCAACATATCTTGTTACTACCTGTTGATGGCAAATAGGGAGAGTCAGTTATGGCCATACAAACTAGGATTCTTTGTTATGGACATTATCTTACATAGCCTTGTGAAAGGATGACCTTCCTATGGAGCATATGGTGGTAATGAGGAGGATGAGATATACCATCCTAGGAGATACAAAGACAGTATAATAGGATGTTTGAGCTGGGAGACAACATATGAGTATTTATAAGACCCTCGTTGAGGAGATATCCTTTTCCCGTGACAACTTCCGAAGTCTCATAACTCTAGCAAGTCTAATATACATGACCTTGTTCGCAATATGAAGAAGACAAGGATGCATTACACTATGGATACTGAGATTTTGAGCAAACGTGGATGCATTATACTAAAATGAGATGTATGTAATGACTCTAGCATGGATTGGCTGCGGAATTTGTGATTTTTGCATTGACGTATTTTTCTCTGTTATAACTTTCTATTACTACCCTCGACCTTTATGATGGGTTAGTTATGTCAACTTTAAAAGTTAGAAAACCCTTTGAATAAGCTTTAACCCAATTTGTTTCAAGGTTTTGCATGGTTATCATTTTCTCTTGCCCCTTAAGACTTGTATAATGCAACCAAAGTAAGGGTCTCTAACCTTGGTTTGCAACCTTAGGTTTGAATGGATATATAGTTTTCTAAGTGTCTTCTTTATGTGATAATATCGTGAGTCTGTGTTTTAAAGCTTAAATGTGACATTAAGTGTAATATTCAACTTATAAGTACTATTATTGTTAGTCCATCATAATGTAATCATTCATGTGATATATGAATGGGTTGTTATGTAAATGAATTGATGTGTGTAGGTTCTTCTTTAAGTGTAATTGAAGATCTCATTAAGTTACTTAACTTAATTGGTTGTTGCGCGATAATCTTGTCAAATTTTTATTTTAGCTAAATTACTTCTCCTCTCCTTGTTACGTAAGTGTTAATTGTTTTTGAATCAAAAAGTTTTGAAATGGTCACTACCAAGCTGTTCCTCGTGCCCATAATAGAGTGAGTAGACAAACGGAAAGATGGTGAATCTTATAGCATGTTTGTTAGAATTAACACTGGTGAATCTTATAACAAAGAGTGCCACTTAGAGTTGAGTGAAAACAAAGAAAGTCAGACTTCTTACTAGTTTCAGTAGGAGATACAACTAAATTTACATTTTCAAAAGTTTTCCTTGTTTAACAGTGAGTGTTATTAGGTTGTTTGTTTATTCGATCATGATATTGTTATTGTACTGGAAGCTTATAGATCTTTCTATCAGAATTATGGAAGGTGAATCTTCTAAAACTGTATGCTTTTATGTGTCCTTGTGCAATGACATGTTAGAATTATAGCTCATTTGAAAGATGGTTTGGTTGCCCATGTACCCATTAGATTAGTAGATAGTGTGGAGAAACCAATCACTTGCCTAAAACTCGTAACCGTGAAAATGAGGATCTAGTTGGGAATTTGGCTTTGGGTGCATCTTAGTGATGATTAGTTGAAGGGAAATAGAATCTATACCCTATTATAAAATTTTTCGAGCAGTGTGACCTCAGTAAACCAATACAAATAAAAGGGGAAAGCATATTTATCATAGGAAATGTTGTGACTTAGGAAGTGAGACTTCTACGTGTAAGCTCACAACCTAAGGAAGACAAAGGAAGTCTTAAGGAACTTAGTACTCTTCTAAGTATGATTAGTGGATGAAGGGCCTACAATATCTAGACTTTGGACCTAAGCCTTGTCTCTATGAGTGCTATGGAATGAACATATGTGCATTTGGAGATGGGTAAGTTTCCTTTCTCTAAATGGTCTTAACAAACTCGAATGATAATCAATCACAACGATGTCCTCAAGCATGGGGAACTGAGAAGTTATATGCGAGATCAAATCTATTACAAGATTAGTAAAGATGAGACTAGTCCAACCTCCAGGAACCCCATGAACCAACGGGCATATCTTTTCTTAAGGGCACTTATTCCTTTCTACGGGTCATAACCACCTTATAAGGAAATCCTAAATTCCAATTGTTTCTTGAGTTGCATAAGACGACCGTCATGAATAAAGAGAATGTGCATGATATTATTCTCCATTTTCACCTAGCGCATGCTAGTCATTTGAGGAATTCTTAATTGAGTCTACCATTGAAAATTGAAAAATATGGGTTGTACCATACAAGAGAGCTCGGATAGTGTAGAGGCCATTTCAATTACATCGAGTTACCTATTCCAGTGAACCACGCTTCTCACATTAGTGACTTGAGGTGCATGCTTAGTTTGGTATGTTTGAACTGCTTCAGGTTGAAGAAAGCCAACACTATCGGAATAGTGGTGATATAGATAGATTGTTGCCACCTTATTCTGAAGTAGCTTATGGGAATAACTATCAAAGGGTTAGCAAGGAGGGGACTAATTCATCCACCAAAGTCTAGCTAGAAAAATGAGAACTCTCTTCATTAGTGAGGGGTCTATGGATCCTCTCTCCTTTTATGTAGCTAAAGCAATTGTCTCTTCCAATGACTTTTGAGGCTCGATGTACTTCCTATATTGTGTTAATGACCCTTGTAACATATAGGCTATTGACTTTGAGAGGAAGTCGCTTCTTTTTTTTTATAAGCCACTTTTATTAATTATCATGCAGGTTAAAGTTTCAAGGATGAAACTTTTATAAGGAGGGAGAGTGTAACAACCACATTTTTTTATTCAGTAAGTTACACAAGTTTCGTTGATTAAAAAGATTTCGCCAATTGATTTTCATAATTATTTGAATAAGTGGTGTTTTTGTGCAAATTAGTTGAATATATATTTGCTTGATTAGAATATATGTTATTTTTGAAATTGAAAATTTCTCCTATTTATTATTTGTGTCAAACCTTTGGTCAAATCCTAGTAAATATGAGTTAAACTTAAATCCCTTTTTCTACTTAGAGATTCTTGAGGATGGGAAAAAAGGGCGATTGCGATGTTTCCATGTTAGAGAAGAGGATAAAAGGAGAAAAAGAGAAAAGTGCGGATGAGGGATTGATTATGCCAAATAAAAAGAAGAGAATGGGGTTTTTTTTAGGGGGAAGTGCACAACATAGACACACACACAACAGTGAGGGAGCAAAAGAGAGAAGGAGGAGGAGGAGGAGATGGAAGAAGAAGGTGTGGGAAGAAAAAGAGAAAGAGAAAGAAGACAAAGCTCTCACCCATTTAAGCTTTTCAAACCCTAGTTCATCACATTTCTCAAAATACAAGCTAGGTAACTTCCTTTCTAAATCTATTTTAGCTTCAAATTGAAATGATTTTAAGTTGGATGCATTAATGTAAGTGGGTTTGAGTGTTTTGTCATAGTTGATAGTAGAATTTACCTTATGTGGTTAGACTAGAGAGTATGAGTTAAAAATTAGGGTTTGGGCGTGTGAAAATTGGGGATTTGGATGTTGTTGTTGTAGGTGGTTTTTGAGGGGTTGAAAACTAAACTAAAGAAAAAAGGAAACCTCAAGCACTCGATTTTCAGTCGTAGTACTTTGAGGGTCGGTCCACAGGGAAAAACGTTAAGACTATGGTCATTTAAACAAAATGATAAAACTAATTAACTAAAGTAAGTGATATTATTTAAGGCAATCTAAACTGATTCAACTAAACTCATCTAGACTACTAAATCAACTGATTCAACCAAGCTACTAAATCAACTAATTGCTTCTAATTGAGAATTTAAACGTCCTAAACTAAACTTTACTAGATTGAATTCAGCAACTTTCGGCAGAGCTAACTAATTGAGCAATTCCAAACCTAGGCAATATTCATCATCAATCACCACAAAGCCACTTACACGCAACTAAATCGACTAAAGTAATGAAATTAGAATGTTATTCGAGACAAAAAAATGGAGGAAACTAAACTAAACAAACCGAAATTAAGCCTAAGTAAATTTGCTTAAACAGAACATGAACGAAGCAGCAGGGAAGGGGATTCGAAGTTGTTCAGCAATACCAAAATTATGTGAAGAATCAACGCTTGAACAAAACAGTATTTGCCTCTCATTCCCAGCACACCAACAACCTGTGCATAGCGCAGATTTTGAGTACCGACAAACCAGAAACTCGAAGCAATGCATTCGCACAACGGAAGAAACAGGGGAGGGGAAACTCGAGTTTACTCAATATTACCCCAAAATTGTTGCAACTTGTGAATGAAGATTCGAAATCAAAGCTTAATTACATGCTGAAAGCGAACATAAATCGAAACCCTAAATTGAACATGAAACCCTAATCTGAAAATCAAATACGAAATTGAAATGAAAAATGAAATTAACTAAACCTAAACGAAATTAAACCTAATCTACTCCTAATTACCTACCTAAATTACCTACTGTTCAAACCTCCTTCAATGGCGTTGCCTCCTTGCTTTATACCCGACCTCCTTCGTGTCTCGACCGTCGATTCGAATGGCATGCATGGATGGCTGAGATGAAGGCCAGCAAAGGGTGTACGTGGCCTGGTGTAGAGCGAATCGCGGATGGTGGGATGGGAATGAAGAGGACTAAGTTGAAACCGTGGGTGGGGTTTCTAGTTTCTGGGTTTGGGGTTTCGGTGGGTTTGGGGTGATGTGCTGGAAGACAGAGAGAGGAGATGAAGTGGGTAGAGAGAGAAGCGAGATGGGCATGGCAGAGAGGGTCTGGTTCTGGGTTGAGGCGAGTTTGGGGTCTGGTTTTGGGTAACGAAGAAGACAAAAACGCGAGAAAGAGGAAGAAGGAAGGGGATGGTTTTAATACGCGAACCGGGTTTCCTGCTGAACTGGTTTTCTGAACCGACCGGTCCAGTTTACGCTAGACCGGTCTGGTTTTTTTCTTTCTCCTTTGCTGCTTGGGCCGGTTCTTTGACAGTTTGGATCGGTTTTTCAATTCCTGTCATTTTCCCCATTTTTCTCGCATTTTTCACCATTTTCAGCCCTTTTTCCACATTTATTAAAAATCTGCAAAATAAAATAAAATCAATTAAAAACCTAAAAAATATTATTAAAACGAGCATAAAACTGGTGAAAAAGTACCTTAAAATAGCACATTTTTGGTTCAAACAGTTGTATAATTTTTGAAAAGGATTAACACATGCGTTCATTTTGTGGGTAATTGTTGAATATTCATGAATTGCATATGTTCCTAGTAACAACTTTGAGTTATAACACTTTGGGACTCAATTTTTAGATGGGAATGGGCTAAAATGAAGCGAAGAAAGGGCTAAAATGTTTGCTTGAATACTGATTTTTCTTCATTCTAACCTTAAATTGGGCATCCTTGGTGATGAAACTGTGGAAAAAAAAGAGGGTTGAAATTTACAGGTTCTAGTTTAATCTATGGAGCATAAAACTGGAAAAAAAAAGAACGAATTTATACAGAAAGCTTGTGATAATGGTGGATATCTATGGGACATGTTTAAACTTTTATGTTAATGTAAAATTTTTGAGTTAAGGTTACAATATCAGGGTAATGCCAATCTTTGTAAGTTTGTGATGCATATGTTAGTTAGAAAATTCAAAGTGAGTAGTGTTACTTGGAATATGAGGAGATTGATAGTTTTTCTTGTGAAACACCAAGAATAAAGAGAGTAGCAAGGTTTGGGAATGTGAACCATGTTCGTGAGTTACTACATGCACTCTTGACTTTGTAAAGGTATGGTTGTGATATAACATGCTTACATGTCCTTGTATTGGGTTTCCCGAATACCTCTTGCAATTGATTATGTTAATTGTTGTTCTGTTGCCTTACCCGCGTCTTATGAACACAAGTTGGATGCGAAATTAAGGTGATTAAAGCTTTTATCATGAGTTCTTTGGACATTGTGATATCATGTTCTAAACTTTGCTTGGTGCCTCATAAAGAATATATTTAGATTGCTTGTGAATGATTGGGCTTATCAACGACCTTTCCAATAGGTTTTGAGGCTTTTATGGTTTCTAAATAGGTTTGAGTAAGTGACCAAGTTTTTAAAAGGAGGTCTTCGTTGGAAAACCTCATTTTGAAAAGTGTTATGTTCATAAAAACTATTGAAGTGTGTGAATAATTTAACGGTAACAGGTCAAGTCTAGTTCTAAAGCAGGGCTCGACCTATGCTTCTCAGGCCATAGGACTCTTGACATGTCTCCAGGCTTCCTAAATAACATGTGCGTTGCAGTTTAATTTACTTGACAAGGCCAGAGTGCCTCCTAGAGTATAGTGTATCCCGGGAACCTAAAAGTCTAATGGGTATGCGTTTCACCTGAATCATGAGATGGAGCTAGAAGCTAGTAGGTATTCAATGCTATAAGTGTAATCATTTTGCATAAATGAGTTGATTTATGAATTTCTGTGGCTTTTAGCCCAAAACATTTAGAAAGGATTTTACGTTCTATTTTGCTGAAAATAAAATAGTAATTGAAATGGATTTTCAGTTCTATTCTGTTGAAAATGAAATAGTGATTGCAAAGGTTTTCAGTTCTATTATGCCAAAATTAAAACAGTGATTGAAATGGATTTTTAGTTCTATTATGCTGAAACTGAAATAGTGATTGAAATACGTGTTCAGTTGTATTTTGCAGAAATTCAAACAGTTACTACATATGTTTTCAGTCCTTTTCGGTTGGAATTGGAATTGAATCCGAAACTGTGATTAAAATGTATTTTCAATTTTATAATACTGAAACCGAAATGGTGTTATGCTATTCTAAATTGACCTTCATATCTACATAAGTGAATGTGCTTTGGGTGAAACTTGTTGACTTTATGATTGATGTAGTTTAACATCGAACAAAATGTTAGTTTACTGTTTCATTCTGCTGAAGGTTTGCTAAGACACTTCCTTGCTTCATTACCTATACTACTACTACTACTAATACTACACTATTAATACTCGAGTGCTACTATATGTATCTATGATGTGCAAAAGGTTTTAGTATGAAGAGTGTTGGTTATCCACCGAGCATGTGGTTTGCTCATCCCCTGTTTCTTTTCTTTTTCAAAGTTTTGAGTAAGTTTGGACATCATGGATGATCATACTAACTCCATGGATAGGTATGAGCCTCATTTTGTGGAAAGTGGGTTTCCTATGTTGTGATGTTGCTTTTTATGTACTTCGGCTTGCATGTAGTGCTGTTGTTACTTATGTATTCAATTTGACTTGCAAACTTGTCCCAAAAGACATGTAAAGGTGTAGTACGTATGGAGTCTAGCTCTAATGACCTCCTTTGGGTTAATGCCACCTTTTTCCCTCCACGAATATGTTCTAAAGCCTACCTAATGCACTGCCTGGCTTGGTGTTGGTACCTTCGGGTGTGTGAGCCGTGGAGGCTTATTGTTCCTTTCATTACGCTTGCATAATAGGGAGTCAAATATCAAGTACTATGAGTTGATGAATCATGGAGGTAATTGTGAAAGATCTTTTATAAGACTTTAATTGTTGAATTTTACAGGTCACATTAACTTCACTAAATTCCTTGAGCATGGAATTACAAGTCTAACAAAATTTTTCTAAGGAAAAAAAATAAAATTTAGCCTAGTTTTGTAATATACCTAACCTTGATAGCATTAAAACTTATCTTAAACAACCTTAAAGACTTTTTTTTTTCAAAAGATTTCTAACGATATAATATTCCTCTATTTGGAGAGGGGCATTACATATACCATGAAGGTAGCGCATGATTCTCTTGACTGCTTGGCAATAAGTTAGTCTTGGGTTATTTTGGTAGCGAATTATCAAACCAACTGCAAAGCAAATTTCAGGCTATGTACATAACATGGCATGCATTAATTTTCCTACAGCACTTGTGTAATGGATATTGTTCATTGCCTCATTTCCATCATCTGTTTTAGGACATTGATCAAGACCTAAGGTTATACCCTTCTCAACTGGAATGTCTAGTCTACGTGTTTGGAATTACGATCTGAAATGATTTTAACATCCTTTTGATATATGCTTCCTATCACATATGTAATAGCTTCGTAGGACACTTTCTGATTATTTCCATGCATAGGACATACCTAGCTTCAGTCATGTCCTTCATCTTAAAGATAGAGAAAAATCACTGCTTAGTTGCGTTTATCATCTCTAAGTTGTACTCAGCTAGCAGTATGTTATCAACGTACAAGGTAAAAAATATAATCCTCCAGTTGTTCCTTTGACATACACATAACGATCCTTAGAAATCATAGATAAGCCGAACAAAGTTTTGGCTTTATGAAATCTAAAGTACTAAGATCTAGAAGATCACTTAAATCCATGTATAGATCGTTTAAGATGACACACCTTGTCCTATTATCCCTTTGATAAAAAAATCAATGGGTTCATCATATAGATCTTTTACTTAATGTTACTATTGAGGAAAACAGTTTTTACGTCCATTTAAAACAACTGTATGTCCAAATGGGCAACCAGGGCTAGGAGCAGGCGAATAGGCATAAATATCACCACAGTAGAAAATGTCTCTTCATAGTCAATACCTTCAATTTTGGTAAAGCCTTTCACCGCTAAACGAGCGTTGAACTTGTCAATCGAACCATATGTCCGACGTTTTATCTTGAAAACCCACTTTTTTGCATAAACTTACGTCGAGGTGGAAGATCAATGAGTTCTTAAATCTTGTTTCTTGCCATTGAGATCATCTTATCCTTCATGACATCCATTCACTCTTTGATATTGGGAGAATCAATCGCCTCTTGATAAAAGCTAGGCCCCTTAATTTAGGGGAGTGCATAGGAATATTTCATCTTCGATATGGAAATATCATCGAAGAACTATTCCATGCTCACTCCTTCAGATCTTAGGACCTTTATTATTTCTCTTCCCAGGTGATAGATCCCTCCCCCTTTCTCTAAGAGGTATGGGCCATCGTAGAGAATCGTTCCCACTATCTCTTAGAGGTGTGGGATCCTGAATATGTGGACTAACTACATGTTCAGGAATAAGAGGTTGAGGATAAACTTCATTCTCAAGTTGACTCTCCTCATGAATTGGATATTGAGGACGAACCTTATTCTCATAAGCAAACAAATATCCCCTGTTCCTTTCTGATACGGTCGCAAGTGCATGGTGGCTTTGTAGCAATCAAGGTCGATCGCATAGAGACTAGGTTGATCTATTGGGCTATATTCTCTCAAGATATGCTCAGCGAATCAAAACTTTAGATTGATAAAAGTACAAAGATAAGGAAACAACTATAACAAATTCAAGGGGTTTCAATTTAACAACTTCTAATTCACTAATTTTAAATCAATTAAGGAGAAAACAACGGCTAGGAATTCATGTAGTTATGAAAGCTGATTGGATCAAAACGATGAACATGTGCTTTTCTCTAATTGGTTAATCTCGAGAAATTACAATCTATCTAGAAATTTGATCTATTATTTATAAATCAATCAAATTTTCTTAAACTAAGCAAAAGTCATTCTTTCAAACTAATTTGCCTTAATTCAAGTTAAATATCTTCGATTACTCTGTAGTCCTCCTAACATGCAGATGTCCCTTTCAAGACGGCTCCACATTAGGTCAAATCAAGCAGTCCAACAACCAAATGTCACATTTCAGTATTTTCACCTGATTGTTTCAAATGTGCAACCAAACATTGGCCAAAATCTACTCACAACATGATAATCACTTGATAGAATGAAATCAGATCAATCATGAAAATAAGCACAATCCTTTAGATTAAAACACAATCCAACTATACTTTCATAAACTACTAAATCTATAAACAAAAATTAAACTACTCACACATGATGAAATTAAACATCTAACTACTCTAGAATGATAAATCTAAAGAGAAAAGAGAAGAGAAGAGAGAAGAGTTTGCTCAACCAAAATGCATGCTTGAATCTTTCGATTGCAGAACCCGATCTCAGTTCCTCGCGAATCTTATCCTTCTACTTGCTCTCAACTCTCTCTAATCTATAATCCTAATCTACTTGAAGAGAAGAAAAGGAAAAGAATGGGATGGTGGATGATTGTCCTTCTGCTGCGAAAATAACCCTATTTGTAGGAAAACCCAATCAACCTCAGCCACACGATGAGCGGAAATGAAGAGATTAGCAGTTATGCTTCCACCACAGACCGTGACATCCACCACGGGCAGACCGCTGTGCTGGCTGACTCGTCATTCTTCTATTCTTCTTTTTTTCCACGGGCATGGCGACTTAGGGGAATCCGTGATGAGTAAAAAAGAACCATACCCTAGCGTAAAATGGAAAAGGGAGTATAAATTATCACATAAAGCATATAATTTTCCCTAAAAATGCAGCAAAATGACTCCAAAATGATGTACGCTTTAAGCACTTATGAAACTCCTCCATGCTTAAATCGTTGCTTGTCCTTAAGCAAACACTGAATAAAACTGACAATGGGAGATGCATCTATGACTCAGAACATGACCATGTCCTTTAGGCAAGCGAGCCATACCATATCACAAGCAAGTATATCAATCAATGACAACCCCAAATAGTGCACAAAGCATTTCAAAATTAGAAGGATGAGAAGGTTTTTTAAAAAAAGTGTAAGACCACAAACTTGATATCAAACTTGATCACCGCCAAAGAACCGAAAAGCATATCATGTAAGTACATCAGATTTGAATAGAGCCAAATGGACCGGTAAAACATCGCTTTTGGGAAATGTGAAACACTCTCGCTCATGTGTTTGAAATATAGCATCGGTTCACTCAAGACTCATTCCAAAGATGCAATCTACCATATGCTTGCAAAGACTCTCAAATTCTCCAGTACTAGAAATGTAATGTGCACAAGACAATGAAGAGGACTTTATTTGCGTTGTAATGTGCGCTACAAGGGTTAAGGAAAAGGAGTAGACAAATGCATTTGGCAATGTGGAGCTACTTAGCCAAGTGATTAGGGAGCAACTAGCAAACCATTAATTAACCAACAAGGTTACTAACACTCCAAACTCCAAAAATACAATGAACATACCCCAAATGAATCGAATAGGAAATGAGTTGACAAAGAAGGAACTCAAGCTATGTACATATCCCATGCTAATGACTTGTTCAATTTTTTTTTTCTTCTTTTTCCTTCTTTTTCTTTGCTTTTTCTTCGCTACATGACTTTATGTCCATTTTTTTCTTTTTCTTTAACATCATTTTTTTTGTACAATGAAACAAAAATTGTAATTATTAAAAGGCATAGGATCACTCACTATCAACTCACAACTGAATACGTATATGCACAACCCAAATAAGAGGGAACCAAAACAAATACTTAATATCATCAATCCCTTAACAAACCAACAAACCAAAGCCACCTTAAAACTCAATTATCCCCAAAACCACCCATTAGATAAATAAAGTGATGCTCTATAGACTTGGCATAAAGGTAGGAATATGTATTTGGCCAAGGGTTGATATGAAGGGATCACAACAAAGACGGATATAAGCTCAAAGAGGCTAGCAAAGGGGAAAAATAAATAACACAAGGGTAGACTATTTGGCTATGTGGCTAAAATGACCAAAGAAAGAAATGCCTCTATTATATCATCAGAAATGCACATGTTAATGTGGTTTTGAACAAGAATCTAGGCAAGTTCTAGAGATGCAACATGGAAAAGTCACACACATGAAAGAAACAAGAGACTAAATATAATGATTAGTCCAAATAAGGCTCAAAACCTCACGGGATATCTACCAAAGTCTTAATTAAGCTCATAAAATGACTCCACATACCAACATTAGTGTTAACGACTCTAAGGGGTAACAAAGTTCTCAAACAAGACAAGGGTCAAAACAAGAAGTATTCACAAAACCTTCAAAAAGTTTAGCACCAAAAGGGATTACACATCAAAAGTTACTCAAGTGCATGAAAGCTATTATGCCTAAACAAAAGCATCATTAGAGGTTATCTCAAACCAATCCTCAGCATCTCTATATGCAAATCTAAAATGCAAGCCCAAAAATCAACTAAACGCAACATGTTAACAAAAAGAAACCTAAAACTATATGCTTTAGCATGTATGCAAATTAAAAACCAAAATGGAAAACATAGAGCTACCCTTCACCCATGCTTAAATAAAGTATTATTATTCAAAGTAAAGAAACTTAGAGAAGGGGAACAAAGGAAAACAATCTCACCAGGTTAGATGTAGAGTGCACCTAAGCTATACAACCTTGTAATAACCAGGCTACATGGAGCATCAACCACTCCATCACATTGTCAAGACTCGGCCCTTTAAATCAGACGCCGTCAATGTATGTAGGAGCTTATCAAACTCCTGCGACTACAATTTGGAAAATAAAAGGTAAGGGGCAATAATGAAAACCACACCAAAGAGTATAGGTATCCTCTTAACTTTATCAATGGCTATAGAAAAATCATAGGACGGATTAAAGAATGTAGTCTACGTGATTTTCCTAGGCAAGTCCTCGAGGTACATGTAATATGGATCAAGAGAGGCATTAAACACTAAAGCAACCTAAGGACACAAAATTATTAGCATTCCCACCAAGCATATTGAACATGTTAGCCTCATAGCCCAAATCAACATTAGCATAAAAAATCATAGGATTTTCAATGGGCGTGTTAATGTAATACTCATGGGAAGGAGAGGGTAATGAACACATAGGGGAAATATGAGAATGATCAAGGGGATTGGGGATAACACTATCATCAAAACCAAGGCTAGGAGACTCCTCATGCATAAACACATCACGTGATCCCTCCAAAGGAGTCTCATCTAGATCATGCACTTCATCTAAAATATCTTCTGAGTTAAAACATGCATCAACAACATCAAACTTAGCAACTACCCCAAAAGGCTGACCCACCTCAAGCCTCGTGCACTGAGCTAAAGGGATGGATGAATCATGTAAAGATAGGACAACATCAGTATTGGCTCAGGGTCATACAAAGTCAAATTGATCATGGCATGCATAATAAGGACACGATCTAGTAGTGTGGTCAGAAGAATTACACAAATCACACCAAAAAGGAGCATAATAAGATCTACAATAGAATGTGCAAGTATCAGGAAATGAATATCTAGAAACACGACTAGACTTCTCAAACTCAAATGAATCCCAAGCAATCCACTCAAGTAAATAACATGCATCATTAACATTTTTACCATGAAAACCCAATACCCTAAAAGAATTTGGGTTTCACTATACACACCCTCATCAACAATGTCTAAAATTTCCCATTCACCAAGACAATAACCACATTGAGCAAGAAAGACATTCAAACATTTAAAATTCCTCGAAAATAGTTCATGCTCGAATTGGGGAAATGGAAAACGACCATTATTTTGTTTTATCTCAATTTTTTTTTGTTAATTTTCAACTTGTCTCTTTTTCTTGATTTTTTATAATATTTTTTTTTCAAAGAACAACAAAGTGCTTAGTCAAACTTATTAGAAAAAACCCAATATTTGACGCTAGTCCCTGGCAACGACACCAAAAACTTGGTACGGTCGCAAGCGCACGATGGCTTTATAGCAATCAAGGTCGATCTCACAGAGGCTAGGTTGATCTATTGGGTTATATTCTCTCAAGATATGGTAAGCGAATCAAATCTTTAGATTGAGAAAAATACGAAGATAAGGAAACAACTATAACTAATTCAAGGGGTTTCAATTTAACAACTTCTAATTCACTAATTTTAAATCAATTAAGGAGAAAACAACACCTAGGAATTCATGTAGTTATGAAAGTTGATTGGATCAAGATGATGAACATGTGCTTTTCTCTAATTGGTTAATCTCGAGGAATTGTAATCTATCCAGAAATTTGATCTATTCTTTCGAAGTCAATCAAATTTTCCTAAACTAAGCAAAAATAATTCTTTTAGACTAATTTGCCTTGATTCAAGTTAAATATCTTTGATTACTCCCTAGTCCGCCTAACATGCAAGTCTGCCTTTCGAGACGACTCCACGTTAGGTCTAATTAAGTAGTCCAACAACCAAATGTCACCTTTCAGTTTTTCACCCGATTGCTTCAAGTATGCAAGCAAGCTTTGATTAAGAATCTACTTACAACGTGATAATCACTTGATAGAACGAAACCAAACCAGGCATGAAGGTAAGCACAATCCTTTAGATTAAAACATGATCCAACTATACTTTCATAAACTACTCAATTCCTAGACAAAAATTAAACTACTCATACATGGTTAAATTAAACATCTAACTATTCTAAAATGATAAATCTAAAGAGAAAAGAGAAGAGAAGAAAGAAGAGTTTGCTCAGCTAAAATGCGTGCTTGAATCTTTCGATTGCAGAACCCGATTCCGTTTCCTCGCAAATCTTCTCCTTGTACTTGCTCTCAACTCTCTCTAATATGGAATCCTAATCTACTTGAAGAGAGGAAAAGGAAAGGAATGGGATGGTGGATGACTGCATTTGTACTGCGAAAATAGCCCTATTTACAGGAGAACTCAATCAGCCTCAGCCACACAATGAGGGAAAACAAAGAGATTAGTAGTTATGCTTCCACCACGGACCGTGACATCCACCACGGGCTGACTGTGTTGCTGGCTAACTTGTCATTCTTCTGTTCTTCTTTCTTTCCACGGGCATGGCAACTCAGGAGCATCTGTGGTAAGTCAAAATACATCTAAATAAGGGTCAAAGCAAGGGAAAAAAATGTCCAAAATCCTGCAAAACACAGAAAAGAACTATACCCAATCGTAAAATGGGAAAGGGAGTATAAATTATCACATAAAGCATATAATTTTCCCTAAAAATGCAGCAAAATGACCCTAAAATGTACACTTTAAGCACTTAGCACTTTTGGATACGGGAAGTATACCATCTTTGATAACGTGGTTAGAATTCAAATTCTCCCCCTCACTGAGAGATGGTTGAATGTCTTGCTGTAGCTCATATAGTTTGACATCCTTCTTTATTTCACTAATGGTTGGGAAATAATCCTCAAGAAAGTCAACATTGCTGGAACCCATTTTCGTTATGCCACAATTAGGGTGTTCCCCGTACATCACATATCCTTTGGAGTGTGCGGGGTATCTTATGAAAACCCCCTTGATAGCTCTTGGACCAAGTTTTCCATGTTTGTGGGTTGAGTTGTGCACATAGCCAGCCAAACCCCATGGGCTTAAGTGGTACAAGGGTGGCTTTTTGCCAAGTCATAACTCATATGGTGTGAAAAATATACACTAACTTAGCTCACAGTTAAGGATATAAGCTGTCCTAAGCAGCACATCCCCCCAAAACTAATTGGGAGGTTATGTGCCATCATTAACCTAAACATGTGAAGCATTGCGCGGTTCATGTGCTTTGCGACACCATTCTATTGAGGGGTGCTTAGAATCATTAGCTATCTTTGTAAACCTTTCTCTTCACAAAAATCTTTGAACATATCAGAGAGATATTCCCAACCTCGATCGGTACAAAAAGTTTTAACGTTTTGTTCTAGTTGAGTCTCAACTTCTGCTATGAAGTATTTGAACACATCAAGTGCCTCATAGTTGTTAGATAATAGGTACATGTACTCATATTGTGAATAATAATCTATAAGAGTTAATGAAATAAATAGCCCCATGATGTGCTTTCATATTCATGGGTCCACAGATGTTTAAATAGATTAATTCTAAGGGACTTTATGCTCTCTAAGCCTTGCCAAAAGGCTTTATGGTTGCTTTGCCAGCTAGACATGGATTACACTTAGGCAATTTAACCATAGTGAGTCAATCTAGAAGACTATCTTTAGCAGCTTATTCACTCTATCTTAGCCCTCATGGTCAAGTCGAGCATGCATAAAAAAGAGTCGCAATGAGGCGAATATGTCTTGTTTCGACCAAAACATTAAAAATGGTAACCACCTTTTAATGTTACACGGTCAAACAAATTGCCATCATACAAGATATCTAGGACAATTAGGTGAAAATAAAAAGAGAAAACTAATCTTAGAAACAAAAGACACAAGGGAACATCGCAGCCCAGGTGCCTAGAAAGCATTGTGAAGAAGCAACACATTCCCTTCACAAAGTTTAAGATGATATGTCCTATGTCAAGGACATTTTCTTCACTGTCGTTCCCTAGAATGACAGTCTATGAAGACATCGGGTAGAGATGACAGTTTACGAAACTAGCTTGATCCTGAACTATGTGCTTGGTTGCTCCTGTGTCTACAATCCACTAAGGATCGAAGTTAATAACTAATGCTTGGGAGCACACATATTATTTAGGAATAACTGTGAAAGAAGGTACCTCTGTCGATAAGGACAATCCCAATCACAGGGTCCCTTCATTCTATAGTTATAACACTTGACACGTGCTATATTTTTCTCTCTATTGCCCTTGGCCTTTCTCCTTTTAGCAGTAACACCATTAGGTCTAAAACTTCAAGGGGAAGTGAATATGATCGAACCTAATGCTAAGTTGATCCCACATGTACTTAGATGTGGGATAGCTTTCAAGTTGCCCCACTAGATCGTCACGCATGCAATACAACATAGTATAATATGTTGATCGATCTTTTTCGAACCATTTTGGGTATGCCTTTATGTTCTCTCTCGATATTGCTCACTAATAGTTATGCCTTTGCCATTCTCATATTTGCCTATCCTAGGAGACCTAGAAGTCATCAAGTGTTTGAACACGTCACAACCATTCAGAAGAAACTGAATCTTCTGATACTAGCTAGTGCCATCCAACTTTTCACTAGTGAACAAAGCTCCAATCATGTGTTTAGTTGCCATATCTTAAAGTAAGATTAAAAGATGAACTTGAGGCATATTTTCCAATAATCAAAGCATCAAAAGTCCAACGTTCATGTCGTATAATTGAAAATTTCGTCAAACTCACAATCATAACATGCAAACACGAATTAGAAGTCTCTATAATTTAATTATCACATTTTTCCGTAAAATAAAACTTTTGGAGTACATAATCTATTAAACCAATCAACACATTAATTAGTGAATATCACAAGGATATTCACCTTTGATCATGTAAAACACATTTACAACAATTTATATTATATAAAACTAATTTATATGATATGTCCTACAAAAAAAAAATCATCGGCATATAATACATGATTATATATCCCAACAAAAAGTTGTATTATTATGCAAAAATAATTTATACAACAATATGATGCTTTATTATGAAACGTATCCTAACAAAATATAAAACAAATTTATATGTCATAAAACGACATGAGGCATGTAAAACAAATTTATAAACAACTCAAATCATGCGAAACTCAGTTATATTTTTTTCTTGGAACATGAACCGAAATCACTCGTATATTATAAGCGCATTTAAAATATTAGTAATTCAAAATTTCATGAAGCAAATAGATCAAATGTCACTAACTTACAATGAGCCTGGTGTGATCAAAGGTATGAAACTACTCATGGTTGGTTCTGATTGGCGAACGAATAAAAGACAATGAGCAGGACATTTAATAGGTGTTTGCATATTTAAATTTTTGGAAGATTTTATTTAAATCCAAATTAATAAAATTCAGTCTAAAATCAAATCAAATTAGATATTTAAGTGGGACTAGCCTATATATATATATATATATATATATATATATATATATATATA
>JACYFF010002017.1:34067128-34114456 GCA_017589665.1 Selenicereus undatus | reverse complement strand
ATATATATATATATATATATATATATATATATATATACATATATGTGAAAATTTCAGAGTTTCACTCTGTTTTACAGTTTAAAGAAATTAAGCTCCAATACATTGTACTATATTGTTTAGTGACACAACCTTAGGATGAAGGCAAACGTATGGTGACTTACCATTTCATCGAAATAAAGAAACATATCTTCTGCACGACAAAGTAAGAGACTGTTTCTACATTCGCACTTCAAATTGTCATTACTTATTTCATTTGCGGAGGTCTTACCCTAATGCTTCTTTTGTCCCACAAGCTCACTGCCATGAGTAAGCCTACTCCACTTTTGTTGAAGGCAAGAGATTCTTCCAAAATAATCCCTGCATACCCTAATCCAAATTGTAATACCATAGCAAGATCCTAAATTAAATAATTGGCAATAAAAAACACATTCTGTTAGATGACTTGCAATGCTATTCTGCAAAGATGGCTAGCAATATTCTTTTGCAGGGGCTACAACATGCACCAGGTGATGCCACAAATGCAAACCTAGTTCGCTGCAACGTAGGAATGATTAATGGTTGCTGCCCCTGTAAAAACAGCTGCAAGAATAGCAAGAGCTTCCACGAAGTCAGTCTGGGGCTGGTAACTAGCTTCAAGATCTTGGGAGCTCATTTCATTAACAGAACACAAAGGGTCACATTCTTCTGATGTTGGTGGCAGCTCTTGGCAATATGCTATACGGTAAATAAAGCTCTCATATGAAATCTAATTGGAATATGCCCAAGAAGTTCACCTAAGAAATCCTTGCTAAATCATCCACACAAGAGTGAGTAATAAGAAAAATGGTTATGCAATCACTTTAGCTATAACAACATAGCCCAACCTAACATTTCGTAGCTCCTGCCACTGCTCACTGTCTAACTCCTTCCCAATGGAATGCAGATACTTCTGCACTGTATTCCACATTACTTGCATTTCATAGCAGCAAACGATCCGACACCAAATTTATTGTCAACATCTCTCCATTTTATTCATGAGGATCAAATAGAACATAACTTAAAGTCCAACATCAAGAGCATTCATACTACATGTAGAGAACTCCATAGAGCAACTGGGAACCCATGAGAATTAAAATACCAAGAGAACTTGAATTATAGAAGATGTCCATAGTGAAAATGGATTTTAGCCTCTTGGCTACATTTTTGCACTTCTCCTGGTTCGACCTAGTTTACAATAGTCAGCAGCTAAATAAATTCCTAATTCTAACCACTGAAGCATACCAAATCCAATTCAGCATAAATGCGTGCAAACTAATTGAATTCAACAACGTAATTCAACACTTACTCCAGCAATCCAACAATCATCAATCCAGAAATGTTGAAAATTTGACGGATAAAACTCTGCAAAGGAAATCGAACCTAAAGCTGGGAAGAAGATGAGGAGCATCAGGCCTTATCTTTAGATTTGGCAATTACACCCTCCCTATGTAAATCTCTTAAGTATCTGCCGCTCCGTAATCTTGAATTCAAGCTCATCTGTGAATTGACGGCCAATGGCGATACTCACTGGAGCAACACTGGCAACGTGTAGCGCGCCGGCAGCAGACACGTCGATGGGTAATACCCTGAGGTGGAAAGAGAAGATGCCATTGAAGGCAGAGCATGCAGAAGATCCCCAAACACCTCAATTGTTACTGTGCATCTGATTTGCAACATAGAAACTTGTTTGGTGGATGAATAAAAATAGTGAGACTTATTCAATGGAAGCCATCAAGATAGGGAACAAACTTAAAGAAAAGAGGGGAACTATAGATGTGTTTATGCATGGCGATGATGGAAACCTATTGGGTACGTAGTTTAATTAAGAGTTTAGAAAGAGATTTGAAATGACCAAAACCCTAGACCCAGAAGCCCCAATTCTTTTAAAGATGAAACCCACAAAGAAAGGTTGAAACTTTGGTTGATTTTCAAAGTCCCAATCCGATTATTGCTTGGTTGTATAATAAATTCAAGCAGTTGAACAACTGGGTTGTTCATGTTCCTATATGGGATTCCCGAGAAGAAGACGGAGCTCGAGAGGGCATCCATGGCCACCAGGGACATGTGTTCCAAGTTATGTATAAAGAACAGGGAAAAACCAGGGAAAAAGCAGCAAGTGAAAAATAGGGAACAAAAGAGCAAAGCAGTGTGGATCCAAAGCTCACTGATGAAAGATGTGCAAAAGTGAGTTACAATTACAACCTGGCAACTCATTGAAAAAGTTAAAGTATTAAACACCAAAAATCCGAGAGAAAACTTTAGTATTAAACAACAAAATTGCAGAATATGACGTTCTTCTTTAGTAATGCCCGAAATTGATCCTTACTCACTAGGTCTCTTTAACCAAACGCTTTCTTGTTCTTCATCGAATGACAAGATCAACAATGACCTTCATTTTCTCACTTACCTTTCCCAAAAAATAAACCAAAGAGATCAAGTAAGACGAGGAAGTAGGGTGATGATTTCATAGAGGAAGTAGGGCCATAGAAGATTGGGGAATAGGAAACTAGAATCTAGAGGAGAGAGAGGGAGGAGAGAGAGACAGAAAGAGAGAAATTGAAGTCTGGGGAGATGTGGGGGGTGGGATATAACTGGAAAGCTTTACTTTGAAATTCACTCCCATATAATAAAGATTTGGCAGTTATTAGATGTGGATGGGAGAAGTCATATCAAATATTTTAAAATTTTAATTAGTTAGATAGGTGTATTTTTGGCGGGATTACACCAGAATTAAGGGTTTCCTATTTCCTCAACTGTGAATAGGTCACTCATTTTTACATTTATATATAAAGATAGGAAAGGGTGATCTCCCCCCCCCCCCAAAACAAACGGAAGAGGGGAAAAAAGAAAAGATTTAATTTGTATGTTAGTAAAATGCTTCTTTCACTAATCATAGTCATTCGGTGCAAAGTTATGGTCACAATTGGTTCAATCCCTAAATGTTTCAATTTTTTTAAATAAAATTAATTGAGATCTAGTTTTAAGGCAATGTTCTTCAACTTATTACAAGTATGTATCAACAAGATGTCACATGATTTAGCATTATTCAACATTGATTAACAACATTTAGTAACTTTCAGCAACTTTGAGTAACTCTCAACATTGTGAAGGTCATTTTCAATTCATCGTAAATGCTTGTCATTAACATTCAACATCATTTAACATCTATTTGAACCATTTGGCAAATTTTATCAATTTCAACAATTTTTAGTTTAGCACTACTAATAATTGTTTGTTGAAAATATTTAATTATATTTTTATTTATCCACTCAAAACTTCACTAACTTTAAGATGTGAAATAATGATACTACTTATTAGGAAAAATAATGATTAAAATCAAGCATAGTGTATGCAAAAGCATAAAAGAAGTGGATATTCAAAAATATTAAGCAAGATCAAGACCATAATAATGGGCACACAAGATTTTTATGCGAAAATCTAAATTGGGGGAAAACCATAAGTGGAAAGACGGCACAAAAACACTATATAGGTGGGAGTACAAAATAGATTTCAAGGACTGTACAAGAATAACGAGATCCAATACAAAGGATAGAAACCGACTTTAAGAGGCTAATAAGCAACAACGAGATGAAAGACAACCCCATAACAAAAATTTCTCATAGAAACTCTCTAATAGAAAAGTGAAATAGAAATGAGAGAAAGAATTATGAAAATCTCTCAATAGCTCAAGTGGTGCCTAGAGGCAAAAGGCACCTCATGGTGGGAGGAAACCTTCACACAAATGTTAGCAAAATTGCCCACTAAAGATGCCACACAAATCAACCCAATTTATAGGAGATGGACCAAAGGGTAACTCTTTATAAAGGAGATCAACAGTCACCATAAATTGGTCCACATAATGACCCATAATGAAGCAACGTATAAACGTTTAATCTTTCGAAATGGCAAAGAGCAACGGGGAATTTGTGCCACAATTAACTTAAGAAACCCCGCTTGGACCAATTTCATGGAGCTCACAAACCCACCATAGAGACGAGAGAGTGTAAGAATGATCTGAAAGCGACGTGCACAGAAAGAAATAAACAAAGGGAAATTATAAAATCTCACAAACACACTCTCCCAAATCAAGAAAATAGTCGATAAAATTGATGGATAGATATGATGGATTTTATTTGCACTTAAAAGCTCCCAAAAGATTCACCTTGATGCTCTCTCGAATGCCCCAAAGGAAAAAAAATAAATTGAAACACTCTTCGATCAAAGCAAAGCAAATGAATAGTCACAGGCCGCAATATGCATGGCCAATAACACAGGCACTTTGTGACACTTGCTAGTTGACCTCATGACACGAGGAGTGAATAAATGGTGCTGATAGTCCTCTTGGGCATAGGGATGGCAGTGGGTCCTGGACGATACCTAAACCCATATGATCCGACCTAAATTAGAGGATTTGGGTCCAATTAAATGAGACTCAATGGATCCTAAATGGGTTTGGGTCCAAGAGACATTGGTTAAGTACGGGTTTACGTATGAAAAATTCAGACCCATACTCAACTCAAGACTCCCTTAAGGCCCATTATATATATATTTTTTTTAAAATATGGCAAAGTCAATTGGCTAAAATATGTTTAAACCAGTAAACTCTAAAGTCACTTTGCTTGCAACGGTCCCAAAAGAGAAACCATTTTGTTATGTTTGTTTAAAATTTGATTGATTGTATCTTTGTGGTTTCTAGGAAGATATTATTTTTGGCATATAACACGTAAGTAAGAATACCTAGTTATGAATTATTTATCTATAAAATGTGGTAATTCATGTTGAGATGCAGAAAAAATAATCTTTAATATGAAAAATAGTCAGGACCCATTTACGACCCTTGAATCCATCAAGCCATCAAGGTCTGGGTCTGTGTCCCACATTCTCAGACCTAATGGGTCTAGGTCTAGGTCCAAAAAAATTAAATGGGTCTAGGTCCAGGTGGACCCAACCCATCATTATCCATACTTGAGCACCACATAAACAATGGAAATGCACTCAATTCTTTGAACCAATCATGAAGCCATGTGAAAAAGCAATAACCGAGACTTATGATGATTTCTTAGGCCATGTAGATGCATGACCAAGGCTTGAAAATGAACATTTGGTCAATTAAATTTTAGTAAGAATGACAAAGTTGATCTTACCATGACATCAAACTACTCGATATCAATGGGAAACATCCTTTAGCCAAACACTCAAAACCCAGATCAGATGACACCAACTCTTATACCATTATTAGGAAAAATAATGATTTAAATTGAGTGTAGTGTATGCTAAGGCGTAAAAGACGTACATATTCAAGAATACTAAGCAAGATCAAGACCGAAACAATGGGTCTTTTGAAAATTATGAGTGATAAGACCACACAAAATCCGCTATATAAATGAGGGTACAAAATAGATCTCAATAGCATAAAGAACATCGAGATCAATACAAAAGAGAGAAACTGATCTCAGGGAGCTAATAAGCAACAACCGAATCAAGGAGATAACAATCTCATAACAAAACTCTCTTATAAATAGTCTCTAAAAGAAAGGTAATAGAAATGAGAGAAACAACAACACCACCACCTCCCAGTGTGGGTCCCACTTTTGAGAGGTTTAGGAAGAATTAGATGTAGGTAACCTTACGTTTACCACCATTCCTACCCATAGAGAATAGAATTGAGAGAAAGAATTATGTAAATCTTGTAATAGCTCAAGTAGTGCCTAGAGGTCGAAAGACACCTCATGGTGGGAGAAAATCGCCCCACAAATGCTAACAATATTTCCCACTAAAGATACCACACAAACCAACCCAATTTATAGGAGATGGACCCAAATGGTAATTCTCTATAAGGAGATCAATGGTCACCATCATAAATCAGTCCGTATAATGATGCATAATGAGGGAACGTATCATCTTCCGAAACAGTAAAGAGTAATTGAACCATTAGAGGGAATTTGGGATATAATTAACCCGACAAGCCCCCTTGGACAGAATTCTAGGAGCTAGAAAACCCGCTGTAGAAATGAGAAAGTATAAGAATGATCTCAAAGTGATGTGCGTAGAAAAGAGATCAACAAAAGGAGATTCTAAAATATCATAAACACACACTCTCACAAATCAAGAAAATAGTGGATAAAATTGGTTGATGAATATGATGAATTTTATCTGTCCTCAAAAGCTCTCAAAAAAATTTCTTTGATGCTCTCTTAATTTCCATGAACAAAAAAAAAATAGATTGAAAGACTCTTCAAATCCGCAACAGATGAAGAGTCACAAGCTGCTACAGGCGGGGCCAATAACATGGGTACTCCATGACACTTGCTGGTCCACCTCATGACACGGGCAAAGAACAAATGGTGCTAAAAATCCTGTAGAACAACCGGATCAAGGAGATAACAATCTCATAACAAAACTCTCTGATAAGTACTATCTAATAGAAAAGGAATAGAAATAAGAGAAACAACAACACCACGACCACATCTCAGTGTATGTTCCACTTTTGCAAGGTCTAGGGAGATGTAGATGTGGGCAACCTTACCTCTACAGACAACCCTACTCATAGAAAATAAAAATGAGAGAGAATTATGTAAATCTCGCAACAGATTAAGTAGTGCCTAGAGGCTGAAAGACATCTCATAGTGGGAGAAAATCGCCCCACAAATGCTAGCAATATTTCCCACTAAAAAATACCACACAAACCAACCCAATTTAGAGGAGATGGACCCAAATGGTAATTCTCTATAAGGATATCAATGGTCACCATAATAAATCGATTCACATAATGATGCATAATGAAGGAACTTATCATCTTCTGAAATAGCAAACAGGAACTGAACCATTGAAGATGGGTTAAATCCTCTTGGGTAGCACATAAACATTGAAGATGGGTTGAATTCTTTAGGCCAATCACAAAGCCATATGAAAGAGCAATAGCCGAAGCTTATGATAATTTCTTGGGCCACATAGGTGCATCACTAGGGCTTAAAAGTGAATGTTTGGGTCAACCAAATTTAGAAAGAATGGAAAGGTTGATCTTACCATGACATAGAACTTCTCAACATCAATTGGACACATCCGGTCCTTCATCCAAATGCTCAAAACTTGGATTAGATGACTCTGACTTTGATACCACTTGTTAGGAATAATGATTGAAATTGAGCGTAGTGTATGTGAAAGATGTGAATGTTCAAGAATATTAAGCAACATTAAGATCAAGGCAATGGGCATACAAGATTTTTACATAGAAATCCAAATCAGGAGAAAACCAAGGTTGTAGAACAGTACAGAAGCCACTACATAGGTGAGAGTGCAAAATAGATTTCAAGGAGTGTACAAGAATAATGAGACCAATCTAGAAGAAAAAGAAATTGATCTCAAGGGGCGAACAAGCAACAGAAAGATTAAGGACATAACAATCTCATTACAAAACTCTCTCATAAAAAACTTTCAAATGGAAAAACAAAATAGAAATGAGAGAAATAATGGAGAAAATCTCTCAATTGGTCAAGTCATGCCTCGAGGATAAAAGACACCTCATGGTAGGAGAAAATCACCACACAAATGCTAGCAAAATTGCCCATTAAAGATGCCACACAAATTAGCCCAATTTATAGGAGATGAACCCAAATAGCAACTCTTCATAAAGGAGATCAACAATCACTACTAAAAATTCTGCATTCTCCGACGGAAAATGCCGATTGAAAAAGAGACCGCCGGACATGGCAACAAAAGGACGGGAAAAGCAAAAAGGATAGACGGATATTCCGATGGACGAATATTCCGTCGGAATTTCCGACAAAATTCGATTGTTCCGTCGGAATTCCGACAGGAATTCGTTGGTCCTCCAGTCAGAATTGACCGGTTGTTTGTAGCAAAAGGGGGAGAAATTTAAAAAAAAAAGATTCCTTGTCTGACGGAATATTCCGTCGAACCGTCTTTAAAACCCGGAAATCAGGTTTCATTTTCGACAACCCACGCTAAAGAGAGAGAGAGGGCGACGTAGAGAGAGAAGGAGAAGAGCACTGCCTAGCCCGCCATCATCATCGCCGTGCGAAGCCGCCGCCGCCCACCCCAATTTGACCACCACCACTTTTCTCTTCCAAATTCAAGTACGTGATGTTTATATAATTTGTAGTAAATTTTTTTATAAATTTGACAAATTTGAACTAGAATTTAACAATTATGTGATAATTTGTATTTGTTGTTGAAATTTTATTGTGTTATTTGTAGATTATGGGTTTTGAATTTGGTTGTGTTGATGTGAATATGAAAGTTTAGTATGTAAATGTTGTTTGTTTAGGTTCTAGTAGATATGTTGCTGAAATTGAGAAATTGAAGTTACAATTTAACAATTATATGGTAATTTGTGTTAGTTGTAGAAATTTTATTCAATAATTGATAGATTTTGGATTTTAAATGTGGTTGTGTTGATGTGAATGTGAAACTAATTATTGAGTATTATTAGTACGTAATTGTGTGGATGGTATGAAAATTTAATTGAATGTTATTTTTTGGAACTTATTATTGGGAGTTTTGAATTTGTGAGTCTAGAGAATTTCATATTGGAAGTGGATGTTTGGTGTGGCTAACTCGTAGAAGTTAGGATGGTTACAATTAATAGTGACTATTTAGAAAAATTAGTATGTTAGTATATAGAAAATTTTGGAGGGTGAACTTTTGTGACGTATTATTTGGATAATATGTGTACATGTTATTTAGTATTATACAAGTACTTGTAATATATTAATTTCAAAATATAATTAGATAATATTTGTAATTAGTAGATTATTTCGTATGTTGTACCTAAAATGTAATAAATTAAATCAAGGTATGTTGGATAATAATTGGGAGTTGGATGATGAAATTGTATTATTTTGTAAATGTGTAAATATTATTTATTGTCATGTACGTAGAGTAAATAATAATATGTTTATTATATATAACGTAAATATTTGAAGTTTTAATTTGTGTGGATGATTAATATGAAGGATATGGGTCATAATAGGAAACATATTACGAACGGAAAAAAAATACATTGTTATTTGCTGCGAATGTCGTGATTGTCGGTGTGAATGTCACAAGTTTGCACTGCAATTTCAGACCTTCGAACAAGTTTACATCCTGACCTAATTGTCGTACTGTCTTATTTTTGTGCATCGCATATTGAATATAGTGCATGACGAAGTAGTCGAATCATATGTAAATTATTGTTCTAACTATGTATGAAGAAAAGTGTAATCATTATGTCCATTATTATTATAAATTGGGAATAAGGAATTAATGTATACATTTGTAATGTTGCATAGTGGATAATATTGATGGACCACCCCATCAGAGGTACATGTATAAAAGATTTTTACCAAGTAGAAAAGGGTATAGACAAGAATTTTTAGATGGAGTTTAATTGTTTGATCAATTTTGCAAGAAGTAAAGTGGAATTCATAAATAATGGACATTATAGATGTCCTTGTGCCAAATGCCAGAATAGAGCTTATAGAGAACCTGATGGCATGAAGTTGTACCAAAACGGTTTTGTTAAAGGTTATTGTACTGGACATCTCATGGGAAAGTAGAACCAACCTCCTATCGCAATGTTGGAAGTAGCAATACACAGAACTTATAGGACAACATGGTTTCAAGTCCCATAGACGTTGATAATACTGAACCGTTTGTGGATAATGTTGAAGTAATGGTGAATGATGTAATTATTACTAATGAAGTTAGTGACAATGAGCAACCAAATGCAGAAGCTCAGGCATTCTATAATATGCTTCAAGCTGCGTAGAGACCTTTATGGGATGGGTGTTCTAACCAAACTGAATTGTCAAATGCGGTCAGATTGATGAGTATTAAATCTGATTATAATATGCCTCAAAATTGATTGAACTAGGTAATGCAATTAATGCATGAAAGTTGTCCGGCAGATAATCGTGTCCCCATAAATAACTCAGAGTTGAAAAAGGAGGTTCGAAGTTTGGGTTTAGATGTAAAAACCATTGATTATTGCCGTAATGGTTGTGTGTTGTACTTTAAGGACGATTCAGCAGTTGAGAAATGTAAGTTCTATGATGCACAAAGGTGGAAGCCAAAGAAGTCAGGTGATAATGGGAAACCAATACCATAAGTGAAAATGTTCTACTTCCCAGTTATACCTAGGTTGCAATGCCTTTACGCCTCAAGAAGCACAACTGAACACATGAGGTGGCATTACGACAATAGGCGTGAGGATGGTGTTCTTTGTCACCCTTCAGATGGTGAAGCATGGAAACATTTTGATCGCAAACACTCAAATTTTTCTTCGAAGCCCCGCAATGTGAGACTTGATTTCTTTGCGGATTGGTTTACCCCATTTGCACAATCTGCACGACCTTATTCAATTTGGCCTGTTGTTGTGATGCCTTACAGCCTTCCCCCGGATATGTGCATGAGAACGCCATATATGTTCTTAAAGTTACGTTATACCTGGGCCTACAAATCCAAAGAACAAAATAGATGCGTACTTGCAACCTTTGATTGATGAGTTGAAAATGCTATGGGATGGTGTTCAAAATTATGACATTTTAATAAGGCAGAACTTCGTTATGAGAGCTACATTAATGTGGACAGCAAATGACCTCCTAGCCCTTGGAATGTTATCTGGATGGAGCACTCATGGTGTTTTAAGTTGACCTATTTGTATGGAGAAGTTGAAAGCAACACATTTGAAACATGGGGTCAAAGCATCCTGGTTTGAATGTCACCATCGATTCTTGCCCAGACATCATGCATTTTGAAGAAATCGAACTGCATTTCGTAGAGGGAAAGTTGTTAACGATGGTCCTCCATCCAGAAAAAATGGGGAGGAACTATGCAAAGGGGTTCGGAGTCTTCCTAAAGTAACCACTGATGGAGATTTTATCATCCCCGGTTTTAAGGAGAATTATCATAATTGGACAAAGCAAAGCATCTTTTGGGATTTACCTTATTGGAGAGACCAGGTACTACATCACAATTTGGACGTAATGCACATAGAGAAGAACTTTTGTGAAAGCATCATCAACACTGTCATGGATGTACTTGGTAAAACAAAAGATGATGTTAAGGCAAGGCTAGATATGGCGGAGATGTGTGATCGAAGAGAGCTGAACGTCAGACATGGTGTTAATGGCCGAACACTAAAACTGAAGGTTACGTACGCCCTTTCTTTGGACAAATGAAAAGGGGTGTGTGAGTGGGCGCAACAACTAACAATGCCTGATGGATATTGCTCCAACTTTGCAAACTTCGTAGATATGAAGTGTACAAAGTTTCGAAACATGAAAAGTCATAATTGTGATGTGTTTTTGTAAATGCTTATGCCAATAGCATTTCGTACCCTTCCAGATGATGTATTAGATCCACTCTTTGAGTTAAGTGAATTTTTCATGAATCTTTGCTCAACAGTGTTGAGGGTTGATAAGTTACAAGAAATGCAACGCAATCTAAGCATCATACTTTGTAAATTGGAAAGAGTTTTCCCACCAGGATTCTTTAATGTCATAGAGCACTTGCCTATACACTTGGCAGAAGAAGCATACCTAGGGCGTCCAGTGCAATATCGATGGATGTATCCATTTGAAAGATAAATAGTTATCCAAATATCATAGAGCACTAAATTCAGCAGTAGTGTTATACTAAAATACTTATATAAGTTGTTGTATTTTAAGTACTTTGGATGGCTTAGAAAGAAGATAAAAAACAAAGCGCATCCTGAGGGATCAATGGCAGAAGCATACTTGGTGTTTGAGATATCCCAGTGTTCTTCGTATTACTTCGACGATGATGTGCCTTCAATGCGCACAAGACGTCGACGTAATGAGCATGACAATGACGAGCCACAAACGTAACCTACTTTATCAGTTTTTGAAACCCAAGGAACTCCAGTGGGAAGTCGTGCACAGAGGTACTTAACTGATGAAGAGTTGCACGTTGCACACCTTCACATTTTATTGAATTGTAATGAAGTGGAACCTTATATCGAGTAAGTCCAACATGTGCCTTTTTGTATTGTAATGAAGTTAATTGGGAACTTAGTGTTGATGAATATCATTATCACAGTTTATTCAAACAACAACAATTATAAGAAAATCCCACTTTAACGGACGTGGAGATAAATGCCTTGATTGAAGCTCAATTTATTTGGTAGTTCAAAAAAGCAGTAAGAGCATAAACTTGCCTCTTATGTTATATATTCATCTGCTTGAGCACATCTTACACAATATGGTTTCCATGTTGATCAAGTTTGTAAAAATTAATGTAGGTTGACATTGTACAAATCTTTAATGACGAACGCCAAGTACAAATATACCACTTGGCTCAATTGCCTTTATGGAAAGTTACATCTTGGTCTGCATTCAGAGTTAATGGATTTCTATTTCACACACATAAAAAGTGTGAAGGGAAAAAGACTTTCAATTGTGGCGTTTGCGTTAAAGGGAGCGGGGAAGGTGGATATGAGGACGATTATTATGGAATCCTCCAAGACATTATTCGCATTGAATATCTTGGAGAGCCGCTCAAACAATTTATGTTGTTCAAATGTGATTGGTTTGATAATACCCCTCGAGGAACACGTTGTCCCAAACTATGTCCATTTGTAGAAGTGAATGTCACTCGAAGATATAGAAAATATGATCCATTCATATTTGCTAGTTCTGCAACGTAAGCGGTGTACATGAAATACCCGAATGGAATAATAGATAAGTCTAACTGGTGGGTTGTTCTACCAAACAAACCTAGGCATAAAGTGAATAACGAATTCACTTTACTGGTTGCATTCCAAGAGGAGCATGTGTCTCACATGACACCGGTGAATGACATAATAACTGCAACTTTGTTGAGTCACGAGGAAGACATTGAAGTTGTTAATGAGGAATGTGCAAACGAGGGAGGTGCGGAGGCAGAGTGGGATGATGATTATGAATACATTGAAGACAAATTCGTTGTGGACCATGAAGATTCTAATGTGGACAATGAAATTGAGGATGATGACTAGTCTTTGTTGAATTGATGTAACTTTTTCGTTGTATCGATGTACACTTGGTCATTGTATGCATGTAGTCTTTGTTCAATAATTAATGACACAATTGTCATTGTATGAGTTATTAATATTGTTTAATTCTTGCATTTTTTGTTATTTGATCACTACGGTTTGTATGTTTGTCTTAAAGATGTCAGGTATGCAACGTGGATGTGGTGGTGGACGTGGTAGAACTCGGGGAAGAGGTCATAACAACCAAACTGGCCAACCAGAGGAAGAGTTCCAGGGATGGAAAAACTACCAAGACATCCCTCAGAATGCTTTTCCTGATCCCAACCGCGTCTAAAACATGTAATTCACCCAACAGGTACCTCAAAATGATACGTTCCATCAGGCTGACATGTGCTTCTTCCAGTCACAAAGACCTCCTAACACTTAGACGTAAGGAGCATTTATGGGTAACCAAGTTGGCTCATCCATCCCTGTACCACATGTCATTCCACAACATAATAAACAAAGGAGTCAGGATCGTAGTGAAGGTGCTTCAAGCCATGGGAGCACGTACAACAAGGTGCTTATTAGGCTAGATGGTAAAGAGTAAGTGATTATACATTTCCACTTTTGTATATTCAGAACCCAAACATACATATAAATATGTTTGTTGTGAACGCAAATTTGTAACTGTATTTCTTACTTGCAGCTTCTTTCCATATGATGTGGTATTTGAAATAACGAAGATATTTGTGACCAAATTTCCCAAGCCTTAGCCACATGAGGTAAAGTCCCTAAATCACAACGGGATCTGTGGTTTGGCGAGTTCAAGGTAAGATAAATTTATAAGTTCACTATATCTATAAATATATTGTTCACTGACATATTGTTTATATTTTGCTCACTTTTATTTCACAGAAGCATTTCTATTGGGCTTCAGAGCATGACTCCCATATTAGGAGGAACTTTGAGGAGAAGGGGGCTAGTAGATTGAAGGATACATTTGGGGAGCTAACGAAAAGGGGCAAGCACCCTCTGTGGTTGTCTAATAGCACTTGGAAGTCACTTTAAGAGTACTGGGTTTCCGAAAAATTTCAAAAGGTGAGTGCACAAGCGAAGAACAACCGGAACAGTGATCAGGATGGCTTAGGTCCTTCTTTGCATACATGTGGTTCAATCCCATTTAGCGAGCAAAAGAGACGTTTGGTAAGTACGAAGAACTCTCACTTATTTCAACTTATTGCATTTTGTACTTTGTATGTGTTTTACTTTGCAATGTACGAAGAAGTCTCAGATATTTTAACTTATTTGCATATTGTATAGGCTAAGAAGCTTCAAAGGGACCCGACTGTAATAGAGCTATTTAAAGACACTCATCAACACGAGCAGGACAACACATGGGTTGATAAAAAATCTGAAAAAACATATGTAAGTAGCATGTATTTTTTTACGTGTTTAAAATATTCTTACTTTGTCGGCGTTGCTAGATCTGCAACATTTAATATTTTTGAACTTATTTTGTAGATGAAGCATCAACAGAAATTGGAACAGATCAGGAATTCCCAATTCTCGACAGACCCTAGCTCCGAGCCATCTGAAATTCCATGTGAGATGGAGCTATGGGTACAAGGCAACTTAAACAAAAAGGGGCGCGTGTATGGATTAGGTTCAGAAGGGGTGAAACTGAAGCACTTGTTCAAGTCCTGAGCAACATCCAGGGGCAGTTAGCAGCCAGATGTACGAGAGACGGTCACCCAATTGAACAATGAGTTAAGTTCAATGGCAGAGTTAACTCGCTGAACTGAAGAGAAGAACCGTCATTTATAAGAGAAAGTGATGATGTTGAGTGACCAACTTAGTGAGGTGTAAAACACAATGAGTGAGTTCATTAGATCTTAACAAGCATCTGGTTCTACATCACGACCATGCCCTTCTTCGCGCGTTCGACAGCACCGCGACTCCACTTGTGCTGCTGCTGCTCCTCCTCCTCCTCAACCTCAAAATGATGATGATGATGATGGTGATTGTGATGATGATAGGGATGATGATGATGATGATGTTGATGGTGATGGCAATGGTGATGGGTATGATCCGTACTGTACTTATAACTATTTCAACTATTAGAACTTCTAACATTCAGAAAATTTCATGTTATGTTATGTATATTGGGTACAATGGTTTGGGTTTGTGCGTGCTACGAACATTGGGATTTTTTAACACTTTGTAATTGTGATGTTGAATGAAAGTAACCATGTGTGATGGTTACTTTTGGAATTCGGTTGAATATCGATGCGTTTATGTGGAAATGAGTACTTGTACTGGTTGAGTTAAATGCATGTAACCACGTGTGGTGGTTACCTTGTTTTGATTCATGTACCACATGTGATGGTTGTAAGGTTTTAATTTGCAGGTTTTGGTGTAAATTGTATTTTGGGCTGGCTAAAGGCGCCCATTTTTTTAAAAAAAAAATTTTCAAAAATTGTGACCGAAACATTACAGGGGTCGACAGAAGGCGAGCGATTTCCGACAGAATTCCGACGAACATCTGACGGAAAATGGCATTTTTCCCTTTTTTTTTTTTTGAAAAACTCTGCATATGAGAGGCAACGGATTTTCTTGCCGTCAAATGCAAGCGTTTCCGTCGGAAAATGGTCCTGACCCCCTTATTCCGACGGCTTAATTCGGTCAGCTATTCCGTCGAAAAATCATTTTTCCGACGGAAAAAGTACCTTTTTCGGTCGGAATATCTGTCGGAAAAATAAGATTTTTTAGTAATCACCATTAATTAGGCCACATAATGACCCATAATGTAGGTACGCATCATCTTCCGAAACGCCAAAGAGCAACCGAACCATCACAGAGAATTTGGGATACAATTAACCCATATCATTCAATCACATTATGTAACTTTCAATAATTTTCAGTAGCTTTCAACATTATTCAACAATTTGCAATAATAAATTCCAATAAGTAGTTCTGATAAGTGAGAAAAATGCCTATAATGTATTATCATATGACTTGTATAGTTAAAATGAAGTTTTAATATAAGAAAAGTTTAGAATATCATATATAAAATTCCCCTAAAAGCGCCCCTCTATGTATAACATACTAACTATCAACTTGTTATTTTGCTCTTCTTTCCTATAATACATCTTGGAAAGCGCCCCTCTATGTCCATAATTTTTAAGGAATGTGAATTCATTTGTATAGGTCATGTATAGAAAAAGAAGACGGTAAATTTAAGCTGCATCTTCATCTCCTCCTTAGCATCATAATTCTATTATTCTTTGTAAATCTTCTAAATCGAAAAATTAGAAAAAAAAAGTTGAGAAAAAAGAAATAAGCACAGTGAAAATAAATAGCTTGCTTCCCCTTTATTGACACAAAGAAAGTTGATTATTAAAAAGTCATATGGTACCTACATTGATAATTTGCATACAACAATAAATCTCAAATATCAAAGCAAATCTGTATTTCAACAAAGTTAATAGTAAATATACTTTGACTTACTCTATTCTTGTAAGATCATTTTTACCACAAATTATATCCTTCAATCTCAACTTATCTTTGATCCTTAAGCTCCTAATATTAATTGCGATTTTCCTCAATGGTTCTATATGGCTTCTTAATTTAAGCCTCATTTGTGTTATGAACATGTTGGACATGTTGATCATGAATTGCCTTGATTTCCTAACATTTACCATCAATATTCAGCTTCTTTCCTGTAAAATGCTCAAATTTCTCATCACCATTAGGTATCTTGGATTCATCACCAATTCCATGGATTATTCCAATCGTTGCTTCTTCTCCCTAAACCTTTTGTTGCTCACATTGCATTTGGAGGTTCTCATAGGATATCTATTTGATTAAATCAAACTAGCTAGATTGAAACTCGATATATTAAATTTTTTTATACTAAAGATCAATTTAGAAACGAAAATTCCATAAACTAAATCAACACAATTAAACGTTAAAGGTTATCTTCTCTTTCTTTTAGAACATTTAGAGGTCTCTCTTTCTAAAGTAAAAATAAAATTAGTGGAGGATAGGCTAATAGATTAAAATATATATACATTGAGAAAAATATAATCCAAATAACCCTGTCCAAGTCAAAAGTGATTTTTGTATTCTATACAAAGAAGCCTTTTCTAAGCTTCTTTGTAAATGTTATTTGTGTGCTACTAAGGTTTTTTTTAGAAAAAATGAAATAACTAACAATAAGATTATTTCCATGTTGGAGATTTGGAACGCTAGAAATCACTTTCTATTTATCAACGTGAACCATGACATCACTTATTTGTGATGTAGAGCAACAACCATGATTAAGAGTATAAGAAAATTCATGAGGTGTTGGATAATCATGGTGATCTAGATATGACAATGCAGCCTCCTCCTAGTTTTGGTAGTTTAAAGGGGAATTTTGAAGCAGCAAACATGGGTGATAATGTGTACGGTTTGGGTATGGTTGCTTGTCATTGTGAAGATGATATTGTTCTTGCTACTAGTAGAAACGAAGTTAGGTTTATAGGTCCAGAATTGCAGGGGAGAAGGGCATGCTATTTTATGGTGGAGACATCGTTGAGCAAAGGGTTCGAAAACATAATAGTAGAAGGTGACTGCCAGCCCTTGATTTCCTAGCTGATGAACCAGAAAATTGTGGCCTTAGAGATTAGTTTATTTGTTGATGATATTAAGAGTCTTTGCTCTTGATTAAATTATTCTCCTTTTTCGTTTGTAAAGAAGGAAGGAACTCAGCCTCTCATGAGTTAGCACACCTTCCAACCCATATTCCAGATTCTTGAATTTAGTTTGAATATGCACCAGATCTAGATTGTATCTATAATCTAGCTCTTCAAGACTTTTTAAAAAGGTGCAACTTTATTAATATAATTTCTTCTCCTGTTTCCACTAAAGAAAAAAGATTGTTTCCATGTTAAGAGTCTGCATTTAGCAATGGATATCCACCTTTGGAGAGTCAGAGACCATTGTCACTGATTGGTGTGTACTTCTGAATGAAACACTAACATGGACAAGGTAAATAGAATTACCTTAATGTAGTATCAAAGATGACCGAACTTGACTTTGAATCACTAGTTGGGGAAGGATATGACTAAGTGGAGAACATGCACAATCCTAGACCCTAAGAGCTTTAGGATTTGTGCATAAATTTCTCACATGCACTATCATGTCCCTGCCACTTAGATTGCACCTATATTTATAATAAAGTGGCCAGTCAAAGAACCTTGAGTTTTTTAGGTGGAAATTGTCATTATGCCCCTATGGCATATGCATGTTAAGTAATTAAGTTAGCAACCCTTATGGGTGGATTACATGCTTAAAAACTAACATCTTCCATTCACACATAAGAGAGTGCTTATTTATTAACATAACTTGACCTTTTTTCTTTATTGTTTCTACACGCTTTTCATACTGAGGAAATAGGTCATGCGACCAGTATACTTGTGAGAGTTTTATGCTATACATCTATTATGAATATATAGTATCTATATGAGAACTATACGTGAGTAGTTCAAAGTACCCTAGTTCATTTCAATCTCATTAAGATGCCTTACATGACTCAGGATAGGAGACAATGGTAGGACAAGATTAAAGTCTTAGATTTTAGAGAGTTGGCCTTGTAGCTGTTATTCGGTGTGCACAGTTTGTATTACGGTAATACATACATTTGGAAAGAGACATTTGATGCCTACCGTCGTATGTTAAGGTATGGTAGCTTTCTTTGCTATATTGCACTTATGTTCACATAGTTTTCATCAACTGATTTGTTAGTATTGATTAGTTTATTCTCTACTGTTTATCCTTAGTTTAATCCTTTTTTCATAAAAATATTTTCACAAAATCGTTCTTCTATAAAATGTTTTCCACGAATTCGTATTTTGTGGGTCTTCTGGAATCAACCTTTCTACGGTAGGAATGTCGGTAGAGGTAAGGTTGCCTACATTTGGATCTCTCCAGACCCTATAAAAGCAGAACCCACATTGGGAAGTGTTGTTGTTGCTAGTGTTGTAAGATGCCTCACATTGATCTCATCAAATCATCATATTTCATATTCACTGTAACACTACAAATGTATATAATTCACTGTTTGCGTTCTCTTCATTAGTTTCACCAATTAGAAGCAATATCCAAAATCATTGGGGCGTTACCGCCACACAAAAAGAACAACGTTTTACTTGTAAACGGTAAATATAGCAACGGTAAACAGCGTTTACCATCACAAGGCATCCACATAATCACAACCCATCAAAACCATATATGAATAGTTCTAACATCCCAAAACCATTCAACTATCTCAAGGTTTACACCAAAGTATAGTCACTCTTGCAGAGTATACAGTTTTAACATCAAAATATTTTACAATAGAGTGCTAAAAGCATATAAACACTAATCCGACACCGTTCCATTTAGACTTCCTTGCTCACTTATCACCTTCAGTTAATCTGCCAGCCTGACGGTGATTCATTAAACATTTGCCTAAAACAAAACATGAAAACATTTCAAACTATTAGCCAAAGCTCAGTACATGCATATTTGTGTTGTTAAACGTTCATGGAAGAACTGGTTGGGGCCGTATTATAATTTATTTTAATTTAAAACAAGGAATTACATAAATATAAAACTGCATTATTAGTAACTATTGATAGTGAGCCCCTAATAATTGTTACGGTCTGAAGATAGGTGTATACTTGCCAAGCTGATTGGAGAACCTGGACTGAAGCCATGTAGGTAACTGAAGGGCAATGCCCTATAACTGATAACTGATAGAGTCACCAATTACGTGATAAATAACTTATTAAACTGATTCATTGATGTACTTACCAAAACATTATACTTTTGATAAATGTGTGCTGATTTCTAAAGATACGGACAATGAACGTACCTAGGACTTTTAATGAAATTTCATTGAGTGTGATTATGCACAAAAGGCGAGAAAATGATAGATTAGGAGATATATAGTTAGTAAATTTATTTATTTTCATAGTTGATACTTTAGTAAAAGAAAAAGTAAGGGTGTAATAGGGACTAAAGTAAATGACTCGTAACCTAACCTCCTGAACTCCATTTGAGACCTAATTTCTCAATATAGAAAGCTTAAGAAGCCTCCCAAAACTTTCATTTACAACACAAACCATGCTTCCCATAATAGGGTTCGTAAAATGGAGCTAAAATACAAGTGTACCAGTTTTGGTCGAACCTACACAGTTCTAGCAAAATGGCCATAATGTTTTTCACAGACCTTGGATTAAGGTAATTCAAAAGGCATTTGAAAGATAATTCACTGATCTATCTATCCACCAAATTTCATAATTATTGGCTGGGCTAATCATTACTAGTTTATTGGCAAAGTTTCCTCTATTTTTTGTCATTTCCCAGCCATACTACCTTGCTTTCTCGTCCCTTTTCACACAAATCCTCATCTAAAATCACTCTTTAAAATCATGTAATAAAGCTTTGGTCCCTGTCATCACCATGCGAACCCATAATACTCAATTTCACTCCATAATCAAATTTTCAATTCTTGTCTTTCTCAAACCCACTCAAAATACATCCATGATCTTATTTAGTTGTATAAATGAGCAAAATGATCCTTTATAATTAACTGGAGAATTTCCATAATCCACCCTTTTTCTCAACAATCACACCAAATTATTTTTTCCAAGTAAAGAACAAATACAAGATTCATTTTGCATCAAAATATAATCAAACAACATGTTTAATGCCAAAGTAATTCAAACCATGCATTTATTGCCAAAACCCTAGCTTGTAACCAACTTACTTCCTCTTCCTCTCATCCAAGATTACTAGAAACACCCTCATTAACATTATTAGAGATTGAAACCACTAAATCAAATACAAACAATCCAAGAAAAACATACTTCTAACCTTAAGCTTGCATGATCATGAATAATCCTAAACCCTAGCATGCTCTAGACTTAATCAAAAATTAGAAACATCAAAATAACTCTTGTGTCCATCCAAAGAGCATGATAAAAACTCAAATCAACATAAATAAGAATCAAAATAAAAAATCCAAAGACACAAGCATAGGGTTACTCACTTTGAGCTTGAAAAAAGTACAGATGGAGGTGATGTTTGGTGGTTTTAAGGATTGAGGATGGTGCCCAGTGGTGCTAGGGTGTTAGGGGGGGGCGGAAGCCAGCCAAGGCTGGCCAAAAAACACCAAGAAAGCAGCAGCAACAGCTTGGGGGGTGGGCATGGGGTCAGAGAGAGAAAGGAGAGGGATGTGTGTGGTTTGGGTTTGCTTGGCTAGGAATGAGTCACAACAATTGACTGGGTTGGATTTTTATCCCCCCAAAAGTAGATTTTGCTAACCATGGTTAAGCTTAAATCATGATAATTAGCTAGGTTAATAATGCAAGCTTGTTCGGCTTCAAATTGGGCCCTCATAAGTTGGGTTCGGAATTAAAACGCTCCACAACGATAATTTTTTTGCGTAACTCAAAATTAAATTTCAGTAATGCTACTGAAAACAATATAAATCACTTAGATTATAATTGTTAAAGGATGCTATCAATTCTCCCAAAATTTTCGTTAATAACTAAATAAATAAATAAAACCCGAATTGCCAACTGAGGGCCCAAATGAAATTTTTTTTTCCCACTAAGATGATTAAATGGAATACATAAATATGAAAAAATCATTAACGTGAGATAATTAAATAAATAAACATGATTTAGGATTGAGCTATTACAACCTTCCCTCCTTAAAGAGTTTTGTTGTCCAAACTTGTGAACTATCTTGTCATGCAAGATTACCTCAAATAAATGTGGGTACTTGGCTGTCATTTCTTCTTCAGTCTCATAAGTGGCTTCTCAGGAGGTATGCTTTGTCTAAAGCACGTTGACTAAAAGTATCTACTTGTTGTGCAGCTGCTTAGTCCTGCGATCTAGTATTTGGACTAGACGCTCCTCATATACTAGATCTTCAGTTATTTTAATAGGTTCAGATACACTGGTACGGTCCGAATTTGGAATATATTTCTTGAATCGAGAGATGTGGAACACGTTATGCACGTGTTCTAATTCTACTCACAGATCCAGCTGATATGCTACGGGATTCAATTTTTCAATGATTTCATAAGGTCTAATATATCATAGACTCAATTTGCCTTGTACTCCGAACCTCTTGATACCCTTGGTTGGCGAAACTTTCAGAAAAACTTTATCACCTACTTGAAACTCCAGAGGCCTCATTCTCTTGTCTGCATAACTCTTTTGGCGAATATGGGTAACCCTAATATGCTCTCGAATCCTTCTTATTGTTTCAATGGTTTCCTAAATCATTTCGGGACCTATGATCAAAGCCTCGTCCAAATCACTCCAGCATAGCAGGGTTATACATTTTCTCCCGTATAAAGCCTTAAACGGGGCCATTTTGATAGTGGACTGGTAGCTTTTGTTATAAGAAAACTACACCAACGATAAAACATCTTCCTATTTCCCTTGGAACTCCAATACACAAGCTCTTAACATGTCTTCTAGAATTTGATTCACTATTTCAGTTTGCCCATCGATCTCAGGGTGATAAGAGCTACTAAAGTTCAATTTGGTCCGAAAGGCTTTTTGAAGTGCTTTCAAAAAATAGGCTTGGAACCCTTGATCCCTATTTGATACTATGTCTAAGGGGATCCTGTGCAGGCAGACTATCTTCGTAACATATAGTTGGGCTTGTTTTTCAACTCCTCAAGTATCCCTAATTGGTAGAAAATGGGTTGACTTGGTAAGTCGATCAACTATGACCTAGATAGCATTCTTCTTCAAAGCGGAAAAGGATAAACCATAACGAAGTCCATTAAGATTGAGTTCCACTTCCAAGGGGGAATTTCTAGGGGTGGCAGTTCACCCACGGGACGCTGATGCTCTGTTTTAACTTTCCGGTAGGTTGAACGCTTGTGTACGTATTCTACAACCTCCTACTTCATATTATTCCACCAGAAGTATTATCTCATGTCTCTATACATCTTGGTGTCTCCTGGATGCACTGAGTAGTGAGTATTGTGAGCCTCCTCTAGGATATGTTTTCTCAATTCGTTCTTTCTGGGTGCACATAGGTGATTTTGGAATCACAGGATCCCATCCTCATTTACTACAAACCTAGGAGACTTTCATTTCTCTAGATTTTGCTTTATTCTTTGGAGTTTAGGATCACTTTCCTGGGACCACTACGGAAGGCTGTAAGTGCTGCTAATTGAACCTTTGCTTGCCCATGGGACAATAGTTGAATTCCCAAGTTGTCAAGCTCTCTCAAGAGACTCTACTGAGTAATCACCGCAGTGCTTGAGCTATGTTGCACTATATGCTACAACATTTGCTTTTCCTGGATGATATTGAATCTATAAATGATAGTCTTTAAGCAACTCAAGCCAACGTCGTTGTCTCAAATTGAGCTCCTTTTGGGTGAAGACATACTTCAGACTTGATGGCGAGTATAAATTTTGCACGGTACTCCATATAAGTAATGTCTCCAAATTTTCAGTGCAAAGACCACGACTGCTAACTTCAGGTCATGGGTAGGATAGTTTTTCGCAGCAGGTTTGAGCTGTCGAGAGGCGTAAGCTGCTACCTTGTCTTCCTGCATTAGGACACACCCTAATCCGTTCTTTAAAGCATCGCTATAGATAGTACACTCTTTACCTTCTACTGGTAATGTTAGGATTGGGGCGGTAGTTAATCGCTGCCTTAACTCCTGAAAGGCTCTTTCATACTTCTCTGTCCACTCAAATTTGTTTGCTTTCTTTGGCAGATTGGTAAGAGGTGAAGCTATTTTCGAAAAGTCCTTAATGAACCTTTGATAATAGCCTGCTAAACCAAGAAAGCTTCTAATCTCAATGACATTGGTAGGCCTTGGCCATTCTGTGATTTCCTTCACCTTCTAGGGCTACACTTTGATTCCTTCTTTTGCAGCCACATGTCCTAAGAACCCCACTTCTTCCAATCAAAATTCATACTTCTTTAACTTGTCATAAAGTTGATGCTCCCTCAGGGTTTGTAACACCATCTCAAATGGTCAGCATGTTCCTCCCTCTCCTTAGAATAGATAAGGATGTCATCTATGAGCACCACTTCCAGTTTATCTAGGTAGGGTCTGAAGACCCTGTTCATAAGATCCATGAAGGGCGCGGGGGCATTGGTGAGGCTAAATTGCATCCTCATAGTGACCATACCTGGTTCTAAACACATTCTTGGGGATGTCTTCAGGTTTAATCCTAAGTTAATGGTACCCTGACCTCAAATCAATCTTAAAGAAGACTCCTGCTCCTTGTAGTTGATCAAACAAATCATCTATTCATGGCAAAGGGTATTTGTTTTTTATGGTGATCTTGTTCAACTCCCTGTAGTCAATGCATAGCCTTAAGGTTCAATGCTTCTTGTTCACGAACAAAACTGGGGCACCCCATGGTAACACACTTAGTCTGATAAGTTCCTTCTATAACAACTCATTTGACTGAATCTTTAGTTCCTTAAGCTCAGTTGGGACAATACGATATGGGGCTTTGGAGATAGGTTAGGCACCAGGGATTAATTCAATTACAAAATCAATTTCCCTCTATGGGAGTAGTCCTTATAACTCTTCAGGAAAAATATCTTCAAATTCACAAACTACAGGAATATTTTTTACTTTCTCTTCTTTTGTTTAGGTGCCAATAGCATAACACCAATATCCAACCCCTGACATAACAGCTTACTTGCTTTCATAGTAAAAATTAAGGGACAAGATTTTTCCTCTCTACCTGTAGAAACATACTTCTCTCCCTTTTCTATCCTTCAAAATAATCTTAAGATCCTCACAGTCAATCTTAGCTCCATAAAAGTGCAATCAATTCATTCCCAAAATGATATCAAAATCAGACAAATTAAATTGAAACAAATCCACGGGAAAGGTGGTTCCACCAATGGTAATAGGAATAAGTTTATAGGAGATCGGACATTCAATCACAGAATCATTGGGTAGCTTAATCTCATAGTTGGTTTCTGTCCTCCAACCCTCCAGGTTCAATTGCATGGAAGATCGGGTGGATATAAATGAATGAGTAACACTTGAATCAAATAATACACAAAATGGCTTTGAATTTAAAAAGAGAGTTCTAGTAACTACCGTACCAGAAGTGGTAGCTTCATTCATGCTCATTACGTATGCCCATCCTACCACTACAGGCCTTAGTGGTGGGGCCAAGGGTTTTGCTGCACCCTTATCCACCGCCTTCAGTCTTCATACGCAGGCAGCAATGAGGTGTTCTGGGCTCCCATACCACATATATTCGTTGGTTCCTATTCAGTATTAAAGGATGGTGTGATTTATTCTTCCGCATTTCCCATAGGGCTCTGCTAAGCCGGTAGGACAGCTCTTGGGAAGAGCGGGAGACGGTTTCTTCTGGTTCACACTCTCACTCAGAGTTCCTCGCTAAGACTCTTTTCTCTTTTGGTTGATCGGGTTCAGGGCTCTCAATTCTATCTTCACTCGCTCCACTTTAGCAGCTCGCTCATACAACTCTTGGTAAGTCAAGATTGGTCGCCCAGCTAACTGATTTCGATTATAGAAGGCCAAACCCTCTTCAAACCTCCTCATCTTTAACCTTTCAATTGACACAAATTCAGGGACAAACCTATATAATTCTGTGAACTTACTGGCATATTGAATCATAGTCATGTTGTCACTCATCTTTAACTCCATAAACTCTTTCCCCTTTTATCTTTGGACCACAATTGGGTAAAATTTTTCCCTCAACTCAACCAAAAATTTACTCCATGTGAATTCAGGCCCTATGAGCCTACCCTTAATAGTGTTCCGCCAAATATCAGCTTCACCAATCAAATAATATGTCCCAATGTTTACTTTTTTTTGTTTTGGCACCTCTATCACTGTAAAGATTTTCTCCATTCCCCTTACCCATTCCTCCAATACTACTGGATCATAATTTCCGTCATACACTTTAGGGTTGTGTTGTGCTACCCTATCTGCTAATTTATCATCTATAATAGGGGTTTCACTAGGTACTTGAGGAATTTGCTTCATCAATTCATCCACTAAAGTCGGCCAGTATTCGCGTTGCCAATGTTGTTAGCTAACTCAGGTGGAATTGGTGGCATTTCTCCAAAATTTGGTGGCATATGATGTGGGGCTTGTTCGCCCAATCCCTGGTCATGATCTGAGAAATCCTCTATATGAACCACCGCATTGTTTTGCGCTGATTCAGACATTCTGGTCATGCATTAAACGAAACAATTCAATCACTGGAACACACAAATATATAAGACAAGCATGCCCAACAAACACATTTAAGGTTGAAATATTATTTAAAACAAAACCCAAAGCTTCAATATATCATTTTGTAACTGCTTGTTTACATACATAGTTGCTTTTATATATACATGATTGAAAAAAACATATCACATCTAACTAACAAAGCAAAATCAACTCTGACTCCAACCCCAACCAAACACTAACCAGCCCTAAGACACTAGATCCGTCATATGACCAAAAAGAGAAATAGACCATGTCATCACCTTTAGAAGCATTTGACTAACTATATACAATGTCATATGCTACACAAAATACAACTATCCAACCCGACCATACTATATACATACAGGGCTCAAAATGTAACCTACTCAAGTCAACACCTGAAATAACCTAACGATCCCTAGATGGATCCTAATCTGGGTCAGATTAATGCTCTAGCTCCTCGCCTGAATCAAAGCTACTATCCAATGCTCCAAACTCTACCTTGTCGACCCCCTGATTGACCTGCTACTCTCCTATTTCCTCATCGACCTCTTGATCCATTTGCTGCTCCTCTACTATCTCATCAACCTCCTAATCAATCTGCTGCTCCTCTTCTACCTCATCCATCTCCTGATCCTCCTCTTGATCATCTTCTTTCACTAGATGGCCCACAAAACCTTCCATAGGCTCGTCATTAAAACTAATTACCATGATCTCCGGTGCATCGGGGAGATGCACCACCACATGAGCCTCCCCAGGACTGTCCGGGCATTTGTGGGGCACTCGGTACAAGTGGCGAGGGTGGTTCTTGTGCTGGTGCGGGTGATGCAGGCGGGGGATGTACATGGTGTAAAGGAAAGACGTGCAAAAGAGTCTCCATAGTAACCCCCCTCTACTCGAACTCCTCTCGCAACATCAACTCCGAGGTGATAGTCGCCCAAGCCCCCTGGATCTGAAACCTAGGTCCGTCCCAACCTGGGTTCTCTGTCATCATGAAATGTCGGTAATGGAGCCCGAACTCCACCCATGGATTAACAGTGGGTAGGGACCGTAACAATCTGCATGCACAGACTGTGATGTGAAACTCAGAGAAAGGGTCCTGTGTGTGAGCTATCATACTGGCGTACAACAGTGAAATGTGGGCCGCCATAGTCCATAGATGCACTAGGCATCATATTAACAGTGTACGGATCCATCTAGCAAGGAAAATAGAAATGAGGGGCATGTAGAAGATAAGCAATATGCATTTCTAATATCACAAGTCTATTTCTAATATCATAAGTCTCTAATAGTATACGATATTCCTTACTAATAAACCTTCTCACCCTTCTATATCTAAACTCCATACTCGATATCCCATCACAAAAATCAAAACCTGGCTCTGATACCAAATCTATAACACCCCAAATATACATAATTCACTATTTGCGTTCTCTTCATTAGTTTCACCAATTAGAAGTAATATCCCAAATGATCGAGCTGTTACCGCCGTCCAAAAAGGATAAGGCTTTGCTTATAAACGAGAAATATAGCAACACTATACAACGTTTACCATCACAAGGCATTCACACAATCACAACCCATCAAAACCCTATATGAACAGTTCTAACATCAAAACCATTCAACTATCTCAAGGTTTACACCAAAAATATAGTAACACTTCAAGAGTATACAATTCCAACATCAAAATATTTCACAATACAATGCTAAAAGCATATCAACACTAATATGCCACCATTCCATTTAGAATTCCTTGCTCACTTATCACCTTCAGTCAGCTTGCCAACCCGAGGGCGATCCACTGAACATTTCCCTAAAACAAAACATGAAAACATTTCGAACTGTGAGTCGAAGCTCAATACATGCATTTCTGTATTGTTAAACATTCATGGAAGAACTGGTTGGGTCCGCATTGCATTTCATTTCAATTTAAAACAGGGAATGAGATAAATATAAAACTGCATTGTCAGTTATTATCTGATAGTGAACCCTTAGTAACTGTTACGATCTGAATATAGGTGTACACCTGCCAAGCTGATCAGGGGACCTGGCATGAAGTCGCGTGGGTAACTAGAGGGCAATGCCCTGTAATTGATAATTAATGGATCACTAATTTTGTGATAAATCACTTATTAAATTGATTGATTGATGTACTCACCAAAACATTATAATTTTGATAAATACGTGCTAATTTCTAAAGATACAGACAACAAATGTACCTGGGACTTTTAATAAAATTTCACTGAGTACGATTATGCACAAAAAGGGAGGAAATGATAGATTAGGCCCTGATTCTATACAAAAATATTGTTATAGGAATATATGGTTAGCAATTGTATTTATTTTCATAGTTGATACTTTAGTAAAAGAAAAAGTAAGGGCGTGATAGGGGCTAAAGTAAATGAGTCGTAAGCTAATCTGCCAACCTCTATTTGAGACCTAATTTCTCAATGTAGAAATCTTAGGAAGTCCCAAAAAACTTTCATTTACAACATAAACTATGATTCCCATAATAGGGTTCCTAAAATGGGGCTAGAATACAAGTGTACACGTTTTGGTCGAACCTACACAGTTTTATCAAAACAGCCATAACATTTTCCACATACCATAGATTAAGGCGATTCAAAAGCTGTTTGAAAGATAGCACAATGATATATCTATCCACCAACAATCACAATTTTTGGATGGGCCGACCATTCCCAGTTTATTGGCAAAGTTTCCCCTGTTTTCTGTCATTTTCCAGCCTCATTGCCTTGCTTTCTCCACTCTTTTCACACAAATCCTCATCTAAAATCACTCCTTAAAATCATATAACAAAGCTTTGGTCCCTCTCATCACCATACAAAGCCAAAATACTCAATTTCATTCCATAATCAAATTTTCAATTCTTCTCTTTCTCAAACCCACTCAAAATACATCCATAATCTTATTTAGTTGTATAAATGAGCAAAATGATCCTTTATAATCAATTGGGGAATTTCCATAATCCACACTTTTTTCCAGAATCACACCAAATCCTTTTTTAAGTAAAAGTGCACATCAAGGATTCATTTTGCATCAAAATATAATCAAATAACATGCTTAATGCCAAAATAATTCAAACCATGCATTAATTGCCAAAATCCTAGCTTGCAACCAACTTACTTCCACTTCATCTCATCCGAGATTACCAAAAACACCCTCATAAACATTATTAGATATTAAAACGACTAAATCAAATACAAACTGAAGCAAATGCCATGCCTATTTCAGTCCAAGGGAGCACTCAAGTCCTTCTTAATACTCAAAAGCTTCGTCACAAGGGACTTGGTCCATGCACTGATTTAGAGCTTCAGTTCAAGGCACATCATAAGCCCTTAGGATATGTTACCCTCCTCTTCTGGGAAGGTGAAAAGGCCTCCTAAAGGGTTTAATCATTCAATGATGCTAAACCAACGACAAGAATAAGGGAAGCTCAAAACAGAAGGTTGTGCTCATGGATAGTTTCTAGATGGAATATTACTTTGAGATTGAGGCAAATTTTATCTATGCTGCACATGCCTTGACTGAGGCTATTCTAAGCTATATTTAAATTTAAAATGTTAGCTTATACATGGAACAAGTTTTAAGGCATTTGGAGGTCATTCGGTCAGTCAAATTAAGCTCCAAAGTGGACTGCCCCAAAGTTAACTATCAGTTTCAGTTTAGACCATCTGGCTAGTATGGCCCATTTCTCTCAAACAGCTGGGCCAAAATTGGTGAAACATTTTCCATTGGAAAATATACTTTTGAAACTTTCGTATGAATCCTATTTCATCAAATTTGGACCAGAAACAAGAGAGTTATGGCTCATTGAATCTGACCCTGCTGCAGTGTTAATACGCAAAAATCTAAAAGCATTAAATGCAAATGGATTCATCACCCCTAAGAAACTAATGCATGAACAGCTGATTCCAAGGATGCATCCCCCTTTTTTAATGTGGGAATTCAAGATAATAAGTTCCCATGCTGATGGGAACAAGTCTCAAAAGCCCTAGTTTTTAGATTTATATTGTTTTTAGCATAGTTTATCTAGTAACTTACTTTTATATTTCCTATGTTAATCTAGTAAGTTGTATTTTGCATTTTCCTATGTAAGATGAGTTCCCTAGTGTATTGGCTAGCCCTATAAAAGTCGTACTCGAGTTTAGTTGCAAGTTAGTTGAATGAATGAACAATTGAGCTTAAAAGCTTTCTCTCTCTAAGTCTTAAGTTCTCTTTATCCTTGTGAACAAGGTGGGGAGTCTTGAGTGGAGCTAGCCTTTATAGAGTTGTTGGTGGATAAGCCTTCATGCAATTCTTGGTGGATCCTAGTCTTGGTGGGTGACATTGCCTTTAAACCAAGTCATATCAATGTTCAAAGGGGATTTGAGCCTAAACTCAAGTTACCAATTCAGCCCATCCGCGTACACGCTCCATTTATGAATTTATTCCACATTTCCTTGCTTTTGGTGATCTATTTCTGCCTTTTTAGTTGTTCAATCCCTCATCGCTTCTCTTTAAGCTACAAAAGAACCTTGACCAAACACAATTCCTAGCTATAAAAGAACCTAGCTCCTCAAACAGCCTTTATGTCAACTTTCTATCCGTACCCTCTTCATCATGTCAAATGAAGAAGACTCCCCTCCTAACTCTTCCCAACCAGCAAGGGTGCCAAAGAGAATGAGTTTAGAGCAAGCCCACACGATGAGATAAGGCAATGCCGTCCTAAACCTACAACAAAGTGTGAGGCAAATTAGTAGGCAACTTGAGCAAATGACCGCCCAATTCACGGCCTTCCAATGAGGACGACAAACTCAAGAATCAAACAACCATGAAGATGAAAATGATACTCAAGTGATTCTAGCTTGAGGAGTCATTTAAGAAGGGGAGATAGGAGACCTCCAATTGATGAATTTCGTGACATTAAAGTGGAACCCTTGGAGTTCAATAGCAACTTAAACCCCAATGAGTATCTTGAGTAGGTTCAAGCCGTGGAACGAATTTTTAAAGCTAAAAGATTATGATGATGAGAAGAGTTTCAAAGTTTCTAGCCTCAAACTCACAAGATATGCCTCCTTGTGGTTTGAGAATGTCAAGAAGCAAAGGGCTAGAAATGGCAAGAGGAAGATCAACTCTTGGGAGAAGCTCAAAACCCTTATGAACAAGCGGTTTCTCCTCGAGAGTTACAAGCAAGACATATACAACCGGATTTTCTCACTCAAACAAAACAACATGAGTGTGAAGGAGTACATGAGAGAGTTTGAACAACTCCACTTGAGGGGTGGTATTCATGAACCCCAAGAGCAAATTGTCGCTAGGTTTCTCAATAGGTTAAATCCCCTCATTGCTAGAAAGGTAGAAGTCCAAACTTATTTCACCTTGGATGATGTTTTCAAGCTTACTCTCAAGGTTAAAAAATAAAGAAAGGAAAAGAAGGCTTTCACTAAGCCCTTTTCCAAAGATCAAGTAAGTCCAACACCCCCATTCAAGCCCTTTTCTCACCCTAAATCCGAGAGCACCTCATGGGTTGACAAAGGTAAAGCTGTGACTCTTCCTTCTCCAAAGGAATTGCCTTAGAAGCTTGAGGGGAAGAAGTGTTTTAAATGTCAAGGTTATGGCCGTTTCCAATATGATTGTCCAAATCAAAGGGTCATGACCATGCAAGAAGTTGAAGAAGTTGATGCCATGATGATGGAAGGTTAATAAGACAACAATGGCGTCGATTCGGACCACCTAGAGGAAGAGACTCAACTTGATGCAGATGAAGGTGAATTACTTGTTTTAAGGACGACTTTACACATCCAAGACTCTCCTTTTGACAAGGCTTAAAGGGAAATGATCTTTCACTCTCAATGCACCACACAAGACAAGGTTTGCAACTTGATTGTTGATGGGGGAAGTTGCACCAATATAGCCTCCACTATTCTTGTTGAGAAGCATGGTATTCCTACCATATATCATCCCAAGCCCTATTCTTTGAAGTGGCTCAATGATGGCGGCAACGTCAAGGTAACCAAGCAAGCTCTTATCTCTTTTTCAATTGGAAGGAAATATAGTGATAATGTTCTTTGTGATGTGGTGCCTATGAGCGCATGTCATATACTATTGAGGCGGCCTTGGCAATTTGATAGGCATGTTGTGCATGATGGGTTCAAGAACACCTATTCCTTCATTGTTTATACAGAAAAGATTGTCTTAAACCCATTACCACCTAACCAAGTTCACAAAACTAAACCCGAGGTGGGAAGTGAAAAAAAGAGAGACCTTCTCTTGTTGAGTGAAACACGGGTTTAGAGAGCTTTAAGCAAGAGTAAGCAAGTTCTAGCTTTACTCATGCTTCAAAGAAACAAAAGTGAGGAAGTGACTCCCTTACACCCTTAAATCCGTCCCCTCATTTCACAATACCCAGATGATGAGGACTTCAAGCACTACCTCCATGATCAAGATGACCATAAGCACAACCCCTACATTCTCCAAGAGGGTTTCTTATTCAAGGGCAACAAGCTATGTATTCCAAAGGGGCCAATCCGAAAACTTCTTGTCAAAGAGGTGCATTGAGGGGGCTTAGCTGCCCATTTTGGGATCAATAAGACCATTGACATGCTCAAGGAACACTTCTTTTGCCCTAAGATGGGTCGGGACATTCATGAGGTAATTCTAAGTGTTCCATTTGCCAAAAGGCCAAAATCCAATTCCATCATGGGCTATAGACCCTATTTGCCTATTCCTAATTCATGGGAGGATGTAAGCATGGATTTCATAGTTGCTCTCCCAAGGACTCAAAGGGGCAACGATGCCATTCTGGTGGTGGTAGATCACTTTTCAAAGATGGCTCACTTTATTCCTTCTGAGAAAGCCGATGATGTATCTCATGTAGCCTATCTTTACTTCAAGGACGTTGTCAAACTTCATGGCATACCTAAAAGCATTGTGTTGGATTGGGACACAAAGCTTCTTAGTCACTTTTGGAGGTGCTTGTGGCAGCTCCTTAGCACTAAGCTCTTTTATAGCACCTCCCACCATCCTCAAATGGATGGACAGATGGAGGTCACTAATAAGACTCTTGCCACATTACTTAGAAGCTTGGTGAGTAAAAGCATCAAGGATTAGGATCTCAAGCTCCCAAATGTTGAGTTTGCATACAACCATACACCAAGCTTTGCTACTACCCATTCTCCATTTGAGTCATGTTACGGAATTAACCCTCTAACTCCACTTGAACTCATACCTCTTCCTCTTGAGTCTAGAGTGAGTTATAATGTAGAAGACAGAGCAAAGGAGATAAAGAAGCTTCACTAACAAATCTGAGCAAAGATTGAGAAGACCAATGAGATGTACAAGGCAAAAGGAAACAAGCACCGCAAGGCCCTCACCATCAAGCCTGGGGACTTAATATGGCTACACTTAAGAAAGGAAAGATTCCCATCATGAAGGACAAACAAGCCTATGCCAAGAGGGGATGGTCCTTTCAAAGTCCTTGAAAAGGTGAACAATAATGCCTACAAGCTAGAATCGCCCGCTGACATGGGTGTGTCTCCTACCTTCAATATAAGTGATCTCACAGCTCACCTTGAGGATGAAGATGATGGTGATGATTTCAGGGAAAATCACAATCAAGAAGGGGAGGATGAAGCAAATTCCATGCCTATTCTAGTCCAAGAGAGCTCTCAAGTCCTTAATACTCAAAAGCTTCGTCACAAAGGACTTAGTCCATGCACTGATTTAGAGCTTTAGTTCAAGGTCCATCCTAAGCCCTTAGGATCTGTTACCCTCCTCTTTTGGGAATGTCAAAAGGCCTCCTAAAGGGTTTAATCATTAAATTGAGGATAAACCCACGACAAGAATAAAGGAAGCTCAAAACAGAATGTTGTGCTTATGGACAGTTTCTGGACAGAATGTTACTTTGAGTTTGAGGCAAATTTCATCTATGCTCCACATACCTCGGCTAAGGTTATTCTGGGATATCTTTAAGTTTAAGATGCTAGCTTTCACATAGAACAAGCTTCAAGGTATTTGGAGTTCATTTGGTTGGTCAAATTAAGCTCCAAAGTGGACTGCCCCAAAGTTAACCTTCAGTTTTAGTTTGGACCATCTGGCTAGTATAATCCATTTCTCTCAAACTTAGTGAAACTTTTTCCATTGGAAAATAGACTTCTGAAGCTTTCATATGAATCCTATTTCATCATATTTGGACTAGAAACAAGAGAGTTATGTCTCATTGAATCTGACCCTGTTGTAGTGTGAATATGCGAAAATCTAAAAGCATTAAATGCAGATCGATTCATCACCCCTAAGAAACGAATGCATAACCAACTGATTCCAAGGATGCATCCCCCTTTCTTATTGTGTGAATTCAACATAATAAGTCCCCATGCTAATGGAAACAAGTCTCAAGAGCCCTAGTTTTTAGATTTATATGTTTTTACCATGGTTTATCTAATAACATACTTTTATATTTCCTATGTTAATCTAGTAAGTTGTATTTTGCATTTTCCTATGTAAGATGAGTTCCCTAGGGTATTGGGCAGCCCTATAAAAGCCATACTCAAGTTTAGTTGAAAGCAAGTTGAATGAATGAACAATTGAGCTTAAAAGCTTTCTCTCTCTAAATCTTAAGTTCTCTTTGTCCTTGTGAGCAAAGGTGGTGAGTCCTAAGTGGAGCCTTTATAGAGCTGTTTATGGCTAAGCCTTTATGCAACTCTTGGTGGATCCTGGTCTTGGTGGGTGGAATTTCCTTTAAACCAAGTCATATCAACATTCAAGGGGGAATTTGAGCCTAAACTCAAGTTAGCAATTCTGCCCATCCTTGTGTATGCTCCTCAAACAATCCAAGAAAAACATACTTCCAACCTTGAGCTTGCATGATCATGAATAACCCTAAACCCTAGCATGCTCTAAACTCAATCAACAATTAAAAACATCAAAATAACTCTTATTTCAATCCAAAGAACACGATCAGAACTCAAATCAATAAAAAATCAAGTCAACATAAACAAGAATAAAAATTAAAAATCCAAATAAACAAGCTTAGGTTTACTCACTTTGAGCTTGAAAAAAGTAGAGATAGAGGTGATGTTTGCTGGATTTGAGGATTGGGGATGGTGGCTAGTGGTACTAGGGTGTTGGGGGTTCGAAGGCAACCAAGGCTAGCCGAAAAACACTAAGAAAGCAGCAACAGTAGCTAGGGGGTGGCCTTGGAGTTTGAGAGAGAAAGGAGAGAGATGTGTGGTTTGGAAGTGCTTGGCTAGGAATGAGTTAAAAAAATTGACTTGGCTGAATTTTTATCCCCCAAAAGTAGCTTTTGCTAACTTTGGTTAAGCTTAAATCATGGTAATTAGCTAGGTTAATAATATAAGCTTGTTGGGCTTCAAATTGGGCCCACATAAGTTGGGCTAGGAATTAAAACGCTCCGTAACAATAATATTTTTGCGTAACTCAATATTAAATTTTTGTGATGTTACAGAAAACAAATTGGACCCACATAAGTTGTTAGGGCCTACTATCAATTCTCCCAAAAATTTTCGCTAATAACTAAATAAATAAATAAAACCCAAATTGCTAAGTGATGGCCCAAATAAAAAAAAAATTTCCACTAAGACGATTAAATGCAATAAATAAATATAAAAAAATCATTAACGTGAGGTAATTAAATAAATAAACATGATTTAGGGTTGGGTTATTACATTCACCATTAAGGAACCATATGTCATAGCTAGTGCACTAGTGAATAGAAATTAATCGAGCTAACCCAAACACTAAATTTTCATAGGGGGACTAGAGCAAGCTACCATGAAATAAAAGATTGTGTAAAGATCTTTCTTTTCTGCCAGATCGAATCATTCAAACAAGCTAAGATAATGAACACTAAATCGAGTTTTAAGCCACTAATTGGGGTTTTAAGGGTACAAATATAAGGTCATAAGCTTATAGGGTCTCACATAAATATAAGTTGAGATCTAACTCGTATTAACCCATATTGGTCGTATCTTACACACATGGTATGAAACATGTGCTACGCGATTTTTCACTTACCATGGAGCATATGTCCTTGGGTACTTTAACCAAAATGCTATAGAGATGATATTTGGACACCTTATGGCCCAAACTGTGTTCTGAAAACTACTCAATGACTTGAAGTCACATTTGGCCTCTCTAAGGTACACTAGGTAAAATTCATTTTCACTCATATGTTGTAATGACATTAAGTGATTATTAAGGCCACATTCATGATTTTAAATTGTTGGAGTCTCAAATTATCCTTATGATAGTTTTACTTAAAATCTTATCTCATCTCCCATTAATACTCAAATTAATGGAGGCAGTTACCTATGTGAGAGGGCTAAACTCAAGTCTGCCTGACATACTTTGTATATCAAGAATTAACCACAAACATCCATGAATAAGAGTGTACATAAAAAATTCTAATAATAAGTGTATGAAAAACAATTCATTTGAATTTTGTAATATTAGATAGTCATTTGTGAATGTTGTAAAAATAATTAGTGAAGAACATGCCAAAGCATGTTAATTATCATCTACAAGGACTCGTAAGCCCTTATGCGCTTGACAAGCACAACCTCTTGCTAGGCCTTGATTAATGGCTCTACAGCCATATTTTTCATGGGAAGATACTTTACGTTCACTATGTTTCTGCGTTACCATGTCATTCACAAAGTTGAATTTAATGTTTAATTTGTTTGGTCCTAGAATAACACTTAAGGTTGTTGAAGCATATGATCCAACTTGTCATAGTAAACCATTACTAGATAATGTTATTTGATTCATCAACCAAATAATCCAAGTATCTCTTTAATCAAACAAACTCTTGCTACTTTTAATGTGAGGGTCATAAACTCATCTTATCTTGTAAACAAGACAACAGATAGTTAGTTCTTACCACTTTAGCAATATAGCAATGATAGGAAGACATATTAGAGGTTTATTTATCATCTAAACCTCCCACAGTCAACACTGTGCCCCTTTTGGTGCAACTTGCTGCCTATGTACTTAAAGTGCACAATCAAAGACTTCTTTAGGTACCTTAGGACTTAACTGCCTACCGCTATGCTAGTCTCAGGTCCAGTTGATAAAAATAAAGAAGATGTATCTGAAACTTGCTATTGTCCAAAGCAAACCATAAATTGTTTTTTCTTGAGTTCTAGTAAAGCTGAAAGGATTTTTCAACTTATTCATTGTGATATTTGGGGACCGTATCGAGAATCTTCATCTAACGGAGCCCATTATTTCCTTAACATTATGGATGATGCGAGTTGGGCCACTTGGGCCTATTTAATGGTTGACAGGGGGGAGACAAGTCAGTTCTTAAAGGAGTTTATAACCATGGTCAAAAACCAATTCAAAACTAGTTTCAAAATTGTGAGAAGTGACAATGAGTCGGAATTCACATCTAAACCCATGCAACAATTTTACCCTAACCATGGCATTATACACCAAAGTAGTTGTGTCAAAACTCCACAAAAAATGGGAGAGTAGAGCGAAAGCATAGGCATGTTCTAAATGTAGCAAAAGCACTCCTCTTCCAAGCCAATTTGCCCATAAAGTTCTAGGGTGTGCGTGCCAGTGACTGCGTATCTAATTAATCGAACACCAAGTAAGGTCCCAAAAGGAAAAACACCGTTTGAGGTTCTCTATAAAAAGAAGCCCTCTTAGGATCATATTAAAATTTTTGGGACATTATGCTTTGCACTAAATAAAAGAATCGAGGACAAGTTTCCAACAAGGGGGAGAAAGTGTGTATTTTTGGGTTACCTTTTTGAACAAAAGGGTTAGAAAATGTTTGATCTAGAAACGCAAGAATTTTTTGCATCTCGAGATGTTATATTTCATGAAAATATTTTTCCCTATGCCATGAGCTCCACCTCAGCACCATGTTCTTCTCTACCTACTCCTCCCGGCCTGCTCGCCTTTGACAGCACCAACTTGGTGCACTCCCGACCTACGGATCAATCACTTAGGATCTTTGATAAGGCCTGAAAAATCAAGTGGCCAGCTTGTGCCCAACCTTGGACCAGAAAGTAGCCTAATCGTCCCAAGCAATGAAGCTCGGCCTAGTTCAGAGAAGCCTCAGCAGCCCATCAACAGCATCGGGTCAGGCCTAGAACCTAGTTCTATCACTGGGGGCCTTGTTGTGCCACACGACGCTAGTAAAGATGCCGCGCAGTCGACACCGAGGCCCATGGGACCCTGATCATACCTGGGGCGAACCGGCCGGCCCCATACAAAACCTGCAAAATATAATGATTACTTGTGCCACAATGCAAGGCCCACTGATCCCATTCTCAAAGTCTCCTCCTCCTCTGTTGTCTCACATTCAAAAGGATCCTTAGGTACGCGATATCATTTAGCAAATTATGTCACATCTACTAAATTTTCACCCTTGCATCAACATTTTTTAGTTGCTATAACAAGGGTTGTTGAGCCCACATACTTTCATGAAGCCGTGAAGGATCCAAAGTGGCATCAGGCCATGGCTGAGGAGATTGAAGCTCTAGAAAAGAATGATACTTGGTCACTTGAAGATCTACCAGTGGGCAAGAAACCCATAAGTTACGAATGGGTCTAGCGCTTCAAGTATAATGCAGATGGGAGCAATCAAAGGTAGAAGGCAAGATTGGTAATTCGTGGAGATCACTAGGTTGAAGGATTTGACTATAACGAAACGTTTGCTCCAGTTGCCAAAATGACAAGTGTGTGGATATTCTTATCTATGGTCATAGAAAAAGGATGGGAACTTCACCAACTAGATGTTAATAACGTGTTCCTACATGGTGACTTGGATGAAGAAGTCTACATGCGTTTGCCTCCAGGTTTTCGCTCCAACGATCCCAATAAGGTATGCCATCTGAAGAGGTCGTTGTACGGTCTTTGCCATGCCCCGTGACAGTGGTTCGCTAAGTTATCCAGTAAGCTCAGTGAGTATGGCTTCGTTCGTACCTATACCGACTACTCACTATTTCTTTATCGAAAGCAAGATGTTTTCATGGGACTACTTATTTATGTGGATGACACAGTTCTAGCTTCAAATAATGTTGTTGCCTCTCAAAAATCAAGGCATATCTTAATGCCTACTTCAGTAATGAGGACTTAGGGCCTTTAAAATATTTTCTTGGCATTGAAATAGCTCGTGGGTCAGAAGGAATGTTTCTTTGCTAGCGCCAATACGCACTTGAAATTATTGAAGAATGTGGACTTCTAGGAGCTAAGCCCGCCGACTTTCCCATCAAAGAAAATCACAAATTAGCCTTAGCCACTGGCCAGGGAGCTTCATGTTGCTACACGTTGCCGAAGATTGGTGGGGCGTCTCATTTATCTCACTATCACTAAGCTCGAGTTAACTTATGTTGTCCATGTGTTGTCTCAATTCATGTAGTCACCACAGGAGGAACACATGGATGCTGCACGGAGGGTGGCAAGCTATCTTAAAGGTTTTACGGGTGATGGACGTTTTCTTCATGCTAAGAATAATTTACAGGTCTACGGCTACTGCGATTCTGATTGGGGTGCCTGCCCTCTCTCGCGTCGGTCTCTTACTAGCTACTCCATCACTCTTGGCGGTTCACCTATATCTTGGAGGACTAAGAAGCAAGCCACAGTCTCTCGCTCTTCAGCTGAAGCTGAATATCGTGCCATGGTAGTTGCCACTAGCGAGCTCGTTTGGGTTTCGTACTTTTCTTGCTGCCCTTGGGACTTTTCATCTTCGGCCCATGAAGCTCTTCTGTGACAGCCAAGCTGCCTTACTGATAGAGATTCGTCTGTGCCCCTTGATTTAAAGAAGCAAATCACACTCGGTAATTTCATTTTGCTACATAAAGGATGAATAAATCATCCTTATTTTGTTTAAGACCTAAAACAGCAGGTCATGGTTTGCTTCCAGCAGCAAACCTAGTTTTGAAAGGTTAATTACATAAACCTCTTTAAGGTTTAAGTCCAATATTTTGCATTGGTATTGAAGTTCAAGAAGTTAGCTTTCCATAAAATCGAATTTCATCCCATTTGGACTTCATTTTCCCTCTCAAATTAGCTAATAAAACCAAGATATACAAATTGCCAGTTCAACCAGAATATACCCAGTTTTGGTTATATAATTTCATAAGCTTAATGATCGTTTAAGTCTTGGACTTTTACCTTTTGGAATCCCCAAGATTTTTACTTTTAGGTCCAAGCATTGAATTCCAATCATACCCAAAGGAACCAAAGAGATCAAGGTATTTTGTTAAACCTACCAGTTTTGGTCCAAAACTGCACGGTTAAATATTTTAGTAGAATTAACCTACTTAAACATGGTTTAACCTTGATTTGTTTGTTCGTGGGGTTTTCAAACACCCTAAGGTTTCCCCCCATAGCCTGAAAACAAAATCATGCTCACTTTTGGTTGGGTTTACAGAAGCCAGAAAACTGGCCAGAAACTACCCTAAAATCGGTTCAGCAGCACGGTTGGAGTTTTCCTTCTCCAAAGGGTTTCCTCCCTTCCAATGCTGAATGGAACACGTCCCAAGCTCTCTAGAAACACAATAATCAGCTGCAAAAGCAATTGGCCTTTAGAAGAGCAACCAATGGGAAGCAAAGGCAGCCAAAACATGTTCTTGAAGCTGATTGGTTAGCCAAAAAGTGGAAGCTACTTTACGGATGGCCAATCACATTTCTTTGCTAGATAAGCTTATTGTATTAGGACTAAATAAACATGGTTATGTTGTAAACATCTTGTATTAGCTTTATTTAATGTTTTGAATGTAATTTGTTTAAGTTAAAACTAGGTTAGTACATGGTTAGCACTAACCTTGTGGATTAGCTTAAGATAATACCTTTCCTCACTAGGAGGGTAAGGTTTAGGTGTGTGCTTGCTTAGTTTGCTGTTTGCTGGTTTGTATTTAAGCATACGCATGCCCTCTTGTAAAATCAATAACCAGATTTGAATCAAAAACCAAGTGAGAGCATTTGTTGCTTTCGTGCTTAGGCACACTCAAATACTAAACTTGTTTATCTTGAACTAGACCAGTTAAGGTGGTGTTCAAGTGTAGTCTTAAACTTGATTAAGTGGTGTTTCTGTATCTTAATCATAGTTTAAGGACCCTAAACTTTAGTTTGGTGGTGTTTCTGTATCCAAACAAAGGATTAGACTATCCATCTACCTTGATAATCCTCATTGGTTTCAAGTGAACTTCGTTAGTTTTCAGTTTGCAAGCCATGTCCTACTGATTTCTAGCTTAAGTTTTCATTCAATCCTTTGAAGATACATCAAGTTCCTTGTTCTTTTCTCATTTAGAATCCCTTGATTCTAAATTCAATCCCACCCCATGTGTTTACTACCTTACAACTAGCATATTACATACCATTTTCCTTGAGTTTCTTTTGATTGTATTCTTTCTTGGTTTTAAGCTTTCACTCTTAAATTGAGTTTTAGCATAGACTCTTGAGAGATACATCACTTATATATCACCAAAAATCCCGTCTTCCCTGAGAGGACCAAGCTCATCGAAATTGACTGTCACTTTGTACACGAAAAACTTGTGTCTGGCCTCATCACTTTTGGGCACGTACAGTCTCAGCACCAACCCGCCGATATTCTCACCAAGGCTCTTGGCAAGCGACATTTCTAGTATTTTAAAGGCAAGTTGGGCATGATCAACCTCCATGCTCCAATTTCAGGGGGAGTGAGAAGGAAACTACTTTCTTGAGATATTATTTACTTATATTTTAGTAGGTGTATCTTGGAGATATTATTTCATTAATCATCTAGTAGTTGTATTTGGGACAACTGTGTTTTCTTACTTTCCAAGTCATAGAAGAACTAGGGTTTCCCATGTATATTTGTTACAACAAAACAATTGTGCTAGGGCATGGAAAAATAAGACACCATTCGGCCATAGCAACTCATGGCCAAGGCCTAGTTCACATATTCTCAATTTTCTTTCTATCAATTTCTTCACTAAGCAAAGCAAGTTCTACCAGTTAGTCTTTTCTGATAGAGTGTGGATACATTTGATTGAAGCGTCTCACCTTTGTTGATGTGACTACCAATAGGGTCATAGTTGTGCGTATTAGATTATTCAAAGACTTTGTGATGTCGTTCTCTTTATGAAAAAGAATAACTTCCTTGAATATTGTCTTCAAAACCTTATTTCAAGAGCATATGGTATTTTGTCCATATTAATCATCTCATAGTTAGATGATGACAAGGCCTTTTGCCTTACTTAGTAACTCAACATCATTTTAGATATTAGCAAGTCAACCACGTATAATGACTTGGCTACAAAATTTACCTTTGGACCTTTTGGTATAATCACAATGATATTCATCAATCATAGTGATTTTATTCCACTAGAAATGACCGTAGTGTTAATAATAAATGTACTAGTGTATTGAGTATATGTTAAGGCCATAAAATGATCTCACATGTTTACAAATCTCATGTTTGTGTCCTTTTTGAATAGAATCTTTAGATTGTTCCAGTCAACTTACTTCACTTGAATCTTCTTTGATATTGACATGTATACATCCAAATGACGCATCTTTAGGCCCAAACTAGCAATAATAGTTAACAAATGTGAATCAGGGTAAGTCACACTAGTGGAAGGAGACGAACTCATTGTAGTTGATCCTAACTTATTATGTGTACCCTTTTTACCACAAGTTGAGTCCAATGTGGACTGTGCCATTAGCCTTACAATTTAAGAACCCATTTGTTCTCAAATAACTTCTTATCCTTTCAGAAAGTCAATCAACTATTAACCTTCATTTAATCCATTTTATTTTCATTGCCTCAATCCACTTATACTTAGAAGGGTCAAAAAGAGCTTTTTTACTCATTTCCATTTTGAGTGCCGCGAAAGTTTTATGTGCCTTGTTACCCAAACGACAAGGAGGAATGCACTACAATTAGTATTTTTTAATAGAGCTTCGTATAGTCTCAAACTACTCCCTTTTAGATCGATTTTACTCTCACTCCATCTAAGACCAATCATCTTGGTACCCCTTAGAACACGAACATGATCACTTTCATTAATTCATGATGGTAAAAGTGGACCTTGATGATAAACTTATTCATCATTAATTAAAATCTTCCCACTTGAATGAAGGGATCTAACTTGGTTTAGAAAACTAATACAGATAAGTTTCAACCTATCTCACCCTTTTTTGGAAATCCTTTCTTTAGAATGTGATATGTGTTGGGTTTGTGTACAGGCGTCGTATATCCCTAAGGTCCAAAGACTTTCAGAATTGGCATTAATCAATGCATAACTTATACACAATGATAGCAACTTACTTTACAACCATAAAAGTCAAGATCATAGATTGTAATTAAAGGATACCTGCTCAAGAAGATATTCAAAATTTTGCATAATCGTTAATGCTACCATGTTAAGAAGTACTATATTTCCTTTCTCCATACTAGGATTTTGTTGTAAAGTTTAGGGAAAATCAGCTAATGAATTATTCCTTATTTTATCAAAATATACACAAAATACTGCCAACAAATATTTGGCATTGATTTGGTATTTAAGGCCTTAACCTCTTAGGTCTAATTATTTGTCAATCAAGAAACTTATTACCTCAAATAAACAAGACCAGATCAAGTGAACTATGATAAAACATTGAAACTCTCTCCCTTATTATCACATTCATTGGACCATAAAATTCCAAAAGAATTAATTACAATGGAAATTTGCCTAGCATAGCCTTTGTAAATGATTTTCTTACTAGACAATGCTCACAAGTGAAGTAGTTCACTTGCTTTTACTAACAAACCTTCTTCTGCTAGCTTTTGCAGATACATGTTGCTAGCCCAAGTGGCTTAGCCTAACATGATGAGTCTTTCACATAAACGTAATTATGTGAATAAGATAATATGAAAAAAAATAACATGTATGGATGGAACTAATGTACAAATCTTGTACAAGCAAACCATCTCTGATAAAAAGCAAAACTAAAAAAATAAGTTGTTTCAAAAACCAACTTGACTTCAATGTCATAGAATGTAAAAAACAAAACCTAAAATTTAACAAAACCAAAATGGAAACAATATTATGGTGAATATCAAGAGCAAGTAGGGCATCATGTAGAATAAGGTATTGAACACCATGTGGAAAGAACTTGCAGTTTCCAATTCCTCTAACAACCTTCTTACTATCATTTCCATATATATCCTCATTAAACCAAGTAGGAACCCACCAAAAGCCTTATGATGCTTCATAATGCCTAACTATATGGTTAAGTCTTGAACCTACGATCAACACATGATTAGTTTGAAAAAGAAGAATAAAATTAGCAACGTAAAAGTTACTAAGAGACAATGCTAAGTACCTTCTTGGGCTCAATGCAAAGCACTAAATTCTATAAAATTCTTCTTTCTTGCATGTTTTTCTTTGTCTTGTTGTTTATGCTCAGGTTTCTCATTTGAAAGAACAAATGCAATCTAACTCCCCTAGTTCTTTCCTTTAGAACCATTTCTCAAATCTGCACTTGTTATTTCAGTGGCCTCTTACTGTTCTTCCTCCAACTCAAGATGCTGCCTAATGTCCTCAAAAGGTAATAACATACTTACTTTGAGACAAGACCATATTATTATGACCCTAATCATTAGGGGAGGAATTTGTCACAATATGGACTTGTTGCTCACAGGTTAGTTCATAACCCACTTCATCTAGTTCACTAATCGCGTTTGAAATACGCCTCAAGTGCCCCCTCATGGAGACATATGAGCTCTTCTTGTAAGTATCAAACATACTAGTAAGTGACCTAAGTTTAGCAATTAGGGTAGCTGACATGATGCTTGTAAACATAAAAATTTTACAATCAATACAAAAGCACACATAAGTCTACTATTTTAGCATGCACATATCGGTGCGACTTGGCTATAACTGATATAGTTAATATATACAAACGTAAATGTAGAGTTGAAAGTTCACGCACAGTTCACAATCATTGTCATAGAATAAATGTTTAGTGTGATTAACTTTGTAGTTTCATTACAAGTCACCACAAAAACTTAACACACATTAAAATATTCTAAAATAATTCACAAATTTCTAATCAAAGAGGATACTCCAACCTCGAGAATATTTCAAGAAAAATTGACATATATTCATAAATATATGAAAAAAGATTTAAACACACCAAGTATAATTCTTTACATATTTTAATGAGATTCTCAAAGCATATTTTGAGAAATTTCAATATCCCTACACAAATAATATATTTAGGTAGAGCACTTAACTTTCACATGCGACTCACGAAATTATAGCATATGCAACATATTTTCATACTACATAAAACATATTTATATAATGTAAAACATACTTTTCATAAATTTTGATCAAACATATATACTTATATATTAAATGAGTGGAAAATATCATAGAGATTCCACATAAACGTTTCATTTACATTGATTTTAATGATATCAAATAAAGATGTTCATATTTCTCATGAAATTCAATACGAATTAAATATATGCCCCGATAAAAAAGCATAAGAGATTCTTAAAGGAATCACATAAAATCTCACCAATTGATAATAATGATGCCGAATATCATATAAAGAATGCATGCCCATAAAAAGAATGCATGCCCATAAAAGCTTTTGTTAACCCTTCTACTCAAATGGTCAACCTTTCTGGTCAATAGGTTAGCCCTTCTGTTCAACGAAAATTTAGTTTTTTAATTAAAAACTGGTTTACTTTCATCCGTGCAATGAACAGAATAATGTTTAGATTTTTGTATGTCGTGAATGTACATATAAAATAATATATCATCTAATATTTCATATGCTATATGAATGAAATTTTAAGTTTTGTTTTTATATTAAAAGGTTAAAATTTTAAATTACAATTATTAGGTGGTATAAATTATAAGAAATCATTAAATTCATATACTGTATGTATTAAAATGGATTGTGATTAAATTAGATGAATACATATTAAAATTGACTTTTTATGCTTCGATAATATAAGGTTAGAATCTTTCTAATATATTTATGTTTTTTTTTTGGATAAAAATAATAATACATGATTTTTAGTGGACTGCAATATTAGAATATAATGAATTATTTTCTAATGTCTTTTAATAATAACGATTGTTTTTCTAAACAAAGGTGAATTATGTAATAGTAACTTGTGTCAAAAGATTATGAGGGTTTTTTTTTTGTTATTATATACCAACGCGATGTATGAAAAATTGTTGAGTTTTTTCCATCGTAGTAACTATATGTAAAAGGTGTAGTAAACTATACTTGCAATTCATGTGACTTGTGAAAAACATTATTTAAGCCTCTGTGAAAAAAAGTGCAATGATTTTGCTGAAGAAAAAGAAATTTAACTGAAAAATCCCACTCCCAAATTGTTTGTCAGTGGATAAAAAAGACAAAAATTAATTTATAATTTCTTATACTAATAGTGGATCTCTTTCCTTTTTTTACAAGTTACTGGGCAGACAAAAAAAGACAAAAATTGATTTATAATTTCTTATAGTAATAGTGGATCTCTTACTTTTTTTTTTTCAAGTTAATGGGCACAATAGTTTTAGGTGATTTGTGTCCATGTAATAAGTTCTTTGTAGCAAGATTACATGTCTCTAATAACAACAACAACAAGAACGACGACAATGACAACTCAACAACAACAACAACAACAGTAATAGTAATAATAATAACAACAACAACAACAATAACAACAACAACAACAACAACAACAACAACAACAACAACAACAACAATAATAATAATAATAATAATAATAATAATAATAATAATAATAATAATAGATATCACAAATTTTTTCATATTTCTTAATAATTGTGTATTTGTAGTAAATATAATTCATTACTGTCATCATAATATATCAAATAGCTCTAATATTAAATATTTATAATACAAAATATCTTTCATTATTTATTGTTTTAATTAAAAATAATGATATATATGACTTGAAGTTAGGTTTGCAATTAGGTTAAGAAAAATCCAAACCTCTAAAAAATTCACATGTGAGATATGCTAGCTTTGGGATGTTTTGTACACACACACGCACATATATATATATATATACACACATATAT
>JACYFF010002017.1:34028540-34052128 GCA_017589665.1 Selenicereus undatus | reverse complement strand
TACATAAATAACCATTTGCATTTCTTTCATTATCTTCCCCATTTAGCAATGATAACCCAGTTTGATGAGGCATTACACTGTCCAGCAAGGATAATGCTTTGCTTGCACATGATAAACTTAGCCATAATTATCAATTTTCTAACATCAAACCCATTTAAATATCTCAAGGATGACACGAAAATATAGAATTCTGATAAAGTATACTGTTTCCACACCAAAATATATTACAATGTGGTGTTATAAAGATTTGAACGATAGTACACTAGCACTCCTTATAGACTTCGTGGCTCAGTCATCATCTTCAGCCGTCATGCCCACCTGTGGGCGATTTACTAAACAATTCCATAAAGCAAAACATGAAATCATTTCGAACTGTAAGCCGAAGCAAAGTACATGCATTGCTGTATTGTTAAACATTCATTAAAAAACTGGTTGGGCTCATGTTGCAATTCGTTTTTAACTAAAAACCGGGAATGAGATCAATATGCAACTGCATTGCCAGTTATTATCTGATAGTGAACCCCTAGTAACTGTTACGATCTGAGGATAGGTGTAGACCTGCCAAGCTGATCGGGACCTAGCTTGAAGCCTCGCGGGTAACTGAAAGGCTATGCCCTGTAACTGATAACTGATGGGGTCACTACTTATGTGATAAATCACTGATTAAACTGGTTCATTGATGTACTTTCCAAAACATTATAACGTTGATAAATACGTGCTGATTTCCAAAGATACAGACAATGAACATACCTGAAATTTTAAATGTAAGCTCACTGAATAATATTATGCACAAAACTGGAAGGAATGATAGAGTACGCCTTGATTGTGAACAAAATTATCGTTGTAGGAACATACGGTTAGCAAAAATATGGAAAGATTAGCTAATAATTTAGGAGAAGAAAAGTAAAAGCATAACAAGGGGATAGAAAGAATGACTCAAAACCTAGTCGTCCGACCTCTGATCTATGATTAAAACCCCAACATGGAAAGATTAGGAAGTCCCAAAAATCTTTCATTCAGAACACCAAGCTTGATTTCCACAATAGAATTCCCAAAATGAGGCTAGAACATAAACATGTTAGTTTTGGTCTATTCTGCACAGTTTTGGTAAAACTACCGTAACTTTTTCCACATACGTCAGATTAAAGCCTTTCAAAAAGAATTTGAAACCTAACACACTGAACTATCTATCCACCAAAAATCGTAATTTTCCAATGAGACGATCATTACTAGCTTAGTCATCAACTCTATCCCGTTTTCCTGAAATTTCAAGCCCTCACTGTTTTGGCTTTTCTCTCCTTTCTTTACACAAATTCTCAACTTAAACCATTCCTTAAAATCATGTAAACAAGCTTTGGTCCATCCCAACAGCATGCAAAATCACCACACTCAAATTCACTTCATAATCATATCCAATAAAGATCATTTTTCAATCAAATACAAACATAAACCAAGCTTCATGCTAGTTTCATCCAAACCATAATTTACTTGCGAAAACCCTAGTTTATGGCTAACTTAGACTCACTCCAACTCATTCGAAATCACTAAAAACATCATCAAAAACACCAATAAGTTAGAACATGACCAAATCAAAGGCAAAACAATCAAAATCCAACACTTTAACATCAAGCTTGCATGATTAAGCTTTAACCCTAACCCTAGCATGATCCAATCTCAACTCCACCGTGATCAACACCAAAGTAACTCCTATTTCTTATCAAAACAACAAGATCAAATGTCATAAACATCAAAACAAGAATAAAAACTAAAACAAAAGGTAAAACCAACAAAATCAAGTTTCAAGATTACTCACTTTGATTGAAAATAGGTAGACATGCAGATGAGATTTAGTGGCTTTGATGATGCAGGAGGGTAGCTAAAGGTATTGGGACATTGGGGGGGTCGGAAACGACCCAAGCTGGCCGAAAAACTGGCCGAATAACACCCTGAAGCTGTTGGACTTGTTGCTACTATGGGGGGGGGAGAGGAGAGAGAAAATGAAGTTTGTGGATTGAGTTGTGATTTTTTTGACTAATCCACAGCTTGGCTAAGTTTTTAACTAGTAAAGTCATTTTTCTGAGCTAACCATGGTTAATTTTAATTCTAGTTATTAGTTAGATTATAAGGCAAACTTGTTGGGCTTCAAATCGGCCAAAATAAGTTGGGTTCGGGAACAAAACGCTTCGTAACGATAACGTTTTTACGAAACTCAAAATTAAACTTTTGTAATATTATGGAAAACAAAATAAATTGCTTAGATTAAACTTGTTAGGGCCTACTATCAATTCTTCCAAAGTTTTAGTTATTCAACCAAATAAACAAATAAAATCTGAATTGCCAAGTAAAGGCCCAAAGAAAATTTTTCCCACCAGGGTGAATAAATGCGATAAATAAATATGAGAAAAAACAAATCATGAACATGAGGTAATTAAATAAATAAACATAATTAAATAATTTAGGGTTGGGCTCTTATAGGCTTCCTCCTTAAAGAGTTTCGCCCTCGAAACTTATGACTTTACCAAGTAATGCAAGATTATCTCACATAATTGTGGGTATTTGACTTTCATTCCGTCTTCAGTCTCCCAAGTAGCTTCTTGGGAGGTATGATTTGACCATAGCACTTTGACTAGAGGTATCTGCTTGTTGCGCAACTGCTTAATCCTGCGATCTGGTATTTGGATTGGTTGCTCTTCGTATACTAAATTCGCGGTGATTTCAACAGGTTCAGATACAATTGTGTGGTTTGGATCTGGCGTATACTTTCTAAGCAGAGAGATGTGAAACACGTTATGCACGTGTTCTAGTTCTATTGGCAGATCCAAATGACAAGCTACGGGATTTAACTTTTCAATGATTTCATGTGGTCCAATATATCTTGGACTCAATTTGCCTCATACCCCGAACCTTTTCATACCCTTAGTTGGCGATACCTTCAGAAAAACTTTATCGCCTACTTGAAACTCCAAAGGCCTCCTTCACTTATCTGCATAACTCTTTCGCCGACTCTGGGCAACTTTAATATGCTCTCGAATCATTCTTATTGTTTCCGTGGTTTCCTCGATCATTTCAGGGCCTATAATCAATGCGTCACCCAAATCACTCCAGCACAGTGGGGTTCTACATTTTCTCCCATATAGAGCCTCAAACAGGATCATTCTAATGGTGGACTGATAGCTATTGTTATAAGAAAACTGCACCAAAGGTAAATCATCTTCCCATTTCCCTTGGAACTCCAATACACAAGCTCTTAGCATATCCTCTAGAATTTGAATCACGCGTTCAGTTCGCCCATCTGTCTCACGGTGATAAGAGTTGCTAAAGTTCAATTTGGTTCCAAAGGCCTTTTGAAGAGCTTGCCAAAAACGGGCTTGCAATCCTTGATCCCTATCTGATAATATATCTAAGGGGATTCTATGTAGTCGGACTATCTCTTTAACATATAACTAGGATAGTCTTTCAACTCCAAAGGTATCTTTGATTGGCAGAAAAGGGCCTGACTTTTTAAGCCTATCGACTATAACCAAGATAACATTCTTCTTTGAGGCAAAAAGGGGTAAACCCATAACAAAATCCATTGAGATCGAATCCCACTTCTAAGTGGGAATTTCGAGGGGTCGCAATTCACCCACGGGACGCTAATGCTCTGCTTTAACTTTTTGGCAGGTTAGACACTTGTCTACGTATTCTGCAACCTCCTTTTTCTTGCTATTCCACCAGTAGTATTGCCTTAAATCTCTGTACATCTTGGTGCCTTCCAGATGAACCGAGTTGCATGTACTGTGAGCCTCCTCTAAGATCTGTTTCCTTAATTCCTTAATTTGCGGTACACATAGGTGATTCTGAAATCATAGGGTCCCATCCTCATGTATTACAAACCCCGGAGACTTTCCTTTATCTAAATTTTGCTTTATTCTTTGGAGTTCAAGATCACTTTCTTGGTTCACTCGAATTTCCTCCACTATGGAATGTTGTAAGGTAAGTACTGATAATTGAACATACGCTTGTCCATGGGACACTAGTTGAATTCCTAGTCCTTAAGTTCTTTCAAGAGACTCAACTGAGTAATCACCATAGTATTTGAGCTATGTTGCGCTTTCCTACTTAAGGCATCTGCTACAACGTTTGTTTTTCCTTGATGATACTGAATTTGCAAATCTTAATCCTTAAGCAACTCAAGCCAACACCGTTGCCTCAATTTGAGCTCCTTCTAGGTGAAGATATATTTCAAGCTTTGATGGTCAGCATAAATCTTACATGGTACTCCACATAAGTAATGTCTCCAAATTTTTAGCGTAAAGACCATGACTGCTAACTCCAAGTCATGGGAAGGATAGTTTTTCTCAAACGGCTTGAGCTGTCGAGTGGCATCAGCCACTACCTTGTCCTCCTGCATCAGAACACACCCCAAACCCTTCTTTGAAGCATCATTATAAATGGTATACTCCTTGCCGTCCATTGGTAGCGTTAGGATGGGGACGGTAGTTAGTCACTACCTTAGCTCTTGAAAAGCTTTTTCACACTTATCTGTCCACGCAAATTTATTCATTTTCTTCAGCAGATTGGTCAGGGGTGAAGCCATTTTCAAAAAGTCCTTAACAAACCTTCAATAATAGCCTGCTAAACCTAGAAAGTTTTTAATCTCATTGATGTTAGTAGGTGTCGAGCATTCGGTGATTGCCTTCACCTTCTGGGGGTCAACTTTGATTCCTTCTTTTATAACTACATATCCCAAGAACACGACTTCTTTTATCTAAAACTCGAACTTCTTTAATTTACCATAAAGTTGATGCTCTCTCAGGGTTTGTAACACCATCCTCAAATTATCAGCATGAGCATCTCTGTCCTTAGAATAGATAAGAATGTCATCTATGAACACCACCATAAATTTGTCTAAGTAGGGTCTAAAGACTCTGTTCATAATATCCACGAAGGCCGCGGGAGCATTGGTGAGGCCAAATGGCATCACTGTAAACTCATAGTGACCATGCATTGTTCTAAACGCAGTCTTGGGGATGTCAGCAGGTTTAATCCTTAGTTGGTGGTACCTTGACCCCAAATCAATCTTAGAGAAGACTCCTGCTCCTTGCAATTGATCAAACAAGTCATCGACTCGCGGCAAAGGGTATTTATTTTTGATGGTGATCTTGTGCAACTCCCTGTAGTCAATAGACAACCTTAAAGTTCCATCCATTTTCTTTATGAACAACACTGGGGCACCCCATGGTGATTTCTGAAGATATAGAAAATGTAAGCTCACTGAATACAAAATTATCGTTGTAGGAACATAGGGTTAGCAAAAATATTTATTTCATGGCTAATAATTTAGTAAAAGAAAAGTAAAAGCATAACAAGGGGATAGAAAGAATGACTCAAAACCTTGCCATCCGACCTATGATCAAGACTCAAAACCCCAATATGGAAAGCTTAGGAAGTCCCAAAAATCTTTCATTTATAACACCAACCTTGATTCCCACAATAGAATTCCCAAAATGAGACTAGAACACAAACATGTTAGTTTTGGTACATTCTGCACAGTTTTGGTAAAACGACCGTGACTTTTTCCATCGACCTCATATTAAAGCCTTTCAAAAATAATTTGAAACCTAACATACTAAACTATCTACCCACAAAAAATCATAATTTTCCAACGAGACGATCATTACCAGCTTAGTCGTGAACTCTGTCCTGTTTTCCTGAAATTTCAAGCCCTCACTGTTTTGGCTTTACCCTCCTTTTTTTACACAAATTCTTAACTTAAACCAGTCCTTAAAAGCATGTAAACAAGCTTTGCTCCATCCCAATAGCATACAAAATCTCTACACTCAAATTCACTACATAATCATATCCAATAAAGATCATTTTTCAATCAAATACACACATAAAACAAGCTTAATGCTAGTTTCATCCAAACCATGCTTTACTTGCCAAAACCCTAGTTTATAGCTAACTTAGACTCACTCCAACTCATTCGAAATCACCAAAAACATCATCAAAAACACCCATAAGTTTGAACATGACCAAATCAAAGGCAAAACAATCAAAATCCAACACTTTAACATCAAGCTTGTATGATTAAGAATTAACCCTAACCCTAGCATGATCCAATCTCAACTCCCCCATGATCAACACTAAAATAACTCTTATTTCTTATCAAAACAACATGATCAAAGATCATAAACATCAAAAAGAGAATCAAAACAAAAATAAAAAGCAAAACCAATAGAATCAAGTTTCAAGATTACTCACTTTGATTGAAAATAGGTAGAGATGCACATGAGGTTTAGTGGGTTTGATGATGGAAGATGGTGGCGAGAGGTATTAGGATGTTGGGGCGGGGGGTCGGAAACCTCCCAGGCTGGCCAGAAAACTGGCTGGACAACACCCTGAAGCTGTTGGACCTGTTGCTGCCGTGGGGAGAGGAAGAGGAAAGAGAAAATGAAGTTTGTTGATTGATTTGTGATTTTTTTGACTAATCCACAACTTGGCTAAGTTTTTAACTAGTAAAGTCATTTTTTTGAGCTAACCACGGTTAATTTTAATCATGGTTATTAATTAGATCAATAGGCATACTTGTTAGCTTCAAATCGGCCGAAATAAGTTGGGTTCAGAAATAACATGCTTCGTAACGATAACTTTTTTACGAAACTCAAAATTAAATTTTTGTAACGTTACGGAAAACAAAATAAATTACTTAGATTAAACTAGTTAGGGCCTACTATCAATTCTTCCAAAGTTTTAGTCAATCAATTAAATAAACAAATAAAATCCAAATTGCCAAGTGAGGGCCCAAATAAAATTTTCCCCACCAGGGTGAATAAATGCAATAAATAAATGAGGAAAAAAATCATGAACATGAGGTAATTAAATAAATAAACATAATTAAACAATTTAGGGTTGGGCTTTTACAGTCTTCTCCCCTGAAAGAGTTTCTCCCTCGAACCTTATGACTTTACCATGTAATGCAAGTTTATCTCAAATAATTATGGGTATTTGACTTTCATTTTGTCTTCAGTCTCCCAAGTAGCTTCCTAGGAGGTATGATTTGACCGTAGCACTTTGACTAAAGGTATCATCTTGTTGCGCAACTGCTTAATCCCGCGATCTAGTACTTGGATTGGTTGCTCTTTATATACTAAATCCATATTGATTTCAATAGGTTCAAATGTAATGGTGTGGTTTGGATCTGGGTATACTTTCTAAGTTGAGAGATGTGAAACATGTTATGCACGTGTTCTTGTTCTATCGACAGATCCAAACAATAAGCTACAGGATTTAACTTTTCAATGATTTCATATGGTCCAATATATCTTGGACTCAATTTGCCTCGTACCCCAAACCTCTTGATACCCTTAGTTGGCGATACCTTCAGAAAAACTTTATCGCCTACTTGAAACTCCAAAGGCCTCCTTCTTTTTTCCGGATAACTCCTTTGCTGACTCTGGGCAACTTTAATATGCTCTCGAATCCTTCTTATTGTTTCCATGGTTTTCTCGATCATTTCAGGGCCTATAATCAATGCCTCACCCAATTCACTCCAGCACAGTGGGGTTCTACATTTTCTCCCATATAGAGCCTTAAACAGGGCCATTCTGATGGTGGACTGATAGCCATTGTTATAAGAAAACTCCACCAAAGGTAAATCATCTTCCCATTTCCCTTGGAACTCCAATACAACAGCTCTTAACGTGTCCTCTAGAATTTGAATAATTTGTTCAGTTTTCCCGTCTGTCTCATGGTGATAAGAGCTGCAAAAGTTCAATTTAGTTCCAAAGGCCTTTTGATGTGCTTGCCAAAAACGGCCTTGGAATCTTTGATCCCTATCTGATAGTATATCTAAGGGGATTCTGTGTAGTCGGACTATCTCATTAACATATAACTGGGATATTTTTTCAACTCCCAAGGTACCTTTGATTGGCAGAAAATGGCCCGACTTAATAAGTCGATCGACTATAACCCAGATAGCATTCTTCTTTGAGGCAGAAAGGGGTAAACCCATAACAAAGTCCATTGAGATCGAATCCCACTTCCGAGTGGGAATTTCGAGGGATCGTAATTCCCCACAGGACGCTGATGCTCTCCTTTAACTTTCTGGCAGGTCAGAAAGTTGTCTACGTATTCTGCAACCTCCTATTTCATGTTATTCCACCAGAAGTATTGCCTTAAATCTCTGTACATCTTGGTGCCTCCTGGATGAATCGAATAGTGTGTATTATGAGCCTCCTCTAGGATCTGTTTCCTTAATTCATCAATTCGGGGTACACATAGGTGATTCTGAAATTGCAAGGTCCCATCCTCATATATTGCAAACCCGGGAGACTTTGCTTTATCTAAATTTTGCTTTCTTCTTTGGAGTTCAAGATCACTTTCTTGGTTCACTAAAATTTCCTCCACTATGGAAGGTTGTAAAGTAAGTGATGATAATTGAACATTGGGACACTAGTTGAATTCCCAAGTCCTCAAGTTCTTTCAAGAGACTCAACTGAGTAATCACCATAGTATTTGAGCTATACTACGCTTTCCTACTTAGGACATCTGCTACAACGTTTGCTTTTCCTGGATGATACTGAATTTGCAAATCATAATCCTTAAGCAGCTCAAGCCAACATCGTTGCCTCAAGTTGAGCTCCTTCTAGGTGAAGATATATTTCAAACTTTGATGGTCAGCATAAATCTTGCATGGTACTCCATATAAGTAATGTCTCCAAATTTTTAGCGTAAAGACCACGGCTGCTAACTCCAAGTCATGGGTAGGATAGTTTCTCTCATAGGGCTTGAGCTGTCGAGAGGTATAAGCTACTACCTTGTCCTCCTGCATCAGAACACACCTCAACTCGTTCTTTGAAGCATCATTATAAATGTTATACTCCTTGCCTTCCATTGGTAGCGTTAGGATTGAGACGGTAGTTAGTCACTGCCATAGCTCTGGAAAAGCTTTTTCACACTTCTCTGTCCACCCAAGTTTATGATTTTCTTCAGCAGATTGCTCAGGAGTAATGTATTTTCAAAAAGTCCTTAACAAACCTTCGATAATAGCCTGTTAAACCCAGAAAGCTTCTAATCTCATTGATTTTAGTAGGTCTCGAGCTTTCCGTGATTGCCTACAGCTTCTAGGGGTCAACTTTGATTCCATCTTTTATAACTACATATCCCAAGAACACCACTTCTTCTAACTAAAACTCGCACTTCTTTAATTTGCCAAAAAGTTGATGCTCTCTCAGGGTTTGTAACACCATCCTCAAATGATCAGCATGAGCATCTCTGTCCTTATAATAGATAAGAATGCCATCCATGAATACCACCATAAATTTGTTTAGGTAGGGTCTAAAGACTCTATTCATAATATCCACGAAGGGTGCAGGAGCATTGGTGAGGCCAAATGGCATCACTGTAAACTCATAGTGATCATGCATTGTTCTAAACACAGTCTTGGGGATGTCATTAGGTTTAATCCTAAGTTGGTGGTACCTTGACCTCAAATCAATCATAGAGAAGACTCCTGCTCCTTGCAATTGATCAAATAAGTCATCGACTCGTGGCAAAGGGTTTTTTTTTTTGATGATGATCTTGTTCAACTCCCTATAGTCAATACATAACCTTAAAGTTCCATCCTTTTTCTTTATGAACAACACTAGGGTGCCCCATGGTGACACACTTGGCCTAATAAAGCCCTTCTGCAGTACCTCATCTAATTGAAGCTTCAGTTCCTTATGCTCAGTTGGGGCCATATGACGTGGGGCTTTGGAAATAGGTTGGGCATCAAGGACTAATTCAATTCCAAATTCAATTTCCCTCATGGGGGTAATCCTGGCCACTCTTCAGGGAAAACATCCTCAAATTCACAGACTACAGGAAAATTTACAGCATTCTCTTCTTTTTCTTGGGTGTCAATAGCATAACACTTATACCCTTGACATAATAGCTTACTTCCTTTCATAACAGCAATCAATGAGTGGGATTTTTCCTCTCTCTTCCCATAGAAGAATACTTCTCTCCCTTTTTCATCCTTCAAAATAACCTTACGATCCTCACAATCAATTGTTGAACCTAAAATTTTGACATTTTAATACCTTTTATTACCTAATATTTGCCCAAAATACATTATGAATTTATGATTTTAATATTAGTTTTATGTATTTTGTAGGAATTTGACACATTTGAAGAATAAATGAATTGCATGAAGAAAAAGGGAGAAAATGAATTGGATTGGGTCATAGCAATTGAGAAAGAAGAAAGCAAGCGGCCCAGACGTTCTTGAACCCGAGCCCGCAGTCCAGCCCGGTCTCCTCCTCTTCCTTTTCTTTTTCTCTCTTTCTTTCTCTTGGGCCGCGTCTGTTTCTTCTTCTTTGGCCCAGGCGCAACCCGTCTCCCTCTTCTCTCTTTCCCAGTCCATGACACAACTTCTTACCTCCATCCCCTTTACCTTGCAAGCTAGCCCATCTCCCCCTTCTCCTTGCTCTCTCCCTTCTTCCCAACCCGAGGCCCATCTTCTTCTTCTTCTCCCTGCGGCCCAATGCCTGCTTTCTTTCCCTTCTCCTCTTTCTCTCACGATTGGGCCGTCCTCTTCTTTTCTTTTTCTCTGGCCCAGGCGTAGCCCTCCCTCCCGGTCCAGCCGACTCCCTCACTTAAATGAATGCATGTGCTGGGCACATGATCAATTTTTGCCCCCCTCCCCACCTGGCTGTTCTTCTTCTTCGGTTTGCCTTCATCCCACGCCCAGTAAAACCGAAAAATAGGGCTGCAACCATTCATCTTCTTCCTTCCCCTGCTCGTTAATCTCTCATTTCTTGACCATCAATTTCTCTCAATTATTACCATCATCAATGCAACGGTTACTATGGCTTTAATGGAGGGCAGCCAATAGATTTTGGGACAGGTTCTTGAAGGTCTTTAATGGCGGATAGAAACAGAAAAAAAATAGAGAGGAGTTCTGGGCTTCGATTTTCGGCTTTCTTTTCATTTTTTTTTAGTTTTCAAGTGGGAGATTCATTTTTATTAGTTGATTTTTGATTTAGTACAATTGGCATATGGAGTTTTGGAATTTGATTCAGACCTCTGGAATATAGTTTAGAATTTGGTTTTAGATTCAAGCATTGAATTCGAATCATCAGTTTACTCTGCTTCGATTCTGGCCCTGAGTTTTGTTGTTTGATTCATCTGTCTTCAACGGTAATGCACCTTAATTTGCTTGGGTTGGTTGCCTGAATTCGAAACGCAATCCAAATTTCCTTTAATTATCATTCATTCGGTTTGAGTGCGTTGCTCTGCTTCACAGAAATGCATTTGTGAATTTGCGGCTAATTTCGGTTAAGTGTTGGTCTGCTCAAATTAATTACAGTTTGGTACCTCAATCACATCTCTGTGCAAGTTAGATTACAATTTCATGAATTACTATTGTTTACTTGATGTTGGTATTGGATAATTTTAGCATTCAGTTTTAATTTAGTTTATAATTATTTTTATTAAATTAATTTATTTTTTTATTTTTGTTATTATTATTATTATTTATTTTTTTATTTTTATTTTTTTTAGTAATCTAATTTCGCATCCATCCTTGAGGACGATACCCGTTAGTATTACAACGATAACCGTATACTTGCGGAAAAATCACAACAAGTTTTTGGCGCCGTTCCTGGGGATGAGTTTGTGAAATTTGGTTATATCGAGTCGTAGTTTAATTATTACAGTTGTTAGACTCGTTTTCGTTTTTAGTTTTAGTCGAGTCGTAATTTTTGTTTTACTAGTTAGTTTAGTTTTATTTTTGAATTTAGTTGCTTTCGATTTTTGTTTTTGTTAAGATTAGTTTATTTCCAATTTTTAGATGCTGTTTATTGCGGAAAAAAAAAAGAAAAAACAGTACTAATCGTTTTGGTTTATGTGCAGTGAAAAATTCAAGGTTGAACTGATCCGGAAACAGTGCAGATTTTTCACCAATTTTCAGATTCTGTTTGAATTTTATGGGACTGTTCTAGTGTGATTTCTGCTATTTTGATATTTTTCTTAGATTCAGCATGTTTTTTAGAGTGTGTGTGAATATTTATGGAATTTTTGGAGCTGTTTAGATTTTTCTGTGAGCTTTAGAATTAATATTCTGTTTGCATTTTTCTGCATTATTTAGGGACAGAAAAAATTTAGGAAAAATTATATTTATGTCCTTTGTGATTGTGTGGACTTTTCTGTATATTTGGTTCTAATTTTAGGAGTTTTATTTTCTGTTTTAATTTTATTTTTAGAATTAGGGTGTTTAGGTGTACTTTTATTTCTTATTTTCTTTTGGTTTCTTTGTGTTTGTGTTTTTGTTTTCAGTTTTGTTCATTTTCTGTTTTAATAGTGTTTTTAGTTTTATCATTCATTTTGTTGTTTTGTGATTAAAAAAAACAAAAAAACAAAAACCAGGACTTTGGGGTGAGGGTGTTTGATTTATATGACTGGTTGGGTTAGAAATCCTGAAACTCATAGACTTGTTAGAAGTGAACCCGACCCTGACTTAAAACCCGAACCAGAACCCAAGCTTGAAGAAATGGCACAAGAAAGACCTTTGAGTGATATCTTCTATCCTCCTAGGACTGCTTTGCCATCTTGCTTCATTATACCTAACCTTGGACCCAATGTGACCTTCGAATTAAGACCTCACTATACTCAGATGCTCCCTAAATTCACTGGCTTAGAGGATGCTTATTTGTTTTTAAGGGAATTCGAAGAAGTTTGTTCTATGATGCATTTTCCTAATATTCCCATTGATGTTGTGCGTATGAAATTAATTCCTTTTGCTTTGAAAAATTCTGCTAAACGTTGGATGTATGGCTTGGCTGCTAATTCTGTCACTTCTTGGAATGATTTTGTGAAATTGTTCTTAAGAAAATATTTTCCTAATGCCAAGACTGTTAAGCTGAGGAATGAAATTAATCAATTTGTGCAACTAGATAGGGAATCATTTTGAAAATATTTTGATAGGTTCAAGAATTTGTTGTCTCAGTGTCCCCATCATGGTTTAGACCAGGCACGTTTGTGCCAAATTGTTTATGAAGGATTGGACCAACAAACTAGAACCATGGTAGAGTCTATGTGTCAGGGTGGCTTTCTTTCTAAGAGCGCCACAGATGCTTGGGAATAGAGGACTTAGCTGAGAAAACTATGCAGTGGGAAACCGCTCGGAATGACAGCTTAAGTTCTAGGATTGCTAGGGGTGGGCTACATTCTGTCTCTGATGTAAGTCACTTAGTGTCTAAGATTGCTACTCTAGAAAACATGTTGAAAGGATTGACTCCACAGATGACTCAGACTTCTTCAGTGTCTTGCTCTCATTGTCAGGCCTTAGATCATTCATTGAGTGCTTGTCCCTACTTTTCTCACCAGTTACCAACTGGGCAAGAGCAAGCAAATATGGCCTTCTAGAGACCTAAGAATGACCCTTTCTCTCCTTTTTACAATCCAGGGTGGAGAAATCACCCTAAGTTCTCTTGGAGTAATGGACCAAATGTTGCGGTTCCTAACTCCCAGCCTGTCTCTCACCCTTCTAGTTCCTTTCAGAGACCAGTTTTTCAAGGTGTACCTAATGCACCTAGACCTCCACCTCCTATGGCTCAAGTTCAACCTCCTCCTTGTTACAGTGATATTGATAAAATGGAGAGGAGAATTAATAATAATGTGGAGAGAATGATTAATGCTAACATGGAAAGAATGATGAGAATGATGACTGAACAGTTTTCCCAGTTAGCATCATCTTCTAGGGAGCCAGGTACTTTCCCAAGTTAGCCTGAGGTGAACCCTACGGGTCACGCTTCTTCTTCTAGTAACTCTAATGAGCCTGTGAGGAAAGTGAATGCAATGGTATCTCTCCGTTCTGGTCGAGAGATTGACAACCAGGTTAGAAATCCTAATGAGCCCTGCAGGTATCCTCACCAATTCTTCGAGATATCCTCTTCTTCTTCTTCTTCACCTCCAGAGGCTGGATCATCCAGTAATTCAGGGGATGCTACTGATGGTGTCCCTAATGATTCTAATTCTCACCCTCTTATTTAGTCACTGTCTGAGGAAGAGGAGCTTAAAAAGAACGACTCCTCTGAGTCTGTTGACCCTTTTCCTTCTAAGGGTCCTTCTTCTTCTTCTTCTCCTTCTTCTTCTAAGAAAGTCCATATGCCTTTGCCTCCTTTTCCCCATAGGCTTAATAAAAAATACCAAGCTCATGTTGAGAAGATGAGAGAGACCTTCTCTCAAGTCAAGATCAACATTCCCTTACTCAATGCTATTCAGCAGATGCCTCCATATGCTAGGTTTTTAAAGGATCTGTGGACAACCAAGAGAGCTACTAATGTCCCTATGAAGGCTTTCTTAGCCTCTGGTGCTAGTTCTATTTTATCTCATCATATCCCAGTGAAGTATAAGGACCCCGGTTGCCCTACTATTTCTATAGTTATAGGGGACTAGCTTATTCATAGAGCATTGCTTGATTTAGGGGCCAGTGTCAACTTGATTCCCTTCACTGAGTATGAGAGGCTAGGGCTAGGTGAGCTAAAACCTATCAAGATGGTCTTTCAATTAGCTGACAGGTCGACCAGATTGAGGGGCATAGTTGAGGATGTGCTAATTCGAGTGGGTGAATTCGTTTACCCTGTGGACTTTGTTGTGATTGAGATTGAAATAATGTCTAACTTAGCTAGTCAAGTCCCTGTGATTCTAGGGCGTCCTTTCTTGGTCACTGCCAATGCCCTTATTAATTGCAGGAATGGCATGATGAGACTGTCTTTTAGTAACATGACCATAGAGCTTAATATTTTTAACCTGCAAAGATAGCCTTCTGGTTTTGATGATATGGAGTTCTCTACTCTTCACTGGGTAGAGGATTCTATTCTGGATGATGTTTGCGATGATGTGTTTGCTGTTGAGTATGAGTCCTTTCTTGTTAATGATGAGCCTGAGTATGATGTTTTTGAGTTTGATGACTTGTGCTCTACTGCTGATTGTTTGCTCACTGCTGCTTCTGAAACTATTTTCTCTTGAACTGAAACCCCTTCCTGATTCTCTTAAGTATGCATTTCTAGGCCCCAATGAATCTTTGCCTGTCATTATTGCTTCTGACCTAGACGGGGACCAAGAGACTAAGTTGATTGCCCTACTTAGAGAGAACAAGGAAGCTTTGGGTTGGACCTTAGGGGATATTAAGGGCATTAGTCCTTCCATTGTGCAACATAGGATTCATCTAGAGGACAATGCTAAACCCTACCGTGACCATCAAAGGCGTTTGAACCCTACTCTTCAGGAAGTAGTTAGGAATGAAGTGCTGAAGTGGTTAGACCATGGGATTATCTATCCCATTTCTGATAGTGAGTGGGTTAGTCCCGTTTAAGTTGTTCCTAAGAAGACTGGGATCACCGTGATTAGGAATGCCAGGAATAAGTTAGTCCCTACTCGTGTGCAATCTGGGTGGCATGTTTGCATAGATTATAGAAAATTGAATGCTGCCACTAGGAAAGACCACTTTCCCCTTCCTTTCTTAGACCAGATGTTAGAGAGGTTGGCTGGACATTCCTTCTATTGCTTTTTAGATGGATACTTTGGCTATACCCAGATCTCTATTGCTTCTGAGTATCAGGAGAAGACTACTTTCACCTGTCCCTTTGGAACTTATGCCTTTAGACGTATGCCTTTTGGACTGTGCAATGCCCCTGCTACTTTTCAGCGTTGCATGATTTTCATTTTCTCAGATTTAGTTGAGATTTGCATGGAAATTTTCATGGATGACTTCTCTGTGTTTGGGTCTTCCTTTGATGATTGTTTGTCTAATCTGAGAAAAGTGTTGGAAAGATGTAGGGAGAAAAATTTGACTCTGAATTGGGAGAAATGCCATTTTATGGTTAGGAAGGGAATAGTCTTAGGCCATATTATTTCTAAAGATGGAATTGAGGTTGATAAGGCTAAGACTGATTTGATTGTTAATCTTCCCCCTCCCACCTGTGTGAAAGAAGTAAGGTCTTTTCTTAGACATGCTGGCTTCTATCGTCGGTTCATTAAAGACTTTAGTAAAATTGCAAAGCCCTTGTCCAACTTGTTAGCTAAAGATGTGCCTTTTCACTTTTCTGATGATTGTCTTGAGGCATTTTCTAAGCTTAGGAAGGCCTTAACTTCTGCTCCTGTTCTTCATCCTCCCATCTGGGGAGAATCATTTGAATTGATGTGTGATGCTTCTGATTATGCTGTTGGGGTAGTTTTAGGGCAACGTGTTGATAAGAAACCCCATGGGATTTATTATGCTAGTCACACTTTGAATGATGCCCAATTGAACTATACTGTGACTGAGAAAGAATTTTTGGCTGTGATTTTTGGGTTTGAGAAGTTTAGACCATATCTGATTGGTTCTCATGTAATTGTCTATACTGATCACTCTACTCTTAAGCATCTTCTTTCTAAGAAGGATGCTAAGCCTAGACTTGTTAGATGGATATTGTTGTTACAAGAGTTTGATTGTGAGATTAGAGATAAGAAAGGTTCTGAAAACCTTGTAGCTGATCATTTGTCCAGGATTCTTTATGATAGAGAGCATGAGTCCACTGTTTCTGAGTGCTTCCCTGGTGAGCAGTTGTATGTCGTTCACTCTGATCCTTGGTATGCTGATATTGTAAACTATCTAGTTGCTGGTAGGATTCCTGAGAGTTGGACCAAGAATGATAGGGATAGGTTTTTCCACATTGTGAAGTTCTTTGTTTGGGATGACCCTTATTTGTTTAAGTACTGTTCTGACCAAATGTTTAGGAGGTGTATTCCCGACCATGAGGTGAGAAGTATCCTTTCTTTCTGTCATGATCAAGCGTGTGGGGGGCATTTTAGTGGGAGGAAGACTGCAGCTAAAGTTCTTCAATGTGGTTTCTACTGGCCTACTCTATTTAGGGATGCTTTTGAGTACTGTAAGAGTTGCCCTAGGTGCCAGCAGTTTGGTAGAATAAGCAGGCGAGATATGATGCCACTGAACCCCATCATTGTGGTGGAGATTTTTGATGTGTGGGGTATAGACTTTATGGGACCATTTCCATCATCTTTTGGGAATGAGTATATTCTGTTAGCTGTGGACTATGTGTCTAAATGGGTTGAAGCCATCCCTTTTAGGACTAATGATGTTAAAGTTGTTGTGAAATTCTTGAGGGAGAACATCTTTGCTAGATTTGGCATGCCTCGTGCTATTATTAGTGATCAGGGCACCCATTTCAATAATAGGTCCTTTGATGCCTTACTGAAGAGGTATTCCATTGTCCATAGGCTTGCTACCCCCTATCATCCCCAAACTAGTGGTCAGGTTGAGGTGTCTAATCGACAGATTAAGAAAATTCTTGAAAAGACCGTGAGCCGGAATAGAAAGGATTGGGCTGACAAACTTGTAGATGCTCTTTGGGCCTATAGGACAGCTTTTAAAACTCCCTTGGGTATGTCACCTTATAGGGTTGTTTATAGTAAGCCTTGTCATCTTCCTGTGGAAATAGAGCATAGAGCTTGGTGGGCCATTAAGAAACTGAACTATGACTTGAATGAGGCTGGTGAGGAGCGTAGACTGCAACTAAATGAGCTTGATGAGATTAGAGCCGAGGCTTATGAGAGTGCTCGTTCTTACAAAGAGAGGGCTAAGTTGTTTCATGATAGGTGTATCCTTCGGAGAGAGTTTGCCCCAGGCATGAAAGTGCTCTTGTATGACTCTAGGCTTTATTTGTTTCCAGGGAAGTTAAGGTCCCGATGGACTGGTCCTTACATTGTCTCACGTATTTTTCCTTATGGTGCAGTCGAGGTTGAAGACTCTGATAGTGGTGCTACTTTTAAGGTGAATGGCCACATATTGAAGCAATTTCAGGAGTTGCCTAGCAAAGACGATGTGGAGTGTCTGATACTCCGCAAGCCGAGTTCTGCTCAGTGATGTGTTGAGATGATAGCTTGGGTGTACTTAGCACCCGACCTGGTTTGCTAAACATTTCTTTTCATCCCTTCTCTCCTTTTCTCTTTTCTCTTTTCTCTTTTTCCCTTTTCTTTTCTTCTGTCTAGTTGGTTCTTTTTGTCTTTCTTTTGTATATATGTTGACTCTTTGGTTTTGCGTTGTGTCTTTATGAGTTTTGTTTTCTTTTTCCGTTTTATTTTGTGGTTCTATGTTTACTTCCACTCCCAATGAGGACATTGTGAGATTTAGGTGTGGGGGTGGGGAAACTTTGTCAAAAAAATAAAAAAAAAGACAGAAAAATTCAAAAAGATTTTTGTTTTGTTTTTGGGGAAGCTTAGTACTTTTCTAATCAACTTAAATTCCCTGTGCTTTGATTATTAGCCTGTATATATGCATGATGTGCATGTTAAGTCTCTGTCCTTGGTGTGGCATTTTTGACTCTAATTCTAATCCCGTTTGTTCATTATCACTATGTGATCCAATCCCTATTTATTTCATCCTCATTGTCTTAAGGTCTTAGTTTTTCATGATCGGCTCTTCCACTTGTTTTAGATACAATTACTTTGATTGTTGTCTTAAAAAAAAAGAAAAAGATACAACAAGAAAGAAAAAAAAAGAAGACAAAAAAAAGGAGGAAAGAAAAAGAAAAAAAGAAAAAGGAATGAAATAAAATTTGGAATGACAAAGCAACCCTTTGAGGCATGCGCTACTGGGTGTTACCCTTTGAGGCAATATTGCTACTGGGAAAGCTTGCTTCCAGTGTTGATGAGTAAATCATGTAATTTGTGTTTACCAAGTGGGATTGAGTTTGATTTTGAAAACATAAACCATGGGATGATGAGACACATGCACATGAGCACAGGGAAGGATTCAAAGCTTTAGTGTTTATCAAGTGGGATGACAAGTTAGTGCTTCAATGTCATTGATGGGGTACAGGGCCTTAATGTGTACATTATGTTTATATGCCGACCACTATCTTTGTTACATGGGTGGTTTAGTTGATTGGAATGTGTATATATCTTTTTCCAGTTTTGTACATAGTATATTTGTGGGTTTCTCTTTTCTTTTTCGAGGCTTTTTAGTTTTGTTTTACTCGAGGACGAGCAAAACTTTGGTGTGGGGGTATTTGTTGAAACTGAAATTTTGACATTTTAATACCTTTTATTACCTAATATTTGCCCAAAATACATTATGAATTTATGATTTTAATATTAGTTTTATGTATTTTGTAGGAATTTGACACATTTGAAGAATAAATGAATTGCATGAAGAAAAAGGGAGAAAATGAATTGGATTGGGTCATAGCAATTGAGAAAGAAGAAAGCAAGCAGCCCAGACGTTCTTGAACCCGAGCCCGCAGTCCAGCCCGGTCTCCTCCTCTTCCTTTTCTTTTTCTCTCTTTCTTTCTCTTGGGCCGCGTCTGTTTCTTTTTCTCTGGCCCAGGCGCAACCCGTCTCCCTCTTCTCTCTTTCCCAGTCCACAACCCAACTTCTTACCTCCTTCCCCTTTACCTTGTGTTGAGTTATTATATTTAAGTTTTGATGATAACAAATCCAAGTATAAAAATTTGTCCAAGTAATGTTGCTCCAAACACGATCTCCAAACAGGCCTAACTGATGTTTGTAATCTTTAATGTATTAACTGGTTTGCTACATATGAGAACAAGTCCTTAAAACAGGTTTCACGTGGTGATTGTGTAGTAAGTCAAGAACGCCATGTCGACAGTTGATTGTAAGGCATGTTCCTGAACTCTAGTAATGCAAAGAACAACCCTAGCAAACAAGATGGTCTTGTTGTTCTCAGCAGCTCTACAAATCTTGGACAAGATGACTGATTCAAAACAAGAAGTCCTGGGTATATAGGTTTTATTTATTTAGACTCTTGCTAATATGCCAATATTGAAAATGCTTTTCAAACACCTCTTGAATCGGTATTCACACTAAGTACTTCAGAACACCAGTAGCGAACAACCCTGCAAACAGGGTGCCTAGGGTGTTTCTGAACTGAAGTGGCCATACCTGGTTATCTTTGAAAATTCATTTTGGTTGCCCAAGATCTCCAGTATACCTTCCTTAAAATCCAAGGTTGCTATTTTTCTGGAAAGGATATTTCTTGAAAATATTGAGGGAGATTTGCGAAAATAGGTTTTTGGAAATTTGCCAAAACTAAAAGATTTCCTTTGCCCATATTTTCGGATAAGATAAAAATTCCAAAGCTGAAGATTTCTGATTGCTTTTTGAATCTTCTTCACGGCTATGGGAAGATAAGGGTTATCTCTTAAGATAACAAATCCCTTATACTTTGGGAAAAACTTGTCACTAGCCGTTGGGGAGTATTTTTCTTGAAAAATCATTTTCCATACTTAGCTGATTCTCTTGGTTTTGACCGTTGGAATTCTTGTTTAAATACAACATTTTACTCCCATTGAAAAACACACACGGTGAGAATAGCAAGAAAAGAAAGCAAGAGAATATCTAGAAACACAACACATGCAAAAAGCAAAATTCAAAAAGTGGTTTTTCTAGTGGAAAGAATTTTTCGAGCTACACTTGAGAAAAGAAAAACCGATACAAGTTGTGTTTAAACTGAGCTTTCAATATATTGGCATAATAGGATCTTCATTGTACCTTACATCTGCTTTAGACAGAAGCACCCAGTAAGGTGTTTTGTAACCCTGATCTTGAATCAGAAAAGTGAGTGAGTGGTCCTCAGTCGTGTGGACTTTGGACGTGTCCAATCTGGTGAGATTTGGACGTGGTGTAATCTGCCTTAGAGAAGGAGGTTACGTGGTTGCAAGGTGTAACAAGGTGTGTTGCAATTGTAACGAGTTAAGCCCGGTTTAGTGAAGTGGTTAAATCCTACACGAGGTAAGTCGTGGTTTTTCACACCTCAGTTGGGCTAGAGGTGTTTTCCACGTAAAAATTGTGTGTGTTTTATTTTCCGCATTTATCTTGGTGATTTTCGCATTTGCAATATTTGAGAACACCCTCTGCAAACAAGTCACAAGGGTGTTTGTTATTTACAACACGAAAATCAGACACCACAATTCACCCCCCCTCTTGTGGTAGAATACTCACGATCTTAACAAGTGGTATCAGAGCAGGTTCTTTCACAAAAGCCTAACACCTTGAGAAATTCTGAAGATGAGTACACCACAAGGAATTCTTGAAAGGCAATCCATTACTCGTCCACCCTATTTCAACGGCCAACATTATAGTTGGTGGAAGAATAGGATGGAAAACTATATTCAGGTAGAAGATTATGAGTTATGGATGCTCATCAAGAATGGGCCCCTTGTTCCCACCAAGGTGCTTGAAGATGGTAAGACGGTTTCCAAGGAACCTAAAGAGTTTGATGCTGAAGATTATAAGAAAATGGATAAAAATGCCAAGGCCAAGAAACTACTATATTTTGGCCTAGGACCCGATGAATACACTCGCATCTCTGAGTGTGAATCAGCCCAAGCTATCTGGAACGCCCTGCAAGTTGCTCATGAAGGTACGAGTCAAGTTAAACAATCTAGAATTGAGCTACTTATGCGACAGTATGAGTTCTTTGATATGGGTGATCGTGAGACTGTGATGGATATGTATACACGGTTTACCCACATCACGAACGAGTTAAAATCTCTGGGAAAGTCTTTCACCACTGAAGAGTTGGTGAGGAAAATCCTCAGAATTCTACCTCGTACGTGGGAGGCCAAAGTAACAACCATCCAAGAGGCTAAAGACATGAACAAGATCACCCTCGACGAGTTGATTGGTAATCTCCAAACCTATGAACTCCGAAAAACCTCACAACAAAAAGAGGAGCAAAAGAAGGATCGTGGGCTTGCCTTGAAAGCACATGAGGACACTGACTCTGACCTTGAAAATGAAGATATGGCCCTAATGACCAGAAAATTCAAGAAATTCTTCAAAAAGGTCAAGGAAAACAACAAAAGAAAAGACGTCAGTAAGTCCAGAAACACCCCCAAAGAACAGCTCACAGGGTGTTTCAAGTGCGGCAAACCAGATCACTTAGTCAAAAATTGTCCTCTGCTTCGAGAAGATCAGATGCCCGAACATCCTCGAAAACAGGGTCGAAAACACCCTGTAAACAATCTGGGCAAGCGATTCTCGAAAGCTATGCTGGCTGCTTGGGGAGATTCCTCTGAGGATGAAGGAGAATCTGAAGCTGAAGAAGGGGTCGTAGCACTGATGGCACAGAGTGATTCAGATTCAGATGATGAATCAACAATCAGCCTCTCAGATCTCAAGAACAAGGTACATGGTCTTAACAAAGCTACTTTAGAAGAACTTCTATACAATTTGATAGACACCTGTGCTGATCTAAAAAGAGAAGTTCGTGACCTAGAGCTTGAAAATGAAATTCTTAAAAATGAAAAACTTAGTTTACATGAGAGGATTAACGTGCTTAGAGAAGATCTCTTTCTAAAAGAAGGCGATTACACTCAAGTAGAGGAAAAACTCTTTAAAGTGGAAGAAACAGTTGAATCCCTGCTAAATGAAAGGCAGAGCTTGAATGCTACCATAGAAAAATTCGAAACTGATCTTGCCACAAACAATCGCTGAAACAAATCCTCACAAGCCCTTGATTGGTTAAACACTCACCACAATCGAAACAAAAAGGGACTTGGATATAAGCCTAAACGGACCGTTTACCCAATACATAGGAAATATGTGGGATTACCTGAAAACATCGTTTGCTTTCATTGTGGTAAAACGGGTCATTATAGATACACTTGCCCTTTAAGAAAACATGTCAATGAAAAGAATGAAAGGTATGTGAAACAAATCTGGATTAGAAAAGATGAGCTTTACATGTCTAAAAGAATGGGACCCAAGTGGATCTGGGTTCCCAAAACTAACCTGTGATTTGTTTTGCAGGCTGAAGTGAGAGAGAACAACCCTACGAACAACCCCACGAACACCCTTGAAAACAGGCAGTTGTGGTTGTTGATAGTGGGTGTTCACGGCACATGACTGGTGAAAGATCAAATTTTCTCTCACTTACAGCTTTGAATGGTGGGAGTGTAGCATTTGGAAACGGCAAGTCTGGGACAATTGCCGGTATAGGTAATATTGGTAAAACTCTCTCCCACTCAATTGATAATGTGCACTTAGTTGATGGGTTAAAACACAATTTGCTAAGTGTGTCCCAACTGTGTGACAAGAACAACCTAGTACTGTTTTCAAAAACACGTTGCTTGGTTGTGAGTGATGACATAAGAAATGTTTTGTTGAGGGGGAAGCGATGTCAAAATGTTTATAAAGTGTGTATTACCACTCTTCCCCAAAATAATCTGACTTTTTTAAATGCATTAAATGATGATATAATGCTATGGCACAAGAGACTAGGTCATGCAAGCCTGTCCTTGTTAAACAAACTCATTTTCAAAGATTTGGTTGTTGGACTACCTTCCATCAAGTATAATGATGACAAGGTATGTGAAGCTTGTGCAAAAGGAAAACAAGTCAGATCTTCTTTAAAATCTAAAAAGTGTGTAAGCACTACCCGACCTCTTGAGCTATTGCATATTGATCTATGTGGTCCCATGAGGATAGCTAGTAGAGGAGGGAAAAGGTATGTGCTTGTAATAATGGATGATTACTCTCGATTTACTTGGACCCTGTTCTTGGCCTCCAAGGATGAAACTTTTGAGAATTTTATTGCC
>JACYFF010002017.1:33995349-34023540 GCA_017589665.1 Selenicereus undatus | reverse complement strand
CATCTGTCTTCAACGGTAATGCACCTTAATTTGCTTGGGTTGGTTGCCTGAATTCGGAACGCAATCCAGATTTCCTTTAATTATCATTCATCCGGTTTGAGTGCGTTGCCCTGCTTCACAAAAATGCATTTGTGAATTTGCGGCTAATTCCGGTTAAGTGTTGGTCTGCTCAAATTAATTACAGTTTGGTTCCTCAATCACATCTCTCTGCAAGTTAGATTACAATTTCATGAATTACTATTGTTTACTTGATGTTGGTATTGGATAATTTTAGCATTTAGTTTTAATTTAGTTTATAATTATTTTTATTAAATTAATTTATTTTTTTTATTTTTGTTATTATTATTATTTTATTTATTTATTTATTTATTAGTAATCTAATTTCGCATCCATCCCTGAGGACGATACCCGTTAGTATTACAACGATAACCGTACAACCAATTCATTCCCAAAATGATGTCAAAATCAGACAAATCAAATTGAATCAAATCCACATGGAAGATGGTTCCACCAATGGTAATGGGAACAAGTTTATAGGAGATAGGGCATTCAATCACAAAATCATTGGGTAGCTTGATCCTATAATTAGCTTTCGTCCTCCTATCTTCCAAGTTCAATTACATGAAAGATCGGGTGGATATAAATGAATGTGTTCGAATCAAATAATACACAAAATGGCTTTGAATTAAAAAGAGAGTTCCAGTGGTACCGCGCTAGAGGTGGTAGCTTCCTTCTTACTCATTGCACACACCCGTCCTACTGCTGCAGGCCTTGGTGATGGGCCCCTTGGCAAGGTGGGGCCAAGGGTTTTGCTGCTCCTTTATCTACGACTTTCAACCTTTTGGGGCGTGCAGTGATAAGGTGTTCAAGGCTTCCATACCACATGCACTTATTAGTTCATACTCGGCATTCAAGGGTGGTGTGATTTGTCTTTCCACATTTCGCACAGGGGACTGTCGAGCCTGCAGGATGGCTCTTAGGAGGAGTAGGAGAATTTTTCTTCTAGTTCAAACTCTCACTTGGAGTTCCTCGCTCAAACTCCTTTCTTTTTTGTTTGATTGGATTATGTGCTCTCAACCCTATCTTTACTCGTTCCACTTCAGTCACTCGCTCATATCATTCTTGGTAAGACTAAATTGGTTGCCCGACTAACTGATTCCGAATATAGAAGGCCAAACCCTCTTCAGACCTTCTCATCTTCAACCTTTCAGATGATACAAACTTAGGAACAAATCTAGATAATTCTGTGGACTTACTGGCGTACTTTATCATAGTCATGGTACCACTCATCTTCAACTCCATAAACTCTTTCTCCTTTGGCCTTTGGACTACAACTAGGTAGAATTTGGCCCTCAACTCACTCAAGAATTTATTCCAGGTCAATTCAGGCCCTACGAGCTTATCCTTAACAGTATTGCACCAAATGTCAGCTTCACTAGTCAAATAATACGTCCTAATGTTTACTTTCTTTTCTCCTGGCACTTCTACTACTATAAAGATTTTCTCCATTCCCCTTATCCATTCTTCCAATACTACTGGGTCATAAGTTCCATCATAAACTTTAGGGTTGCGTCGCACTGCCCAATCTGCTAATTAATCATCTTTAGGAGGGGTTTTAGTAGGTACTTGGGGAATCCGCTTCATCAATTCAGCTACTAAGGTCGGCCAGCAGTTTGGGTCCCCAATATTGTTAGCTAACTCTAGAGGAATTAATGACATGTGGCCAAAATTTGGTGGCACATGATGGGAGGCTTGACCACCCGATCCCCGGCCACTATCCGAGATTTCCTCTATACGAACCTCTTCATTGTTGTGCACTAATTTGGACATTCTGATCATACATTAAGCGAAACAATTCAATCACTGGAATACTCAAACATATAAGATTAGCATGGCTAACAAGTACATTTAATATAACTCAAAGATTATTGCAAACAAACCCAGAGCTTCATTATATCATTTTATAACTAATTATTTACATACGTAACTGTCTGTTTATATACCTGATAAGCAAAACATATTACATCTAACTGACTAGGCAAAGTCAATTTTGACTTCTACCTCTACCCCAAATACTAACTAACCCCAAGATACTATGTCCGTCACATGAACAAAAAGAGATGCGGACCATATCATTACGGTCGGAGAGGATCTAATTGACTATATATTGTGGCATATCCTACACAAAATACATCCATGCAAACCGACCATACCATAAACAAACGGTGCTAAAAAATAAAACTAATAACACCAACCCCTAGAACCACCTAACGATCCCTCTGACTCGGCATCACCAACCTCCTGCTCATGATGTTGTTCCTGCTTAACCTGTTGATCCACTATCATCTCATCAATCTCCTGATCCCACTGTAGCTCTACCACCTCCTTATTAATGTCCCGATCCTCCTGGAGATCATTAATGGCCCTCGTCCTCACAACTAACCACCACTATCTCTAGTGTATCAAGGAGGTCTATAACCACATGACCCTTCCTAGGACTGTCAAGCATCAGCGGGGTACCTGGTGCCGGTGGGAAGGGTGGTCCCTATGCTGGTGCTGGGGCTGCAGGCGGGGGTGCGCCTGATGTAACAGGAAGACATATAGGGCCTCCATGGTAATCCCCCTCTACTCAAACTCTTCCCTCAACAACAACTCTGTAGCGATAGTGGTCCAAGACCCCTGGGCCTGAAACCTATGCCCGTCCCAACCTGGGTTCACTGTTACCATATAGTGATGATAACGGAGCCTAAACTCCACCCACAGATGAAGTGCGGGTAAGGACCAGAGTAGTCTATGTGCACAAACCGTAAAACTGTGAAACTCGGAGAAAGGGTCCATTGTATGAGTCTCTATACTAGCCTATAGCAGCACGATATGAGCAGCAATAGATGCGTCCGGTATCATGTTAACACCATAAGGGTCCATCTAACAAAGAAAAGACACATATGAAATGCATACATAACCATAATTAGCGAACAAGTAAATTTAAGCAACCTGCATTTCTAATATCCTTACCACACTTCTAATATCACTCTAGCAATATACAAAGGCCCTTACCACCAACCATTCTCACCCTATAACAACAACAACAACACCTCCCAAAGTGGGTGCCGCTTTCACGGGTTCTGGCGAGATCCGACTGTAAGCAACCTTGCCTCTACCGGCATTCCCACCCATAGAGAGGCTCTGATACCAAATTTGTAATGCCCCAAATGTAGATAAATCCCTGTTTGTATTTCTTTCATTATCTTCCCCAATTAGAAATTATAACCTAAATGATCAAGCGTTACTGTCGTCTAGCAAGGACAAGGCTTTGCTTGCACATGATAAACTTAGCCATAATAATCAATGTTTACCATCAAAGGCATTCACACCATCACAACCCATCAGATCATTTAGACAAATATAGGAACTGTTCTAACATCAAACCCATTCAAACATCTCAAGAATTACACCAAAATATAGAATTCTGATAATATATACAGTTTCCAAAACAAAATACATCACAATACGGTGTTATAAACATTTCAACGATAATGTACAACCACTCTATTAACATGACATTTTCATGATGAAATTGAAAATATTTCCCACTTAAAAAACAGGGGTCCAAAATTAAATTAGAAGGGCAAAGTTATCAAATAGGGTTGCTGATGTGATTTGAGATATATTTCACAACAAGCAAATCCCCACCTAAAATAATTTTTGTTAAAAAAATAATGCTTTTCGAGGCCTATAGTAGACGTGTGGCAATTGAGTCCAAAATTAATAACCTTTTCTTCTTCTTGTTTTTTTTAATCGCCTGGAGATAAAAAAAAAAATAGGAGCATTAAATATTAAAAAAATGATGAAGTGAGAGGTTGGAGGTTCCTTGTTGTAGCCTTTTCCCCACTTTCCCAAATCACCACAACATGGGGGTCGTGGGGTTAGAAGCACAACTGCCTACCTTCATATTAAGTAGGAGAAAGAAAGAAAAGGTAGAGGATAGAAGGTGAAACCTGAGGCAAAAGAAGAACAGAGCACAAAGTAAACACAACATGAAGAAGAAATAAGAAGAAGAAGGAGGAGGGGAGTCTCTTTAAAAAAGCAAAAAAGAGCCAAGAAAAAAGGACGTATGTGAAAAAAAAAGAACAAGAAGAGGAACACGGGGAAGAAAAAAACAGGGGGCACGAACGGTGAGGAAGATACATAGCAAAAGAACGGAAGTGAGATTGAAAGAATTGGAACAGAGCAAGAGGATTTCAGAAGAACAGGAGCACCAAGCAACAAGTTCATCATTCTCAACAAGTTCAAATCAAAGGTTGAAAGGTAATTAAACGACGGAGTCCAATTGATCCTCAATTCCCTTATGTCTGATCTCTATTCATCTACCCATGGCCAATTCCAAGATAAATTGAGCCAATCTGCAACTTTCAATATCAAACATGGGTCATTGAAACGACGAATAGAGAACCAAACTGAAGCCCTGCTTAGCCGTCCACCGAAACCGATCTTGTTGGATCACCAAAATTTGATTTTTCAGGACCTTGTGTCTTTCAAGACCCTACATAAATCGAATCCTTCGGGATTCCAAGTTATAAGGGACTCAAACAAATTGGATCCTTTGGGATCTCGGGTCCTGCCGGACTCACCAATTCAAGGATCCTGCCGGATCCCGAGTCCTACCGCATCCATAAACCGAAGCAAACTTTTTTGATCCCAAGTTCTGTTTTAGAAAAGACAAAAAAATAGACAAGGGTTGAAGATTGGATGCCCTTGTTCAGCTTCAACATCACTGCCAATTGAAAATATGGTAATAAATCATAAAGAATTCTTGGGGGGGGGGGAAAGAGCCAAACTGCAAATTAGATCCATTGGCACAAGTCCTTATTTTCGGGAACTAATGCTCTGTTTGGGCACAGGCTGTGACTACAGGCCTTATCTGACAAAAAGCAAAATCAAAAGCTTCACTTTCGATCAATTGAATGGAGAATTACTAGTAGGTGTTGACGTTTTCTATTAATTACACAAAAGTGTTTTTTTATAAGTAGGTGTTGCTTTATGAAAGGAGCTAGACAATTGTTTTTCCTAAACTGCCCTCTCTCTAGAGCCATTAGAATTACAGTGACTTGATCTCACTAAAGATACGTAGGAAACTCGATATAAAAGTTTTCGAGTTCAGTTTAAACTTAAATCTTCAAATGGGCCCAACCCAATACCCCCCTCTTTCATAAAAGGGAAAATTAAAACTCTGTAACTCTTGGTTACACATTAGGTAACCAAAACAAATTAAAGGAGGAGTTATCCAAAAAGTCGAAGCCTTGTGCGAAAAATAAGTATGGCAAAATGGACCGTACCCGAACCAAACATACAACAAAGCGTATTAAATTTTCCCTTTTCAAGACGTAAGCCTAAATAAAATTCGGCCAAAGAACTGCGTCGATTTGATCTCTAGTACGTAGGAAGCCCTTAAATAAATGTTGGATGCAGTCGAAAGTCAAAAAAATATATATGAAGGGACCAATTCCAGGAAGGGGTAAATCGGCAAATAAAAAAAATTGATCTCCAACTGGCTAAAAAAATGCATAACTTTGCTATCAAAGCCAAATAAAAATTAAGCGGTAAAATTAAATTATAGTCCACATAAATAAAATCCAAAACTAAAATCAAATTAAATCATGGTTACTAACATAACCCAAGTAAAATACAAATTAAACCAAATTAAATTTTAAAAAACTATGGTTGGTTTGATCCTCTATAAAAGAGGTGCATAAGCAGCTCACGATGAAAAGTGAGTGCAACCCAAATTTCAAATCAAATAAAATTACCCGTTTCCTAACTTGCACATGAAGAATTTGTACATATAGTACCCTTCCTCGAAGATGCCTATACAGCCACTATCTGATGCAATTAAGTTTTGGATATAGGAGATTCGACATTAAAAATATGACAATAGTCGATCCAAATTATATAAAGTCTTATTAACGCAAAACAAAACAAAGAAAGAAAAAGTAAAACAGAACGAGTCGGAATTAAAAGGTGGTCCCCGTAAAGGGGGACGTAATTAAGGAGGTTCATCCTCTTGAATAGGGTTGTACTCAAAATAAACCGGTGTATATTTTTATACTTTGAAAAGTTATGTTGTGCATATGATTTATTTTTATTTAAGTTTTGCTCAACATAATTTTTGGCACGCTTGATAGGACACTATTTTCCTTTTCATCTCCGATTTGTTTTCTAATATGCGGTATTTTTTGTCCTTTATTTTTTTTGTGTTTTGTGTGCCTTTCATAAAGAAAAGAATGGCACCTCAAGTCACCATCAACTTCAACAAGCTTCCAGTCACCTTCGTGGTTAAATGTTGGATGTTCTAGGCAAGAAAGAACGTAAGTGGTCTTCACCGTAGGACCACGTTCCGTCCCTGCTGAATTTCCATTGTCAAATTTAATGGAACCACTACGGGGCCTGGAAAGGGCAAGCAGGCCCGCCACTAAGACCGACAAGCCACTTACCAAGAAAGCATTGAAGAACTTGAAGCGTAACAAATGTAGAAGCGACAAGCGTCGCGCTAAGTCTAGCGTACCTAAGCTAGCTCCGTCACCAGCCATGGAGCTAACCAAAATAACTTTAAGGAGGGCTTCTAAACAAAGGCCATCCTTTGCAGCATGCCCGTCAATGGCGATGCAGCGCATCCCAGTGCCAGTTCCCCGCTGCATGCCTATTCTAACTCGGAGGGGAACCTTAACAAATGAGGCACCAATAACCTGGGCAACCTGACCAAGGCAAGTTTGGGTCTCTAATCCAGCTCCAAGGCAAACCCGGGTCCCTACTTCAACTCCAATGTAGGTTTTGGCTCCTGCATGCACCAAGAAGAGGGCAAAGCCAAGCCGAAAACCCATAACCTTGAAGAACCCCAATAAGCCATTTGGGGAAGGAACCTCAGGAGTCAGAAAGGCTCCTCAAGTCTGCTCGATGAGGAAAATCCTCATCAGGACTATCCCCATCGATATTCCCATCGCTGAGGTGATGATGACCTCCTACTCAGAGGAGGTAACAACACCTACAACTCCGAAGGTTAAATTCGTTAAACCCTCGATCTCAAGCACCCCTACTATGGTGCCCAGGACCTTACAAGTCATGGAGGCTACTCCTCCTCCAGTTCCTGCAAAAGGCAGGAGGATATTGTCTTCCAAATCACAAAGCCAAAGTGACCTGACCTCTGAAGGGGTTAAATCACAGGTTTATAGTGGTCTGATCACAAGATCAAGGGCTAAAGTATTGACATATACTAAGGTGACTTTGCAATCTTCTATGACCACCTTCAGCCTAGGTAGGGACCAACCCGAAGAATAAGACGAGGTTACAAGCCTTACCTTTCATGACCTCAGAACCCTCTTTTAAGAAGAGGAGTCACCAACTGTCATCCCACAAGTCCAGGTGACTAGCAATGACCAAGCCGAAAACATGTCGGTCTTGGTGACCAGCACTCCAAGCCTGGAGGAAAAAATGCAAGAACTGCAACAGAAGCCTGCAGAAAAAGAGGCTAAAATTGCTAACCTTGCTACTCACCTTGAAAACAGAGAGCGTGAAAAGACTAATGAAGTTAGCAGTAGTAACACAGTTATCACTCCGCAAGATATCAAGGAATTGGTCGCTCATGGAATTAAAGAATACCAAGCTGCCATGAATCCCCCAGTGTTGGGGTACAGGAACCCTTATCCAAGCCACTATGACTCGGTTCCTTTTCCTAAAGGCTACCAAAAACCAAACTTTCAGAAGTTTGACAGGATAAATGGGTCACCACATGAACATTTGGCCCATTTCTAATCAGCATTTGGTGAAACTCCCTTAAATGATGTACTATTAATTAGGCAGTTTGTACAATCCATAAAGGGGGTAGCCTTTACATGGTATACCTAGCTCCAGCCTGGGTCATTGCATACTTAGGATGACCTTCAAAGGGCATTCTTGGCCCAGTTTGTAAGTTCAAAAGGGAAGGTCTCCATAATAGACCTTGCTGATACACACGAAAGGCCAAATGAGAGTGTGAATGATTTCATCATGAGGTGGAGAAGTCTGAGCTGGCAATGCCCATAAAAGCTAAGCGAGCAATCAGCAGTTTAAATGTGTGCAAATAATTTAGACCCTCAAATTGCTACATATGTTAGCACTACTGAGCCTCAGAACTTCGATGCCCTTGTGTCTAAGGTAAGTAATGTAGAAAGATAACTTGCTTGTCAGAAACCCATACAACCCAAGAGGGAAGAAATCAAATGGCCAAACAAGAAGGGAGAGTCGATGGCTATGTCTGTCAGAACAAGCCTAAAGCCAACCAATGGCCGAAATTTCAACAACAGCAAAGGCAAGCAAAAAGAGAAAAGTCGATGACTCACCCTCCAGGAAAGGAAAGAAAAGAAGTATCCCTTCGATGATGATGATGTTCAAGGGATATTTGATGAGTTGATGGCTACAAAGCCATTTCTCTTCTAGAGCCAAAACGACTTGCCAACGTTAATATGACAAATGATTGTAAGTATTGCTCATACCATAGGATCATTAGCCATCCCATACAAGATTGTGATGTCTTCAAAGACATAATCGAAGACATGATCAAAAGAGGAAAAATTGAGATAGAGGGAGCTCCAGCCAAAGGATCCACTACATCTTCAAATGCAACCTCAACGGTTGAGTAGAGGGATAAATCTTTTCCATCATCTTCAGAAACTAATGAAGGGATTTCAACAGTATCATTGCCACCTCATACGGCCCCCATCAAGTTCATTGCTGATGATGATGTAGTAATAGTGCGGGCATGTCTAGATATGCCGGCTTCCTCACCAGGAGCACCAACCTTATATGATTTCTACCTAGACCCGAGTTTAGAAGCATGGGCAAGATCAGAAGATGATGATGATGATGGCTTCGGGTGGCAAACCTACTTTAGAAGAAGACTATTTCGGCATGGAGTCGTTCGAGAGTCTCAATCCTTAAGATTTAAAATAAGAGAACAGAAGTCGCCTCAAAAGAAAAATAAGAAAAACAAGAAGAAAAAATCAAGGGCCAACAAGAAGCCAGACGCAGCCTCCAAAGAGGAGTACATGCCACCGGTTAAGACCCATTTCACTTTAGGTGATTACATCCCCAAAGGCTTTTTCGGCAATGACTCCTCGGATGATGACCCCAAATAAGGGGAAGTAGCCCAATGTTGTATAGTCTCTTGGGCTGATGAATGTGAAGAGGCGAACGTGAAGCCTACAAATACCACTCAAGAAGTGGATCAAATAACTCTTTGGTCTAGTCGTCAACTCCAACCACCTGAATCGACAAGGAAAGAGAAGGAGGAAGAAATGGCACTAAAGCAATTACCAACATTGGAGCATGCTACGGAGCAAAACAGAAAGAAGCACTCATGTCAAGCTCAAATACTAAAGGTGTTGCTAAAGACAAAGAGTTGACTAAAGACCCTAAAAAGGATCTTCCCATCCAGGTCCCTTTTCAAGTTCGTCAAGTATCTCATAAGGAAAAGGTCTGTTATGATGTTATCTCCTATCTCAAGCATATCCTAGCACGCCTAAGTTTCTATGATGCTCTATAAATGTCGAAGGAGCTGAGAAGGGCACTTATTCAGGTGTTAATCGACCCTAACGACTACAAAGATCAAGTTCACCCTATTAAGGTGGATGAGGTGTTATCCTCTCTTTTAAATCGGTGTGTTGCATGCATGGCTTGCATAACGTTCTCCGATGAGGACCTCCAGTTGGGGTCGGCAAATCACAGCAGGCCCTTATACGTCACCGGTATGATCGAGGATAAAAGAATAAATCGGATCCTACTTGACTGTGGTTCTACATTCAACCTTCTTCCATTAAGGGTATTGAGGACAATAAGGACAACACCAAATCAATTGTCCTTAACTTTTCTCACAATACGAGGATTTAATCAGGTGGGGCAGAAAGCCTTAAGCACTACCACGTTGAAAGTTGAGCTAGATCACCTCTACACAAATGCTCTCTTTTATGTAATAGATGCTGATACTTCTTACAATGCCTTACTCGGGCGACCATGGCTTCATACTAGCAAGGCCATCACCTCAACTCTTCACTACTATTTGAAGTACACTGACAAGTATGGCAATGAGAAAATAATCCATGGGGATGCAAATCCTTTTCATGAGGAAGACGTTAATTACGCTAGTGCCAAGTTTTACAAATCAACTGATTCTAGAAGCTCCCAAGTTCTTTTAGGCCAAAGAAAGGGTAACCAAAGAGAAAATCCCAAGCCTTTTGCTTTGCCTCAAAAGGTCATTCGGATTGTCAACAGTTACACTAGTGAAGCCAAAGAAGATCAATCCCCATGACCGAAGGTGTTGTTCAAATACACACCTAAGGACAAAAGAAAGGTTGGCCAAAAGGCCAGGACATCGGTGAAGAAAATCGTGAACTCTTTTATCACGAGTTATACTTGTCCCCTCCGAAGAGTTGACCAATCAGTACCTAAATAAAATCTAGTCATAAGAACATCACTTGGCAACAAGAGAGTGGTGTTAAGAGAAAACCCTTCAAAACCTCCAACAAGAGCATCATCGTCAAGCGGTCCACCTCCAGGAGGACCATCATCATCAAAGAGAAGGAAGAGGAATAAGAGAGGACTTGTCGAGACTAACCGAAAATTGAACATCTTGCATGAAGGCGGGGTTTTGAAAGCATCATTTCATAGGAATACCTCCGAAAATCTTCAAATATCACATGATGGGGGAATTCTCAAGGCTTATCCCATAAATGATATGGTTTTCACACCCCAAGAGCAAGAGATGTTCTCCCAAAATGAGCAAGTCCAACCTCGAATCTCTGTTTTTCAGAGACTTGGAGAAATCAATGAACCCAAGCCTAGTGATATCCAAGTTGGAAAGCAAAAGAAGTAAAAACTAAATAAGAAGAAAAAGCAACAGCCTAAGAGTTTTGTTTGGGTTCGTGAACAAAATGAAGTTGGTCACGTGGAGCACGCAGAACAAGTTAATGTCGTGTCCATTGTAGATGAGGAAAATGCTCAAAATTTTTGAATTTCCTTGTCAAGAAGCGTTTAAACATCATCATATTACCACGATAGACCATGAAATGTGTGGTGAAGTTCAAGTTAATTCACCTAAAAGCTTAAATAACGATTTAATTCTTGAACAGGAGCCCTCTCAAGACTTTGTTGGGGCTATTCAACCTGCACCTCCAGAAATGAAAGATGGTGGTGAAGCAACAATTGTCCAACTTTGGGAGATAAACTTGAAAACAACTGATGACCATTAGGCCAATTTTTGTGAGTGTCGTATTGGATGATGAAGAAATGGCACAATACGAACAACTCCTTCAGGAATACAAAGATGTATTTGCTTGGGATATCAAGACATGCCAAGTTCGGATCCAAATGTCGTTGTCCATAAGTTGGCCGTTTCTGAAGGTGTAAAGCCAATAAAGCAGCCTCAGCGGCATTTTCGTCCTGAATTGACGATCAAAATAAATGCTAAAGTGGACAAGCTCATAAAGGCTAACTTCATTCGTGAAGTTCAATACCCAACTTGGTTGGCTAACATTGTCCCTGTTCGGAAAAAGAATGGTCAACTCCGTATATCTATGGATTTTAGGGACTCAAACAATGCATGTCCCAAGGATGATTTCCCACTAACAATCACCGAACTCCTAGTAGATGCCACTACCAGGTTTGGTGCTTTGTCCTTCATGGCTGGTTTCTCGGGTTACAATCAAATCAAAATGGCCCCCGGAGATGAGGACTTAACAGCCCTTTGGACACTACAAGGCATGTACTGCTATACAGTAATTCCATTTGGTTTGAAAAATTCCAGAGCCACCTACCAGAGATCCATGATGATCATTTTCTGTTATTTTCTCCACAATCTCATTAAATGCTATGTCGATGATTTGGTTGTAAAAACAGAAGATAGAGAAAATCATCCACATGACCTAAAAAGGGTCTTTGAAAAGCTTCGTCAACATCAACTTAGGATGAACCCCTTAAAATGTGCATTTGGAGTTACTACTCGGAAGTTCCTAGGCTTTGTGGTTCGGAAAGAAGGGATTGAGATTGACCCTAATAAAGCAAAGCCATAATCCAAATGTCCCCTCCGAGAAACTTAAGAGAACTACACGGTTTACGAGGAAGGTTGGCCTGCATACGATGGTTTATCTCAAATTTGTCAAGAAGGTGTCAACCTTTCATAAGACTCCTAAAAGAGGACATGCCCTTCATCTAGGATCAAACTTATCAAAATGCTTTTGAAAGCATCAAACAGTACCTAACAAAGCCACATGTCCTAATGACTCAAGTACAAGGAAGACCCTTAATATTATACATAGCAGCCCTGGAACGGTCTTTAAGGGCCATGTTGGCTCAATGTAATAATGAAGGGAAAGAAAAATCCCTGTACTATATCAGCTAGACAATGGTGGGTGCAGAAGTAAATTACTACTCCATGGAGAAAATTTGCCTTACCTTGGTTTTTGCCGTTCAAAAATTACGATAGTACCTCTTGTCCCATCATATCCTTTTGATCTCAAAGACAGATCTGTTAAGGTATATATTATCAAAACACATGCTATCAGGGAGATTGGCTAAATAGGCTATGCTTTTGAACCCCTTTCGACATCAAGTTCATGCCTCAAATGGTAGTAAAGGGACAAGCCACAGCCGATTTCCTAGTAGCACATCCGTGTCCAAATAATGAGGAACTATCTGATGATCTACCAGATGATGAAGTCCTGTTCATTGAAACGAAAACTTTGCAGTTATATTTTGATGGGGCAGCAAGGAGTCGGGGAGCCAGAGTAGGGATTGTGTTTGTCACACCATTAGAAGGACTTATCCATTATTCATTCTCTCTCCTCAAGATTTTTTCAATTAATATAGCTGAATATGAGGCACTCATCATTGGCCTCGAGTTGGCCCTTTAAATACATACTGACCAGCTGGAAGTATTCGGTTATTCTCAATTAATTTTCCGACAAATACATGGCCAGTACGAAGTAAGAAATGCCAAATTAGTGCCTCTTTATCAAAGGGCAAGAAGCCTTATGAACCAATTCCTTTAAGTACTGGTTAAACATGTGCCAAGGTCTGAAAATGACAAAGCAGATACCTTACCAAAGTTGGCTGCTTCACTAACACTCCCTAATGAAAGAAATGACAATCGGGGAACGTCATTTGTTGGCCTCAACCTTGGATCGTTTTGATGAAATAGAAGAAACCAATATGGTCTCTGTTTTTGAGGTTGAAGAAAAGAAAAAATGGAGGTAGCCTCTCATTGAGTACATCCAGTATGGCATTTTACCCACTGATCCAAAGAAAAGCGTAGATGTAAATCGACGAGCACTAAGATTTACACTTTAAAATGACAAATTATCTCGGAAAGCTTTTCAAGGTGGTGTTGCTTAGATGCTTGTCAAGGGAGGAACCGACTTACGTCCTAAATGAACTTCATGCTAGGGTATGTGGTGCTCATCAGGCAGGTCCAAAACTTGCAAACCAAATCAAAAGATTGGGCTATTATTGGCCAACTATGGTTCAAGACAAAATAAAGTTTGCTAAAGCATGCCAAGCTTGTCAAATGCATGGAGATTTCATCCACCAGCCACCACAATTACTCCACCCAAGCATATTGTCTTGGCCCTTCCATGCATGGGGGCTCGATGTGATAGGACCTTTCAAGCCATCCTCCTCTCGTGGCCACGTGTTTATTCTGGCAGCCACAAACTATTTTTCAAAGAGGGCTGAGGCCATTCCATTAAGAGAAGTGGGGGCAAGACAAGTCGTTAAGTTCATGAGGACCCACCTGATTTACAGATATGGGGTCCCATACAAGATCATTTCAGATAATACCCTATAATTTAAAAATTAAATGATGATAAGACTTGCAGAGAAATACAAGTTCAGACATAGCTTCTCGTCCAGCTACAATCCATCTTCAAATGATCGTTGAAGCATTTAATAAAGTACTCTACAAGATCCTAAAGAAAATGGTCTCAAGATCAAGAAGGGATTGGCATGGACGATCACCATAAGTTTTATGGGCTTATTGAACCACAGTTCGAGCTATAACTGGTTGTGCACCCTACAACTTGGTGTTCGGTTCAAAAGTCGTGCTATCCCTTGAGGTGCAACTACCCTCGCTAAGAATGGCGATGCACTTCACTAATCCAGATGAAAATACTTAAGTCTGATTGGCCGAACTAGAAGCATTAGATGAGCATCTGCTAATGGCTTAGCAAAGGTTTGAAATTTACCAAGCTCAAATAACTGTGGCATTTAACAAGCGGATCAAATTTTCCTCATTTGATGTTGGTGATTTGGTTTTGATAATAAGGAGTCCAATTATCATCAATCGAAAGACACAAGGAAAATTTAAGTCCAAATGGGAAGGTCCCTACGTAGTTACTAAGGTCTTCCCTAAGGGGGCATATGAGCTCTCAAATCATGATGGACAAATTGCTTATGCTTGTATTAATGGTAAATTTATTAAGAAATTCTTTACTTGAAATTTATGGACAGTTGAGTCCCATTGAACTATGAAAGGCTTGATCCCTCAAAAAGGGGGTATGTAGGCAACAAAAAATAAAAAAACTCCCTTTCCCCAAAAAAAAAATTCTCCCACATGGAAAAAAAATTATCAAAAAAAAAATAAAAAGCAAAGGGGATATATTCCCTATTGTTAGGGAGGACAAAAAGAGGGATGTCAAAGAGAAAAAAAGGTATTTCATGGAATCATGATAATATGCCGATAATGGATAAAAATCTAATGATCAAAATATGTAGCCAAGGTTAAATTTGAAACATGGCATGTCAACCTTGATTTGTATCGAGTTTTCGTTTTATCACTCATGTTAAAAAAAAATAAAAACTCCAAGTTACCTCCATGTCTACGGAGAAAGCTCACTACGGTCCTCTTCATGACTTTGTGGAAAATAAAAGAAAAATCTACCTAGGTCAAGGTCATCCAGCAAAGCACGACCCAAAATACCCTTTTAAAAGCTAGTATATGATGTGGAGTGAGACATGGACTTTCTCAAGAAGGTGGCTTGCTGAACTCTATGATGTTGTAGCAACTTTTGATGGTAGCCACGATCCACCCCCATTAAGTCAATGGTGCAAATGTTTATGTACCACCGGACTATTGGGTAACCAAAAAAAAGTGGGTTGCTCATCATTAAGGCGAATCTTGTTCATGTTTAAGAAAGTTCACACGCACAACATTCGAGGGGCAACTGTTAAACATGAAATTTTCGTGATGAAATTTAAAATATTTTCCACTTAAAAAATAGGGGTCCAAAATTAAATTAGAAGGGAAAAGTTATCAAATAGGGTTGATAATGTGATATGAGATATATTTCACAACCAGCAAATCCTCACATAAAATATTTTTTTTTTAAAAAAATAATGGTTTTCAAGGGCTATAGTAGACTTGTGGCAATTGAGTTCAAAATTAATAACCTTTTCTTCTTCTTTTTTTTTAATCGCTTTGAGATACAAATAAAAAATAGGAGCATTAAATATTTAAAAAAAATAAAGAAGTGAGAGGTTGGAGGTTACTTGTTGCATCCTTTTCCCCACTTTCCCAAATCACCACAACATGGGGGTCGTGGGGTTAGAAGCACAACTACCTACCTTCATATTAAATAGGAGAGAGAAAGAAAAGGCATAGGATAGATGGTCAAACCTGAGGCAAAAGAAGAACAGAGCCCAAAGCAAACACAACACGAAGAAGAAATAAGAAGAAGAAGGAGGAGGGGAGTCTCTTTAAAAAAGCAAAAAAGAGCCAGGAAAAAAGGACGTCTATGAAAACAAAAAAAAGGAAGAGGAACATGGAGAAGAAAAAAACAGGGGGCACGAACAGTGGGGAAGATACATAGCAAAAGAACGGAAGTGAGAATGAAGGAATTGAAATAGAGCAAGAGGATTTCAGAAGAACAGGAGCACCAAGCAACAAGTTCATCATTCTCAACAAGTTCAAATCAAAGGTTGAAAGGTAATTAAATGATGGAGTCCAATTGATCCTCAATTCCCTTATGTCTGATCTTTGTTCATCTACCCATGGCCAATTCCAAGAAAAATTGAGCCAATCTACAACTCGCAATATCAAACACGGGTCATCGAAATGACGAATAGAGAACCAAACTGAAGTCGTGCTCAACCCTTCACCGAAACGGATCCTGTTGGATCACCAAACTTTGATTTTTCAGGACCTTGTGTCTTTCAAGACCCTAAATAAATCGAATCCTTTGGGATTCTAAGTTCTGAGGGACTCAAACAAATTGGATCCTTTGGGATCTCGGGTCCTGTCGGACTCACCAATTCAAGGATCCTGCTAGATCTCGAGTCTTACCGAATCCATAAACCAAAGCGAACTTTTTAGATCCCAAGTTTTGTTTTAGAAAAAAAAAAACAGATAAGGGTTGAAGATTGGATGCCCTGGTTCAGCTTCAACGTCATTGCCAATTGAAAATATTGTACCAAATCATAAAGAAATTCTTAGGGAATAGAAAAGAGAGCCAAATTGCAAATTAGATCCATTGGCATAAGTCCCTGTTTTCGAGAACTGATGCTCTGTTTTGCGCACAGGCTATGATTGCAGGCCTTATTTGACAAAAAGCAAAATCAAAAGCTTCACTTTCGATTAATTGAAGGTAGAGTTACCAGTAGATGTTGACGTTTTTGTTAATTACTCAAAAGTGCCCTTTTACAAGTAGGTGTCGTTTTATGAAAGGAGCTAGACAACAATTTTTCCTAAACTGCACTCCCTCTAGCGCCATTAGAACTACGGTGACTTGATTCCATTGAGGATACGTATGAAACTCGATATAAAATTTTTCGAGTTCAGTTTAAACCAAAATCTTCAAATGGGCTGAACCCGATACCCCCCTCTTTCATAAAAGACCAGATTAAAACTCTGTAACTCTTGGTTACACATTACATAACCAAAACAAATTAAAGGAGGAGTTTTCAAAAAAGTAGAAGCCTTGTTCAAAAAATAAGTATGGCAAAATGGACCGTACCCGAGCTAAGAATAAAACAAAACTTACTAAATTTTCCCCTTTCAAGACATAAGCCTAAATAAAATTCAGGCCAAGAACTACGTCGATTTGATCTCGAGTACGTAGGAAGCCTTTAAATAAATGTTGGGTGCAATTGGAAGTCAAAAAAATATATATGTACGAAACGATTCCAGGAAGGGCTAAATTGGCAAATAAAAATAGTGATCTTGAACTAGCTAAAAAAATGCATAACTTCGCTATCAAAGCCAAATAAAATTAAGCGATAAAATTAAATCATAGTCCACATAAATAAAATCCAAAACTAAAATCAAATTAAATCATGGTTATTAACATAACCCAAGTAAAATACATATTAAACCAAATTAAATTTTAAAGAACTACGGTTGTTTTGATCCTCTATAAAAGAGGTACGTAAGCAGCTCACGATGAAAAATGACAATAATGAAGCCTTCTTCTCTTGTCTAGCTTGTCTAAGCATCATAATAGTCTTATGCCTTCATCAATTTCATCACTTAGAAGATATTTCAATATCGGTGCATTATCACCAGATTCTTCTAGTCTAAAGCTTAACCCATCTAATGATGACTATGAAGAAGACAAGGAGGTTGATTCACTCATTGTGGACCACCTATGTAAAAGAAAGTTGCAAATATAAGTAAAGATGTTTCAAAATGTAAATTTTGAATTATATAAACTTAAAAAGAAATATAAAGTTTAAAATAAATGTAAACTTCAAAATGTAAGTATTGCACTTAATTGTAAATAATAAACATCATGTGAGACATACACTTAATTTTTTAATAATCTTCAACGCATAAACTTAAAAAGAAATATCTCATTGCATAGATTAAAGAGGTTTCATACAACTGACGTGAAAACTTTTCTGAAAATCACATAGCATACATTGCGTATATTTTATTATATTACAACCTAGGTTTCAATCTAAACGGGTTTCATAATCAGTTGAGGAGGGTGTTTGGTGGTAGTGACTTCTAATTTCTTCTAATTGGACGATAGCAAACCCAATCCTCAGCACACTTCTCAACAAGGTTCATTCTCTGGATCTTGTCTTCATACTTCATCTCCTTAAGACGTTGTTTGCTTTCCTTAAAGGCCTGATGTTGATCTCTCAGCTGTACTGCTTGCTTAGCTATTGTTGCCTTTCTCTCTTGCTGTGTGACATATCGTTCAAATATGCTATTATTCTCCATCTTCGCTGTCCCTAACACTGACAACTCTTTTGTCATCAGATCTAATACTGAATCCTTGAATTTTTCCTTCTACTTTCTTTTGGTGGCTTTTCTTCCAATTGAGTGGATCAGCTCACCCCCTTCTTCAATTGGTGCATCTTCAATGCTGGGGGTTGATAGGAGTGTCGATGGTGCTGGGAGTGGAGTTGTGAGTGTATGCCCCATCTCATTTACCCTAAAACATTTGGAAGATGATTCTGTAGATTGATGGCAAAAGATATCCCATTTAGATTGGTCTTTAAGTAGCACCCACCAATGTATTAGGTTGAACTTCTTGCCCAATTTTGTAAAATACAAATCATGGGCTAACTCGATGATATTGTCCTCATTTGCGCCACATAGGTTCTCCTAGTATGCCTCACTACACTACTGCACCACTTAGTTATCAATGGAGCGGCTTGGTTTCATTAGGCACTGTAAACCTTTCCCATTCTCTTTGGAACCCCGTCTAGAGCATATCTCTTGAAGCAGAAGGCCTCCTTACCCTAAAACCCTGACTTCTTTTGATCCGCTCTAGTTACAGGGTCTCTGCTTACATTTATGCATGACCTACCAAGCAATGTGATGATTCTCCTCCATCATGTACTTGGATCCCCTTCCCCACCCTTATTATTAGTCACATTATGGCTAGGTTGACGAAGGAGGAGCTGATGGAGTGTAGAATGAGGATGTGGAGGATAATACAGTAGAGTAGTCATAACTTCAGATTTTGTCACATTTCGACTTTATGTGGGATGTTTTGTGGTGGTGGGTAAAGTAAAAATGTAAACACGTAACTTAAATTAAACATGTAATTTAACGAGTAATTTAAGATATATACATCTATTACATATGAAAAGTAATTACTTCTTGATTTTAATGAAACTTATACAAGTAAATTAAGATATGCATATAACATGTATGGCATATATTATTGAACACATAAACATATTAACTAAGATTGCAAAGATAAGTTTCTGACTTCATTTTAATTAAACATTTAATTTTCTAAACATTGTAAACATACAATTAAAGAATTTACATTATAACACTTTTTAATCCTAACCTATTCATATATTGTAATTGATATTTAAATTCCATTTCTTTCAAATTTTGAAATTGTAGATTTTGCATATTTTATTTCTAAGTTCAATTTAAATTACACATGTATAAAATATATTGTTAAATATATAAACTTATTAACTAAAATTTTTAAGATAAATGTCTAACTTTATTTTAAATTAAGCATGTAATTTTCTAAGCATTGTAAACATGTAATTAAAGAATTTACATTATAACATTTTTTAGATCTAACATATCCATATATTGTAACTAATACTTGAACTCCAACTTATTCAAATTTTAAAATTGTAAATTTCACATATTTCATTTCTACTTTCAATTTACACATGTATGACACATATTCTTAAACATCTAAACTTATTAAGTGAGATTATAAAGACAAATTTCCAACTTCATTTTAAATTAGACATGTAAATTTATAAACATTGTATTAAGGTCTAAAATTATTCTAAAATATATTTCTTTTATAAACATATTACCTAAACATATAAACAGGTGTGATATGTATCCAACAATTAATTCCAACATAATAAATCAAACATACCAATTAAACATATTAATTTCAATAATGAACTTACATGTATTTATTTTTAAATGTTTGAAATTCTATCAATTTGAATTCTAACACGTTCAACAAATATTATTTCACAATTATACATAAACATGCATAAATTATAATTTTAAAATTTTACAATATCTTACAAAAATTCTTCACTTCACTTCTTTCTTGATTCTTGAAATACACTTCCCAAATATCAACAAAAAATGTGGCTTCAATAATAAAATTCAAACCTTTAATTGAGTACAAAAATAAACATATCTAAATATTCTTACTTAAAAGCACAAGATGTTCTTCATTTCACTTCCTTTCTCAGAAGCCTCACAATTTTATGAGAATGAATTAAATTTGGTATGAATTTTTTCATTGCATGCTTGGGGTATTTATAAACATCTTCTACCAAAAAAAAAAAGAAGAAGAAATTGAACTAGGAAAAATAGCCATTGGATGCCTAGTGGTCCAAAACCCTTGAAAAAGCCGCCCAAGTCCAATGGTAACTAGGCAATGGCTAGTTCAAGTTGAATTTTCCTTTTTTCCTGGGATAAAAAGCATCATTGTATGTTAAGACTCGTGACAAAATATCGCATTTTGTACCTGAAAAAACACAAAAAAAGAGGAACGGGAGTGGGGCCGCACAATCGGCCCGGCTCATGTTCGCCACATGCGTTTTCCCCCACTGAAAAGGTGCTGGGTGAGACGCGGGGCCCACACACGGCGCGCGTTCCACTCGCTCCAGCTGCTCTGAGAAAATCATGATGAATGGAAATTGCAAGCCAGTATTATTGGGAGGGCTCATTTGTCATACTTTATAAAGTTATGTGGATTTCTCAATTCGCTTCAATCATATGCGAGATGGCTGCGTGATTGTGGGATATGTACATTTTATGGATAAAGTTATGTACTTTATAAAGTTATGTACATTTTGGCATTGTTTGATAAAGAGTTTTTTTGCCTCAAAAAATTCTTTTTATGGATATCAGCTGTTTGATTTGGGTCAAAAAGCTCTTTGGAGCACCTTTTTGTATTAGCTTATTACTGTTCAACATTAAATTTATCATGTTATCCCATTCTTTTGACATAATTACATTTATGGTAGTTAGTGCAAAAACTCTACTCTTCATTTTCAAATTGGCTACATGCAACATTGAACCTTTTGTTTCATATTTTTTTGTTAGTTTTTTGGTCTTTTGGGACAAGAGTTATGGAAGGTTATGATGTTTAAATTAATGATTTTAATTTTAAAATTTTCTTCAATTTAAGAAATAATGTAGATTAATTAGTATTTTATGGCGTAGATCTTTCTAAATGTTATTATGTTATAATTTCAATTATTACCAAAAAAAAATTTAAGTGAATTAAACAAAAAAACTACGGTAATAAACATGAAATTTGGGTGAAGGTATAATTGTAAGTTTATATCAAGTCACAATCTATAATTCACAATTCATGTTAAAAAGAAAAATGAAAATGCAATAAAAATAATTATATTATTAAAAAAGTAATGAAGTTTTGTTAAGGGGCACAACTGAAATTTCACCAAATAAGCTTCTTAGAAACAACTAATTTTACTAAATACTTTTTTCAGAAACAGCTAATACAATCAGTTAAGTCAAACAGCTAATACAATCAGCTAACAGTTAACAACTAATCTAATCAACTAACAGCTAACAACTAACAGTTGATTGTCAAACAGGACTTTAGCCATATCAGCAACATTGCTCAATTAGAAAAACAAACAGGAGAAAAAGTAACATCTTGAATATGATTACCTAGCATTTGAAGTAGAAAATAATTTTTTTTAAACAGGAAAATGATACAGAATAAAATGCTGTGAAGTGACCTGTCGAATCTTGACACCTCAACCGTACGCTAATAATCACCATTCGGCAGGTGGTCCTTCAACGCAGTCACTTGTTGGTTTCTATGTTGTTGGGCTTTCATAAGTTTCGTTTTGATGTTCCCAGGCTTCTTTTTCCTTTCTGCCAAGTGGAATTTGTTATTTTTATTTGTCATGTACACAAAGCAATAAAGTCTGAATGATAGAAAAGGTCAAATAGATGACAACTCATTGAACTCGGAATTGGAGAATATTAATTTGAGTAACTTTAGGGCTTGCTGTTTTTTGTTTTTCCCCAATCATTTCTTTGGGTTTTAAATAGTTTCAATTCGATAATTTTAGTATTACGTTTAAATAAGTTTAGTTTGAGAAATTCAGTTGAAATAGTTTTTTTTTTTCCCAATTATAATTGTTCTAGCCTTAGTCTCCATTATAAAGGCTCAAACTCACATTGCTATTTCATATTACTAGTATATGCCCGTGCAAAAGCACGGAGCATGTTTAAATAGATAATTCATACACATGTTATCAAAAAAATAAATAAACAGTTTGTGTAGAAATAATTAATACTATAAGTAAGTAAAGACAAATAAAAAAACCCAACAAAAAAAATTAAATACACAGTAACTGCGTGTATAAACAATACGATTAACAATAGAAAACTATGTCATTGTGGAATAAGTCTATATAAGAAAGTCTGACGCATTAGGTAGTAAACTCGGTACAAAGTACGCTAAATTGGATGATGATAAGTTAAGTTATGACGCCAGTGATGAAGAATCCACCTCCATCTCTTGTACCTAAACCAAAAATCAAGATTTAGCGATAATTTGATTATCATTTATGGAAGAGAATTTTATACATATACATTATATACCTGGTATACCTAACATTAGTACGTCATATGTAATGGACCTCTTCCTCCCAATTGACTGGCACAATAAGAGCGACAGGAGCTTCTACTTCATGCCGACGTGGAGGCTCTATAACGAAAACCCAAGGTTTTCCGATGTAATCATCTATAATCGAATAGAGCGATAGATGACCATATGGCTGTGAACAATAGTCACACATGTTAGGCAACGGTGGAACAATAATTTCGGTGAACATGATAATCAGCAACAATAAGAATACCTGCGCTGCATACATATCCAACTGTGTAGCTGTCGTATGTAAAAGAATTCGAGCATCATAATGAAGAACAATGAATTCTCTACAACCAGTAACATCTTGTAACACAACTCTGAATATGAACCTATATTTTTGAAATAGAAAGGGATGGTTACACTAACGCAAACATAAATTTGGGAAAGCACAACACACTATGAAACAATGGGGAATCATATATGCAAACCTGTTCCGATTCAAACTCGGGGATTGGCATGTGCAGTACGGTGCATTAAGCGCGAATACATAAGTGTTGACACTTTTGTTGCAATTAGTGCAAGCGTCATAAAGCAGCGGATGGATTTCAGCAATATATGCAAAAATCCGAAAATATCTAACCTGCAGACATATGAAATATGAAAATTATGTGATACTGAGTAAACGTATGTGAGCATAAGGAACATTTGATGAATAAAAGTTTTGCTTACATTTGGCCCAGAAGCATATTCATATAATCTAATCCGTCTAGCTACAAACAGTTTCTCTAGATGGCACATGCGTAATGTTCTCAGACGCATGAAATCGAAATGCTTCATCACACCTGAACTGCAAGAGTACCTAATACATATATAGAAAGTAACACGTGTGAGGTTAGATGTATATAAGTTGTATGGAATTAGAAAACCTAAATTAATGTTACATGTTGTGTATACCATCCTTCAAAGTCTTCTGTTGCTTCAATATCTGGGTTTATCAGCAATCTACTAACGGGTAAAGTCAAAACTGATACTCCTACAATTATATTGCAATAGTGAAAACATATTACTCAAATATACAATCAGAATAATGGAAATTAGTGAGTTTTGTGGACGTAAAGCTACGTTCATAATGTCTAATGTGCACTCTGGAAGCAAGAAGTATATTCTCATCAGTCAAATGTTGCTGAATATAGGTGCCCTCAACTTCTGCAAAATCTCCCCATAAAGTCAGTCTCAATGGATGCATCCTGCACAAAGGTGTCATATATACTAATCTTTATATAATTGAAATATAACAATCAATATGAACAAATCTTTATCTAAAAACAATACGTACTGCATGTCACAGAGTAATAATTCCCACCGTGCAGTGCCTCTATCTCTGGTCCTCCCCAAATGATATATAGCTACTACCATCCCTATGATTGTCTATAGAACAATAGGGAATGACAACATTGTAAAGAATACAGAAGAAATGCATGCATAAATTTAGATAGCAAACTTGATTGTGTGAACAATACTTACCAACAACATTATCAGGTGTCTGAAGAGGTCAAGGGATATCGATGAATGACAGGAAAGGAGGTCGATGCTAGTAGGGAATATCCTAACATTCTTCAATGACACCAAGAAGTGTTGTTCGTGGCGTGAAAACCAATTTGTAAAGGTTGGTCACCACATTCCGTTCGCCATCTGTAGCAGCATCAACCGAGAGTCCGGATATGTGATAAACCTTGCCAGCACTGAGTGTGGACCTCCATCGAGTAATATCGGCATTGCCTTCTATGATGCCGAATATCTCATCACACTATAAAAAAAATGAAATGCATACGTAAGCATTATACATGTATATGATGATGACTTTATTGAACACACTAATCCAATACCTGGTAGTCCATAAATATAACTTTCCATACTGTCCGTTGCCCATAGACTCGGACGGACAATGCTTGCATGAGGCGAACTGTCAATGTTACAGATCTATTGCACGGGTTGATGGCGCATATAGGCATGAATGTAGGTGCTGAAGATGCCATGTCTGTAATCTTAAAAAAATTAAAAGTATATAGTATGATATGGTAATAAAGAAATTACCACAAAGTATTTATCCAGTGAGGTATATTACTATACATAACACTAGAATGTTATGATTGAAAATATGATAATCAAACAGATAGAATGTGATAGGCAAAATGAATAAACTATATGATATAATTATAAGCTACAAATTGTTCAATACATCCCTATAGACAACATTTTTTGTAACGTCTACTGGAACTCCCCTCTTATTACAGAGCAGTACTTTTAATCCAGAAGGGGATGAAACACGTGATAGTGCAACATAAAGTTGACCATGGCTAAACACGGGCCTTGGAAAGTATATGCCAACCCTATTTAAAGTTTGCCCTTGACTTTTGTTGATTGTCATTGCAAACGCCAATTTTAGAGGGAATTGCCTTCTTATGATTTGTAGATATAGAAGATTGGATGGTGTTAAATCAATTCTGGGTATTAGAACAGTCTCCCCAACTTTTGAGCCAGTTATTACTTTGCCCTCAATCACTCTATCACCCAGCTTACTGATAATTAATCGAGTACCATTGCACAACCCTATTAACTAATTTAAATTTCTCAATAATATAACTGGCGCACCGACTTTAAGATCTAAACAATGATTTGGCAACCCAGAAATCTTTAGGGAATGTAATAGTTCGGGGGGTTCCATATCACCGAAAGGACCACAATCGATGGCGTTTGAAATAGTGTCACAACTCAAATAGCTTTTCACATCTCCAGGAAGCATGGATAACATGATTGTGTAAGAATCCCTCGTTCACGAAGATATGACCAATCTGCATAGTTAGTATCAAAATCAGGATAAATTGATGCGATCAAATTGTGCAGACCGTTGTTTTCATTCCGTATTAGGAATTCTTCCGGTATCTTAATCCAATTAGGCTCGCCGTCATCTGAAATAGCAATTCCTTGCACTTGACCATCTCTAACTTCTAATATCCATCGAGCAAATTCTTCGACATTGGGCACGGTCTCGTTAGGTTCATTAATTCATTGCAGCCGTATGTTTATACGCAAGTGCATGACACTGCATTCATTCCACAATGTTGCTCGATGGATTGTAGCTGCAACTATTGATTCACGACTTTTGTGTGTAATCACGGGAAGTATCTGTCTGAAATCTCCCCCGAGAAGGATCAGTTTCTCGCCAAAAGCATTCTGATTATCACATATGTCCTTGAGGTGACAATGAACGGCTTCAAACGCTAAGTGATTCATCATTGGTGCCTCTTCCCATACAATCAACCTTGTCTCACGAATGAGATCCGTACGCTCAGACCTCTTATGAAAGTAACAAACGGATGTCTCATCAGGTTGTAAGGGTATTTTAAATACCGAGTGGGCTGTTTTCCCTCCGGGTAGCAGTAATGAAGCAATTCCCGACGATGCCACATCAAGAACAATATGCTTTTCAGATCGGAACTTGGAGATTAAGGTATTCCATAGATATATCTTTCCCGTGCCCCCACTACCATATATGAAAAACAACCCCCCTTCACCTCTGTTATGAGTATCAAGTACTGATCTGTACGCATGATACTGATCTGAGTTCAACCCCCTTACCAAACGTTCGAATCTTGATGCTTCCATAGTTCTATCATAATCAAGTTCGTCAATAATAAGCCGATTAGTTGCATAGACTGCAGCTTCAATGGAAGGGAGTGGCATTGGAGGGAAATTACGTAGTGATCGTCTATTTCTGTTCAAGGTAGGTTCAATCTCAAGTAGTCCAAGATTCTGGATCTCTGTACATGGCAAATCCATATCCGGCATTCTTGTCTAGCATTGTATGGTATATAATAGGTCATCTGTTATATGAACCCAATGTGTGTCCCACAACTTTACCGGGTCAGCAATCTCAGAGAACATCAACATAGATCAAAACATATTTCGTAGTTGCACACCTGAAGCCCATGTTGATGCTTCAGTTAAGGCGGCATGCCATTTACCATCATCATCAAGCAAACCCAATGCCATGCATGCTGACTTAAATGTTGGATGTAGGATACCACGTATTGTACGAATATCCTCAAAAGAAGTTGCTCCACATATCTTTGTTAGAAGCAATCTCAAATAGTATCGTTCACCACATTTTGGATGTGCAAACGGAAGTCGACCAATTGAATAACCTTTTTGACGGACCGTCCAACTTTTAGAAGAATAATTCCATACCCATTGTGCAGGGAAGTTCAGATACGTGGACTGTCGAGCGTGTGGGTACTTCTTATTTGCATCAAACCACATTGTTAACATTGTTTTGTGCGCTTCTGGCTCATTAACAATGCTAATGAGGTCTTCATTGTCACTGAACACGACGAATTGTTCTCCCGGTAAATGGTATTGAAGTTTTTGCACAGAAGGGTATTGATGCTGCAAGCTGAACGCAAAAATCCGCCAGCATGACTCAACGACAGATATGTAACGACAATCCAAATATTCCCAGATTTCATTCCCTTCTCTACATGGTCGAGATTGCTCATTGTCACGATGAGTCGTATTACCCTCAATGACAATAGTAGCACGATCATGTCCCTTATGTACATACTTATACAGGTACTTGATCACACTACGGACAACAACGTGCTCGACATTGATGTGAGCATCATATTTTACGCATAGTTCTCTATTGTATGGGACCACCCATTGGTTATCAATCTCTCGTCCATTCATGAACACTTGTTGAGGAGTGCGCCGCCGACGGTATTGAGCGAATCCATGCTCATAAAATGTGGTTTGATCACAAAATCTTTTTGGGTAATGTTTTGAGCATGTTCCGTCAACCAAACATGAAACACATGGGCCATGTATCATGAATCGTGTGACAGTGTCATATGCTAGAGGGTACGTAGCTTGATCAGGGATTTCTGCACTAATGAGCCTATCAACATCTTCTGGGCATGTGGGCTTATCTTCCGGTGCCACTGTTAAGAGAATATGAGCATGGGGAAGGCCACGCTTCTGAAATTCAATAACATATACTTCTGCAAAATATAAAGTGGAGGTAATTAGTACAATGAAAGTATTTATAAGGTAAAATACCGTGTTCGACAATGCCAGGAACTCACCAGCAATGACTGTCCTGAAGATTTTTTTGGTTTTAAAATCATCGCGCAGTTGTCGTAACTTAATTCTGAACACCCGAGCTAGTAGATCGGGTCTGTCCTCTGACCGTTGACCAGGTAATAGCTCAATAGTGATTTTAGGCCAACTTGGATTACATGTGAATGTGACAAAGAAATTAGGAGGCCCCAGCGCGCGACAAATTGCAATTGCATCCTAATAATATTGCATTATATAACGTGGCCCTCCCGTGAAAGAAGATGGTAGAATATATCTCCTCCCTATTGATTCTGCGTTAACGTCACCTGCGTTAATTGCATCTTGAATGCCTCTGTACAATTCAGTCCGCAGGTGACCTTGGTGGTTTTCGAACCATGTTAGCCTATATTGCTCAATGGCAGCCCATACATCTACGTAGAATTGTTGGCCCAATCGACAACTCTGTTTAATA
>JACYFF010002017.1:33921716-33940349 GCA_017589665.1 Selenicereus undatus | reverse complement strand
TGTGTGTGTGTATGTATACTCATATATACATATATTTGTTTATACGCACACATATATTGTAAGACCCTAACCCTAAATTATTTAATTATGTTTATTTATTTAATTACCTCATGTTCATGATTTTTTTCCCTGATATTTATTTATCGCATTTATTCACCCCGGTGGGAAAGATTTTATTGGGGCCCTCACTTGGAAATTTTGATTTTATTTGTTTATTTAATTGATTGACTAAACTTTTTGTAGAATTGATAGTAGAGCCTAACAAGTTTAATCTTTGTAATTTATTTTGTTTTTCGTAATGTTACAAAACTTTAATTTTGAGTTTCATAAAAACGTTATCGTTACGAAGCGGTTTTTTCCCGAACCTGACTTATTTCGACGGATTTGAAGCCCAACAAGTTTGCATATTAATCTAACTAATAACCATGATTAAAATTAACCATGGTTAGCTCAAAAAAATGACTTTGATGGTTAAAAACTCAGCCAAGTTTTTGATTAGTCAAAAAAATCACAACTCAATCCACAATCTTCATTTTCTCTCTCCTCTTCCTCTCCCCACGGTACCAGCAGGTCCAACTGCTTCAGGGTGTTGTCTGGCCAGGCCGACTTGGGTGGTTTCCAACCCCCGCCCCCCAACATCCTAATACCTCTAGCTACCATCCTCCATCATCAAAGCCTCTGAACCTCATCTCCATCTCTACTTATTTCAATTAAAGTGAGTTATCTTGAAACTTGATTTTGTTGGTTTTCCTCTTTATTTTAGTTTTGATTCTTGTTTTGATGTTTATGATCTTTGATCATGTTATTTTGATAAGAAATAAGAGTTATTTTGTTGGTTATCATGGTGGTGTTGAGATTGTATCACGCTAGGGTTAGGTTAATTCTTAATCATTCAAGCTTGATGTCAAAGTGTTGGATTTTGATTGTTTTGTCCTTGATTTGGTCATGTTCTAACTTATGGGTGTTTTTGATGATGTTTTTGGTGATTTCAAATGAGTTGGAGTGAATGCAAGTTGGCCATAAACTAGGGTCTTGGCAAGTAAAGTATGGTTTGGATGAAACTAGCATTAAGCTTAGTTTATGTGTGTATTTGATTGAAAAATGATCTTTATTGGATATGATTATGAAGTGAATTTGAGTGTGGTGACTTTGTATGCTATTGGGATGGACCAAAGCTTATTTACATGCTTTTAAGGAATGGTTTAAATTTAGAATTTGTGTAAAAAGAGGAGGAAAAAGCCAAAACAGTGAGGGCTAAGTTCACGATTAAGCTGGTAATGATCCGCCCATGGGAAAATTATGATTTTTGGTGGGTAGATAGTTTAGTGTGTTAGCTTTCAAATTCCTTTTGAATCACCTTAATCGCTTTGTTATGCTTTTACTTTTCTTTTACTAAATTATTAGCTATGAAATAAATATTTTTGCTAACCATATGTTTCTACAACTATAATTTTGTATAGAATTAGGGCCTAATCTATCATTCCTTCCACTTTTCTGCATAATATTATTCAGTGAGTTACATTTAAAAATTTCAGCTACATTCATTGTCTGTATCTTTAGAAATCAACACGTATTTATCAAAATTATAATGTGTTAGTAAGTACATCAATGAACTAGTTTAATCAGTGATTTATCACATAATTAGTGACCCCATCTGTTATCAGTTATAGGGCACATTCTTCAGTTACCCGCTCGGCTTCAGGCCAGGTCCCGATCGACTTGGCAGGTGTACACCTATCTTCAGATCATAATAGTTACTAGTATCAGAAAATAATTGACAACGTAATTGCAAATTTATCTTATTCCTTGTTTTTAATTAAAAATGAATTGCAACACAGGCCCATCCAATTTTTCCATGAATGTTTAACAATACAGGAATGCATGTAATGAGCTTTGGCTGACAGTTCAAAATGTTTTTGTGTTTTGTTTTGGGGAAGTGTTCAGTGAATCGCCCTCAGGCGTGCAGGACGGCTGAAGATGAAAAGTGAGCCAGGAAGTCTATATGGAGTGTGTTGAGCAAAAATTTAATAAAAATAAATTATATGCACAACACAACTTTTCAAAGTATAAAAATATACACCGGTTTATTTTGAGTACGATCCTATTCAAGAAGATGAACCTCCTTAATTACGTCCCCCTCTAGGGAGACCACCTTTTAATTCCGACTTGTTCTGTTTTACTTTTTCTTTCTTTGTTTTGTTTTACGTTAATAAGACTTTATATAATTTGGATCGACTATTGTCATATTTTTAATGTCGAATCTCCCATATCCAAAACTTAATTGCATCAGATAGTGGCTGCATAGGCACATTCCAGAAAGGGTACTATAAGTAAACCCATTTTCGTCATAGATTTCATATGTAAAAGCACTTGTTCCTTCACATAGTAGAGGCCCTCGAGAATTATGCTGAGTACTTCCAGTTGGGGTACAATGGTATTCATATGCGCAGGTTGTTGCTATATAAGTGCACCGTAGGTATGAGAATGTTGGCTTATTGTGTAGTGGCAGAATGTGTGTCGATTAACACTTGAAGATTGGGGAAAGCACATCATTGAGTGATTGAAAACTTTTGCCACTAGGCCCATTCAACTGTTCGGGCAAGAGTATTTAAGAAAACCAACCTAATATGATGTTAATCGACTATTGCAAGTGGCGGAAGCATGTTATTTTTCCTAGTATGTTGGGAAGCAATGACTGTATGCGTTGGGAAATGGAAAAGTTGTCCATCGGGTTAGAAATGAGTGTTTGTTAAAGGGATTTATAAAACCCATGAAAGTGATTGCTTCCTATGAGCTTTGGATATGACATATTCTTTTTAGGTGTCCAGGAAGCCTCAACGATTTTAACTTCATTAACCGTTCACCGATTTTTGAAGAGCTGTATGAGGGTCAGGATCCAAAATGTGAATATGTTGTCAATGATCGCAAGTATAATATCAAATATTTCCTATCTGATGGTATTTATCTATAATGTCAAGAAGTTGTTTGGAAGGAGGTAGAGAGATCCTTTAGCATTCTATAAGCTTGCTTCGTGATCACTTTTGGCCATGTTTGTTATATGGATGAGACTGACTTGGGTTTGATAATGAAGGCATGTGTTATACTCCACAACATGATCGTCAACGAACATGATTGCCATGGCCTTCCTTATGAGTATGAGCATTTAGAGGATAGCACCCCAGAGCCTAATATCTAATGGGGCAATCATCCATGCTATGCAACCTACCTTCATAAACCCAAACTACATGCTTGTCTCTAATTGGACTTGGTTGAAGAAATATGAAAGCGATAAATGGCATGACAAGGATCGCAATCACAATTGTTACGTATTTTGTTTGGTTGAACTTATGTGTTATGATTTTTCTTTTTTAGTCAAATTTTTGTGACGTATTTTTTTCCCCGAGTCCAACTGTATTGTATTTTTTTTTCCAGTCAGTCATTCATATTGTATTTTTTAAAGTCAAACCTTCATATAGTATTGGTTTTTAATCGAATTGTACTTTTGCATTCTATCTTCTTTGTCTTGTGCAACCACAGAAAAAAAAAAAAAACTATATTAGGTGTTCAAGCAACAAATATTAAGTAATCAATATTCTGCATATTTAAAAAAATTATACACTTTTCCAATCAAGGAAAGATAAATATTCCATTTTTTGAAAAATGAAAAATATATTTACAAATTATAAGCATAAAACACAAATATAAAATTAAAAGGACAAAAGTAATTAAATACATTTTATGATGGGCCCATAACAAATATTTTATATAGTGATTCAATATACTAAAAGAAAAAGGGAGAACATTGGCGGAATTTTTAGACAGAATACTACCCCGTCAAAATGTGCGACGATTATTTTGACGAAAATTGTAGAATTTTGACAGAATTACTATACATTCGTATCTTGAGTTCAATTTTAACGAGATGTGTATAAAGTTTGACGGGTAGTCTGTCAAAATTTAAAAAACATTGCTAAAATTATGACGGGTCTGATCACAATTTCTGAAGATTCCTTGCAACACGGGATAATTATGATGGGTCCTGTTAGAAATCCCATCAAGATTGTCCATGAATGAGACCAAATAGAAGCTGGTTCAATTATCATTCAAGCCAAAATTTCTCTTAGATTTGGAGATCAAGCCGTCAGAGGTAGAGTGGGGAATCACCAGTGATGTGGGAGAGAGTGTACATGACCGGCAACCAGGGAAATGCCGACAAGCTCCAAACACATTGCTACATAGGGCACTGGTTTTGGCTTTGGTGGCAAAGCGATGGCGAGGGGCAGTTCTGGCGCAACTGGTGGGTGGTTATGGCATGGGCAACGACATTTTTTTGATGTGGTAGCAGACAGGACTGGGCAGTGGTGCTGAGGCTACGGCAGTGGTCAGTCGAGGACCCATTGTGGGAGCATTTTTCCATACAAAATCAATGTGCCCTGACTGTGGTTTCCTGTGGCTCACGACGACGATGCGGTGATGATAAACCTCTATTTCGACCCTACTTTAGCCCATATTTGACCTCTTTTCTCCCATGTTTTCAAGCTCAATCATGTTAAGAGAAGGGTCGAATCGGCCTTCTTTACATATATTTTGCTCATATTACATCTTCTTGTATTTTCAGGGACATTACAGAAGGAACAAAAAGACAGATGATATTTAGCAGAAAGGAGTGCTAAGGAGGTGAGTTTAAAGCTGTGAAAAAGGTCACTCTATATCGCATGGAAGTCCCAAGGATCAAGCACGGATGCCCAATGCAGGGAGGCACAACCGGGCCACGAAAAACCGACACAACCAGCTGGCCAGCCAAGTGGCACGGTCTGGCAGTGCCATGTGGCCAGCCCAGGCCGGTTGTGCTTGTTATTTGGCACGGACCCACCGTGCCTCCCCCTTTTGCCTTCACGACTTAAATTTTCCTCGGGGCTACTTTAGGGGATATTCAGTTTTCTTTTCTCATACTTCTTTTTAGACGATTTTTAGGTTTTCATTAAGAGTTTTTACTTTTCATCTCTCGTATTGAATTCATTACTTTTCAAGATCGATCTACCTTGAGATAACGATTAATTCAAGTTTGTTCTTCCATTCTCTCTCTTTCATTTTTGTTGTTCTGGAGTTTAGTTGAATCATGCCTATTTCTCTTATGGATGAATTGTTGAATGTGAGTATGATTTGTGGCTAATCTCCCAACTTGGGTTGGGATTGAAATCCATTATGTTTAGTTGAATCAAAATCTCGCCCCAATCCCTTATTTTCTCATACTTGTATTCGTGATTTCTACTATGCACACCCGGCGTTCGATGAAATGCTCGAAAGAGTGTTCGTACATTTTTATTCGGGTTTAGGGGAGCGTTGAAAGATGGAACCTTTACCTAACATGGCTTAGTAGACAATTAGGATTTTAATATAAAAATAATTAAGGTTCTGATTGAGATTCGAGATTGTAGATCTTGTAATCTTGCGACTTTAGTTCCATGAAAATAGGTGACTACAGTTCTAGGATTAGTCTTCGACCCTTGAGAGAGGGAGGAGATGGGCTTAACTAGCAACCTATCTACTCATGATACATGCTTGGAATTGTTTAACGGGGTTAGCAATTAGTTCAGCTAACATAATTTTGCCGATATCTCAACCTAGGTGTTTTAGTATCTTGTTTTCTCACTCCACCTTTTTGTTGCTACTGTTTCCTTATTTTAAATCCAAACATAAAACTTAGTCCGGTCTAGATTGAGCATTTGAATTAGTCCAACTATCGAAAGCAAGCTCCCTATGGAATATGACATGTACTTGCCGTTGCTAGCTATGACTGGCACCATGCACTTGCGGTAATTTAACGTAATAGGTTTTTGGCGCTGTTGCTGGGGAACTTGTTCCTTTCGATATTGGAACTGATTAGGATACTCTAGACTACACCTTTATTTTCCCTTTTTGTAGTTTACCCCTTTCCTTTCCCTTTCCTTGATACCTTTTGCGCTAGCCATAGTGTTTGCTCTTGTATGCGTAGGACGAGTTAAAGGGATCAAGACCTTGTTCCATTCGATCCTGAGATAGAAGCAGTAGCACGCTGGCGTAGTAGAGAAGCGAGAAGGAGGAAGAAAGCAGAAGCAGTGATGGCAAGGCAAGACCAGAGGGTGCTGCGGGATCACACCCTGCCACAAGCATTAGGTATCACATCATATATTGTGAACCCGACAGTCGAAGCTAACAACTTTGAACTCAATCCCACACACATCACTTTCGTGGAACGGGACCAGTTCGGCGGACACCCCTCGGACAACCCCTACGTGCACCTTCGTAAATTCCTTGCGAAGTGTGACACCATCAAGCTCAACGGGGTGTCCACCGACGCGATTCGACTGAGGCTCTTCCCCTTCTCACTAAGGGATAGAGGCAGTGATTGGCTACAGAACGAGGAGCCCAACTCGTTCACCACCTGGGAGGCTCTCTCAAAGGCCTTCCTCAGCAAATACTTCCCACCTGGTAAGACTGCCAAGCTGAGGATGGACATCACGTCCTTCACCCAGCAGGATAAGGAGTCCCTATACAAGGCCTGGGAGATGTTCAAAGACCTCCAGTGGAAATGCCCCCACCATGAAGTTCCTGACTGGCTCTTAATCCAAACATTCTACAATGGGTTGGAGCGGTCAGTGAAAATCTCAGTAGATGCTGCAACAGGCGATGCTCTTATGGGGAAGTCTATTGAAGCAGCAAAGGCCTTGTTGGAAGATATGGCTTCCAACAACTACCACTAGTTGAGCGAGAGAGCCACCCCTAAGAGGAGTGGTGGCAGACATGAGGTGGACGCTGTAACACTTTTGGCCAGCAGGGTAGACGCGCTAGCACAGAAACTTGATAGAGTGGTTGCCTCACCAGGTACTTCTGCGGGGCCATCCATGATGGCCTATGTTTGTTGCGAGACGGTGTACAGGGTCATACTACTGTTGAGTGTTACAATGCTCGTTCTAGCATTGAACATGTCAACGCCTTTCACAACTTTAACCCTCCACCACAAAATAACCCCCACTCCACTACTTATGGCCATGGTTGCAGAGTCACCCAAACCCCCTTTACAAAAACCCTAACCCTCACCCACAGAATTTTCCATAGCCACCTAGTTTTCACAATAAAGCTCCCTATACTCTACCCCCTCTACCTCCCGAACCCAAGTCCCACCTAGAGAGTCTCATGGAGCGCTTCATAGCGGCTCAAACCAAGATTAAAAAAAAGTCTTGGTGAATCGATCAATTTACTGACCTCCAGGCTCGATGCAATGGCCGCCCATCAAAAGGTGATGGATGCCCAGATTGCTCAGATTGCTTAACAGGTGAGCCACCTGTCTCGGCCTCCAGGGCATCTCCCAGGCCAACCCGAGACTAACCCCCGAGGTCACATCAATGCCGTCTCCGTGATGGGAGAAGGGTTAGAGGAGAGCCTGGTGATGGTTCTCTAGGAGGCAGTTCCAATTCCTTATTCTGGAGGAATAGGGGGAAAGAAGAGAGAAGACAACTCGAGCTCTACTAGGAAGGCTAGCCATCCACTCCCAACTCGCCCATACCAGCCACCAGTGCCTTACTTTCAGAGGCTCGCATGGACCAATCTATCTCAGCTTGAACCCAAATTCGCGCGATTCCTGGATACCTTGCACCGAATCTATGCTAGTGACCCCTTCTTAAATGCTCTCCAGGAAGCACCTGCCCATCTAAAATTTTTGAGAGAGCTCCTGTCCAAGAAGGAAGAACCTGGGGAAGCTTCAGTGGCCGCCATTAGCGGATCCTGCAACACTTTTTTACAAAGGCAGTCGCCATCCAACTTGCAGGATCCTGGTAGCTTTTCTATCCCATGTTCTATTGGGGATATGCAGATTGAGAGAGCCCTTTGTGATCTGGGCACTAGCATGAGCCTCATGCCTCTCTCTACCGGAAGCTACACCTATTGGACCTCAAGCCCACTAGTATATCTATTCCACTAGCAGATCGCTCCACCAGGCAACCCGCAAGCATTCTGGAGGATGTTCCAGTCCAAGTGGCCAACTTCCTCATTCCGTGTGACTTCGTCGTCCTCGACACGGATGAGGACCTCTCAATCCCCCTCATCCTAGGTCGCCCATTCCTTGCTACTGCTGGGGCGGTGGTTGATGTGCCGACTGGCACCATATTGTTCACGATGTGTAGGGAAAGGGTCGATTTCTGTTTCCCTTCACCCGCACCTCTTCCAACCCCTAGTGCCCAGTCCGCCCCCGTTGTCCATCCTCTTTCCAGCCCTCCCCCAACTATGTCAAGAGTTAAGTTGAGTGATTGGGATGGAAGACCACATATGAGGACGACAGTCTTGCCCTTTCCTCCTCCATTGACTACTCCTTATTTTAGAGGGCCTACTTGGGAGGACCACACTTCTTGGGAAGCGCCGATGACTGATTTCTACCTTGGAGAGGTGCTGGATGCACCACCGTTCCACATTTCTATCAATTCACCCCTCTACGTCCTGCCGTCATCTTCTTCCTGAGGTAAGGGTCGAGCTTAGGACCTAAAACAAGTGGTTCTTGGGAGGCAACCCAAGGCATTTATGCTCTTCCAAAAGAAAAAAAAAGTGTGTCACCCCACCCCTGTCCCTCCCATTTTCACCGTTCAATCCTTGAGTTTATCCCTTCCTTTGCTCTTTTTATGTGTCCTTTTCATTGAGGACAATGAAAATATCAAGCATGGGGGTCAGCTTGTCGCTCTTTCGGTGAAAATGTAGATCTTAGGACTGGGTCGATCATATAGATAGGACTTCATATAGTTTCAATAGGTTATTTTTACATTTCCTGTTTATTAGGGCATGTAGTTTAGAGCATATATGCTAGATTTTGCATCTTAGAAAGGAGAAATGATCGAGTGGGATATTCATAAGCTTTTCAGGTACTACTTCTTACCTTTCTCTTCATTTCTGTTTATATCCTTCACCGCTTTCTTAGTTAGATTTATTGCTTTTGCATAAATGTGTGCGAAGACCCCTCTTATGAAGAGAATACAAGGGGTGATGATTGATTGATTTAGTTAAGTTGTGTGTTAAAGTGTGGCCTGTTATGGTGTGAGCTCTCTTGAAATTGCGCTCTAACATTCCCATCCATATTCCCCCTACCCTATGTTGTATGTCATATTGCCCTTGAGATTCATGTGACTTGGCTTGATTGACCTCGATAAGTGGGACATACCTTGGAGTAAGTTGCTGGACTGTGGTAGACTTACCTATGAGACTTTGAACCTAATGACTATTCATTACATATAGTGTCATACTTTCTTTCATGTGTGACTCATCCAGAATTGCATATCTAGAACTTGGTCTTGTTCTCTTTGAAATCGTGTTTAGCATGTGCATGTGTTAATATGATTAAGGCAATTTTTATTCCATTTAGCCACATGAGCCCAAAAGCCACCCATTAATATGTACTACCCTCTTTGCTAGCCCTTTGTGCCTTTCCCCTTGTCTTTGTTGTTGCACCCTACACACTATGCACTTGACCTATCGATATTCTCCATGTCCTTATCAAGGTCTAGTGGAGCAGCACTTCCATGTTGAGTTAGGGTTGCTTCGAAGGTTAGTTCACCTTAGGTACTTTATTAGTGGTTTGTTTGGGGGGGGGGGATTCGTGATTCGAGTTTGTGTTTCCCATGTCATTCACATATCTTTTCTCCTTTCAAAGAAAAGAAATAGAAATGAGAAAAAGGAGGGACCAAAGAAAAAGAAAAGAAAAACAGAAAAGAAAAGAAAAGAAAGAAATAGAAAAGTTATGAACAAAGTGATTGGCATGAGGGGAATGCGATAAGATTGCTTAACTCCTCCCTTGAGGTTTTTATGGGGCTTGTTGCTCAATTTCTGGTTATGGATTGAAGTTGTTGTTCCGACATTAGTTGTGGAAGTGTTTTTTGCTCCCTAGTTTTTTGACTATTAGCTCAACTCTTTCCAAATTTACTTCACCTCTCACCCTTTTTACCTTTGGCCCTATTACATCCTTTTTACAAGTCCTCATGATTGGTATATTGCACTTTGCACTAGGTGGTGGAGAATCGAGAACTCTACCAAACCTATAGCAGTTTGCTTGATTGGATAAAGAATTGAATGCACCCTTGTTACATATTCTAAACACATTGAGGGGAATGTTCCACTTTGTCCTAAAATGACGCTCTACCGATCTCGCTTAGTCACCACTTATTGAGGAAGGTCTTGTCTTGCTATGTGCTTCAATATTAGGGTAATTGATGTATTGCATTTGGGTAGGGTGATTTATGAATGGTAATGCATGAGTCTTGTTTAGGATGTTTCACACTTTAAATTGGCCACCTTTAATGCATAGTTCATCTTGGATTATTGATTGTTCATCTCTTGCCTAAGGAGGAGCGTGGACGAAGGTTTATCTCCCTTTTTGGTGTTTCATTAGCTAGTTTTGCTTGGGGACAAACAAGAGATAAGCATGGTGGAGTAATAAACCTCTATTTCGACCCTACTTTAGCCCATATTTGACCTCTTTTATCCCATGTTTTCAAGCTCAATCGTGTTAAGAGAAGGGTTGAATTGGCCTCCTTTACATATATTTCGCTCATAGTACATCTTCCTGTATTTTCAAGGACATTACTGAAGGAGCGGAAAGATAGATAATATTTTGCAGAAAGGAGTGCTAAAGATGCAAGTTTAAAGCTGTAAAAAAGGCCGCTCAACGTCGCACGGAAGTCCCAAGGATCAAGCACGGGTGCCCCATGCTGGGAGGCACAACCGGGCCACGAAAAACTGGCACAACCAGCCGGCCAGCCAAGTGGCATGATCGTGCCACGTGGCCAGTCCTGGTCGGTTGTGCCAATTATTTGGCACAGTCCCATCGTGCCTCAGGGCACAACTATGCCTCCCCCTTTTGCCTTTGCGACTTAAATTTTCCTAGAGGCTGCTTTAAGGAATATTCAGTTTTCTTTTCTCAGACTTCTTTTTAGACAATTTTTAGGTTTTCATTAAGAGTTTTTACTTTTCATCTCTAGTATTGAATTCATTACTTTTCAAGATCGATCTACCTTGAGACAACGATTAATTCAAGTTTGTTCTTCCATTCTCTCTCTTTCTTTTTTGTTGTTCTGGAGTTTAGTTGAATCATGCCTATTTCTCTTATGGATGAATTACTGAATGTGTTAGATTTTAATCCCATAAGGACCTAAGAGGGGGAGCGAATTGTGTCCTCCAATTTCTCTATTCGTTTCAAAACACTCGTGAGAACTGTTTGGAGACGTGTTTGCAATGAGTCAGAAACAAAACTATTTGCGGAAATAATAAAGGAGACACAATGTTTTTACGTGGAAAACTACCTCTGGCCCAATTGCGGTGTAAAACCACGACGTACCTCAGTAGGATTTCAACAACACTTTCACTAACACGGGCCGAATTCATTACACTATGTAACACACGTGACAACGTCACACATGTAACTTAGTCTCCCCCGTGACTCTAGTTACGCACACGTAACTATTCTCCACTTGAGAATGAGTCACACAATACGTCCAAAGTCTCCTAAGACTTGGACACACGCTAGACTTAACTGATGACAGAAAAGAATAGAAACAAACACCTTACTTTGAATGCTTCTAAATAAGCTGAACGTAGGGTGCAACACAATCCCTATTATGCCAATATAGATGACTCAATTTAGCACACTTCTTGAAGGTTTTTCACTCAGAAAATTTTCTCACAGAAAACTCAATTTTGCTTCTTGAAAAATCATGATTGAGAACATTGAGAGGCAAGAGATTATGTACTCACCGAATACTTGTGCCGCAAGTATATGGGAGGTTTTGGATTTTAGCAATAACTCTCAAGAATAATCAGTATTCCAAAAGGAATTAAATCTCTCAACATTATCTTTTTAGGAAATCATATCTTAATGGATAAAATAAAATCTTTTAAAAGACTCTTTTTAGGAAACCAATATTATTCAGTGAAGGACTCTTTGTAAGACAAAATATTATCAGAAAATCAATCCTAAATATATTAGGAATTTCAACAGTAGGATAACTCTTGAAAAACTTTGAAGACCGATTTTTGCACTCGTTGCCCTCAGAGCATTGTAGACCTGTTTGCTCAATTGTTCTAAGCAGTGTTCTAAGTCAGCTTAAATAATTCGTTCAAGGTGAGTGTTAAGTCAAGTTCTTCTTTGGCATATTAACAAGAATCTATACAAATATAACTAGTACTTAGCCTTAAGACTCTAAAGACTCTCGTACTCTGCTGACAATGTGCACATATATCCACTTTGATGATTTTAGCCTGTTCGATCTGTTCTTTAGGGTATTTGTAACTTCTATCACTTTCAACATACAATCTTATGACATAGCTTCAAGCATGATATTCCAAACTGATCTCCAAGATGTTTGCAATCTGAAGTCAAACATGCAATTCTTCAAACCGTTACACAGGGTGTTTGGAACGCATCTCAACACACAATCCTAGCACACAGCTCAAGCATAGCATAATAGTATTTTGACCTGGTAGATTTGGGTTGTTATCATCAAAACCTTACACATGATTGGTTCAGCAAATTCCCCCTTTTTGATGATGACAAACCAAATGACGATTAAAAAATGAGACAAGGCAAAGCGTAAAATATTAGTGCCAAGACAGTTCACGAAGCCAATTCATATAAGAGAGAATAAGAAGAATAGGAAGTCAACTTAAAACAGGCAGATCAATCAAAGCATGGTCATACTTATCTCCACCCTTTTGACATCATTGAAAAGGTCGAGGGAACCATCTGCATAAATTCAGTAGGGATGCACCCACCACCACGAGTAATGGGAGAAATAACCGTGATACACTCAAGTGTATGATACAGTAATGATATTGTCCATCCAAGTCAAGTACAAATAGGTAACACATGCAACAGGCGAAGCTATAGCATAAATGCAGATACTATCCAAGAACAGCCATAAACCGTTAGTAGGCACATACATAAACAAGTGTTTGAAAAATAGTGTTGGAAACGGGGGAAGGAACAAGTTCAGGTAGAGGATGGTGGATTTGGCTGTAACGGCAAGAAGGCCACTTAGCAGATCCTCATAACGCTTTACATTAAGAGCCTTTTCCTCTGTAAGCGCTTGCTTCACTTCAGCTATGTCTTTCTTCAAAGTGATCTGATCCTGCAACAGAGTGTCAATGGCAGGACCACTGGATGTGGAGGCATCACTGGGAATAGGACCAAGAGGTGTTTGGAACCCCTGTTCTAAAGGTGCACTGCCGCCTTTTGTAATCTTGAACCCACACCCAATCAATCTACCGTTGCCAATCTCATCACTAACCTGAAGGCCTACTCTCTTCTGCAATGGAATCCCAAGCTTCTCAAACACTGACGTCAGCAAGAACCTGTACCCCATGTCATGAACCTTGGTTATGTTGGCAATTCTTCCAATATGGCTAATCATGATTGCGGGCAATTTAATTTGTTCACCCATATCCAACAAATCAGTGTAGCACATATCCATGGGAACAGCAAGGTTGCATCTCTGACCTCAGGGAACAACATTTTTAATCACAAACCAAAATAACAACCGATGCAATGGCATCATTTGCCCATTTCTCACATACTGGGACACAGTCAGATGGGACTTTTGGGCCAGTCTTTGGGCCAGCGCCAACAGCCGTTCTTCACCTAAGATGCCCTTGTCCTCTCTCACATACACATCAAAACCTTCAGAGGACACCCCAAGTAACTCACTTAACTTCTTAGCATCAAACCGCACTTCATCACCATTAACTATACTTGTCACCACTCCAATGGTGAAAACACAATTTGCATAGAACTCAGCTAAATCTGGGACCGAACACCCTCTCTTAGGATATGTATTGGCATGGTGTAATGCAATCAATAGAAGAAACTTGGCCAGCTTTGTTCTTATGCTTACATTTTTATGTTATGTATTACATTATAGTGTACCCTACCAAATAATATGTTAGGATTTAACTATACTACAAAGCTCCTCATTTTTTAATAGTATTCGATAGTGTTTGACTCTCTGAACATTAGATGTATTGTTTCGTTGACTTATGATGCTCTTAGTGGCACAAATCGCCAAACCATCAGCACGTAGAACTATAAATCATGTCTTGAGTCCGGATCTTTGAAAATGACTTGGACCAAAATAGTAGAATCAGTTCAAGGTCATTTAGAAAGTTGTGTCAGGTTGCCCACTATCCAAATGCTCCTGAGGCTAGAGATGGTTTGATCAATCGTTTAGTTCCACCATCGATGGAAAACTTCACGCCACCCACACTATTTACGCAATGCAACAACTTTTTTTAAGGATAACATTTGGACTAAGGGTGCATTTTGTAGGGGGAAAAATCATTTTTCCCGAAAATTATTTTCCGTGGAAAATATTTTCCCAAGAAAAATGATTTTTCACTTACATCTTCTGCTATTTGGTGGTAGGAGTGAAAATAATTTCTCTTGTACTTTATTTTTTGCTATTTAGTTGAGTGAAAAACAATTTCCAAGATAATCATTTCCAATTGTTTGCTACTAATAGACTAAGCTAATAGATAACCAGTCTACTTAATCATCAAATAGGTCTTACAAAGTCATAATAATATTTTTGCTTTCCTTAGCCAAAGAAGGGGAGAAAACAGGGGGGTTTATAGAGAGAGAGCGGGGGGGGGGGAGAGAGCAAACTCAATCCTAAGCCATGGCTATTCTGAAAATGTAAGAGGTAAGGGCGAAGCAGAGAATGATATAGAGAAGAAGCAAAGAAAGAGAATGAAACTCGAGCCTGAAACTGAAACAGCAGAGAGGTGGAAAAGTATTTTCCCTACTTTTTCAAAGGAAAACAATTTCCTTCCCAGAGGGTAAAATGATTTTCCCCTAAAAATGATTTTCCCGTCCGCATTTTACCAAACAGCGTAAAATAGAAAAATTATTTTCCGGAAAAATGATTTTCCTCCCTACCAAACACACCCTCAAATTGTGACCTTTTACATCTCTTTTCACCTAGATTTTAGATCATATTTTTATAGATGTTTTGTGCTTTTTTATACCACTGAGAGCTAATCTCGAAGTTAAAGATGATTAATGAAATTAAAATACATATAAGAAGGCTCATGATTTAACGCAAAGAAGGCCTAGCAAGAAGGCAAAGAAGACATGCTCTCAAGTGGCAGAGTAGTGCCAAAACTGCTGCAGGGAAAGAGATGCAAGTTGGAAAATCCAGCAGGGTGGCAATGTCTGTCTGTGCCACCCAGCCGACCATGGTACCCTATATCACATTGCTGCGACTTATGCTATTCTAGGAGTGTAGCATGTTCTTTCATACCATATAGAATGGTTGTGCAACTGCTGCGGATTCGTTGTTTATAAGTAGCCATTTATCCGCCATTTCTATCCTCAAACAAGTTTCAAGTAGGTTTTTAGGGTATATTAGGATTAGCTTTTGGGTAAATTAGTTTTTATGGGCTCTCAAACACACTCATGTAGTTTATTAAGGCTTCAAACTTTTTGTTGGGGTACTTGCATTCTTTCTCTACTTTCTTACAATTATTAACTTGGTTCTTGAAATTCTTTCTCCTCTATGCTATGCTTTTCTTTTATTTTGTGATTTTTATGCTGCACGTTGTTAGATTTTGCCTAATTGATGTTTAAATTTCATGCTTTAACTCTTTATTCTCTTGTCCTGTCTTTCAATTTCTTCTTTCAAAATGCTATTTTCATGATCTTCTCTGTCCCTTTTCATTTAGGACAAAACCCATTTGAAAAGCTCTTTAATTTCTTCTTGCCATGGCAACTTTAGTTATAGTTAGGCAGTGACGGATCTAGAGTTTCAGATCAGGGGTGTCCACCTATGATTATTCATCACCATCTATACTATAAAATAGCACAATACTAGACCACAAATCAATTGCAAGAACACATAAGAACTAGCCAATTAACCAAGCAATTTCACTAATTAATCTCAACAAACAGAAAAGAAACAAGCAATTGGCCAATTGAGAAGCAAATAAGGAAGCTCAAGATTTCAAGTGTAAATGGATAGTGAGGTTTTTGACAAAACTTCTAGTGTAAATCACCAAACTATTAACTAATAGCCAAATAATTTCACTAATTAATCTCTATTTATAGAGTATAAGTTGAGAATGAAAAAAATTAGAAGTAATTCAAGAAAAAAAATGTAATTGTTAAAATCGTAACCCTGACTTGCACTGGTCAGTGCTTCAACAGCATCCGCTACATCGGTGGACGGCGTAAGCACTGCAGTCACTTAGTGTCAGGCTAGTGGATTAGGAGCATCATGTACAGTATAAGAGAGAAGACTCGAGGGAGAACAATGGATGGAGAAAGTTGTCACATGTAGGTGAAAGTTTTCATACAATATAATCATTAGGTTTTATGAAAAAGAACGTAAAATAGAATCAAAAAGTAAACAAAAAAAGTAAAGATTAAAACCCCACGGAAGAATGAAGATATTCAATTAAAAACAGCGAACTCAATGTGTAGGGCATATTCTAATTCCCAACCATCCCATTCTAAATGATCCTGAATTCTATCTGTCACCACAAACTGAGTAAATTACAAAGGCCACAGTAGCACAATTGGGTGTATTTGCATTCCATAGCTACAAAGCCTACAAGTTAAACTTTGTTTCCTCCTTAGGAGGTTTGAGTTCGGCTCCTGTAAGCTATAACATATGGGTACTAAGGCATCATACGTGGTCCATAGAGGAAAGGCAGTAAGAAGGGATAGGGGAGGTTAAAGAAGACTTGAGGAATGAAGATTGAGGAAGCAACTCTTAGTCTCAGCCTCTCATAATATGGGCCTTCATTATTAATTTTTTCTTTAAAAAAATAAATGAATTCTGAGAATCTCAAATTGGACCATATATAAGAACTTCAGCACAACTCCGGTCCATTAAAAAATGCCCAAATCAGCAACCATTCTAAGTCCAGCAATAAACAATCTAAATTTTTTTTGGCCTTTTATAGGGGGTCCACCCATACTATATTCAAAGCCTTCAAATAAGCTAATTAGAGACTTTTTTAGATTAGGGGTGTCCATGGACACCCCTCCCTTGGCACAAGATCTGCCCTGTAGTTAGGATCGATTAGTCAAACTAAGTGAAGAGTAGGGCTCAATTTACAGCAAATCAGCCTCATGGATGCTCCCCTTAGGGATTTAATCCTTTCAAGATAATCACGTTTCTCTCTCCTCCTATCTTTGTTAGATTGAATATAATGTTTTGGTTTTTATTCTTTGTTTAGTTGTTAATTGGTGTTTAGATTCATATGTTGGTTTATTTAGCTAATTATAAGTTTTGTTTAGTTAATTATGATCAAGCATATTTAAAATAGGATTAGGCTTCAATTAGTTTAATATGCACTTGCATCAACAAGTTAAAATACCATCAAATTTGGTGTTGGTATAAAACATCAAATATGTTCGCTGTACAGACTGTTGACATCCAGTGCTTGGGATTAAAATCCTCAGCACCCTAAAAATACAAATTATTATCGCCCATGTCTTCTTTTATGTTATTTTTGTATAAGATATTATAGATAGATAAAATACAGCTATTAGTAGTATTTAGATTATGTTGACTAGCCTTTATTTATATATGTTTGTTTTAGGTAGTTTGTAAATGGTATTCTAAGCTTTTAGGCTATTATGAATAGATTTTTTTCTTAGATTATGATTACCAATTAATCTGCTATTAAATATTGATTGAATATTGGAATAACCATGGAGATGTTGATCTTCCCCTTTTTTCCTTGTGAATTTTCCTTCTTGTCTTTTCCTTCGTAGATTCCTTTTTTCCCCCTTTTCCTCTCCCTGATCTCTATCATCTTAGTATCGAAGCTTCCTTGTTTTCTATCAGTACGGTATATGGGTACAACCATTCCACACCTCATTTCGCTTACTCTATTAGCTACAGTCCTCTAAGCCTTAAAGTTTTGACCTCTCACCCCCAAAAAATGACTCTTAGATACCCTGCGTTTTAAGACAACTACTTTTCGATCTCTCACTTTTTGAAAATAAGACTGGCGTACCTTATATTTTCGGACAACAAATTCTAGGGCTTTGTCTTATTATTTTAGCCTAAAAATTTTAGAAATTTTTAACTTTGGCCTAAATGTGGTACTTTTAATAGTTTTGTTTTTTTTGGGCTTTTTTAGGAAATATGTGTATTTTAAATGATTTTTCTTCTTATAATGACTGTATTGGTACTAGTTATCATAATCTACTACTTATATCATAAATATTAAATTTTCTATGGCTTATCAAAATAATAAATTTTGATTAGAGAGTTTTGAGAGTTCATAGCCCCAAGTAGCACTTAATTATCGATTTTTTTTTAAAACTAGCATTCAGTTTTTTTTCCCCTCCACTAGCAGTAAGTTAATAATATTTTTCTAATGTAACGCTAAGTTACCTATTAAGGTAGAGTAGCAGATAACTTGTGTTTTTTAATAATAATAATAATAATAATAATAATAATAATAATAATAATAATAATAATAATAATAATAATAATAATAATAATATAATGTTAAAAAAACCTACCCGAACCCCCTATTGCCACTACCAGATCACCACAACCCCTTATTATTATTATTATTATTATTATTATTATTATTATTATTATTATT
>JACYFF010002017.1:33909534-33921706 GCA_017589665.1 Selenicereus undatus | reverse complement strand
TTGTTCTTGTTGTTGTTATTAATAAGAAAAATAAAAAACACACAAGTTACTTTCTATTCCAGGTTAAAAGGTCACCTTGTGTTACTTTAGAAAACTATTGTAAAATTAGTGCCACTAGGGAAAAAAAAAATAACTCAATGTTGATTTGAAAAAAAATCGATAATTGAGTGCTACTTGGGCTATGAACTCAGAGTTTTGATCATTATCTAAACTTAGTTGACCCTAGACCCTAACACTCCTCTAACTTTTAGTTTATAGAGATTGCTAATCTCAACCTCACCTCCCTTAGATCAGACACAATACAGATATATTTTATTTCTTACCTCATACCGTAGTCACTAATTGAGTTTTATAATTTAAAGGATAGTGAGACTTTAATAAAAAAATTGTAATATTTAAAACATAAGCATGATTTAATAACGTTCCCTACTGGAAAACTTCTTTTATTGAAAGCTTAAAAGTGAAAATATTATAATTGAAAGATTAAATAGAAACTTAAGGCACTAAGATCATCAGAGATGTTTGCTTATAGTGAAATGGAGATACCCGATTTTTCTTTTACACATGTATCCTCAAATAACCATGTTCCTCCTCAGCACTCATCCTCTCCTTTTATAGAGGAGATGGACTACATAGGATGTTCCAATAGGTATAGTACACACACTAATAGAGGAGATGAGTACAACTACTCTCACATGGCTACAGTAGGCTGCACTACTCTATTTACTTGATACTTGATAAGATAACACATAATGGTGCAATAAGTTTTCAGAGCACTTAATGCTGACAAAACTAGTCATCCATATTGAGATTCTTTATGCCATTATCTCTTATAATGTCTTCTAGTCCATCACTATCTAGATAGTCATCAAAATCTTCATCAAGTTAAAAATGATATAGAGCTCATTTTTCAAATAATTCATGTAGATATTTCTTTCCTTTTTTTGATATGAACTTTCGAACTCCAACATCAAAGAATCAAAGGCACCTTTTGAAATAGTCCTTTTACCTTCATGGATTTGTTGAACTCATTATGATAGATGAAAGTATTGCTTCTGCAATGCATTAGAGTTTCCCCTCATTTAATTAGTACCCACATTTGATGATAGATATTGTAAAACCAATGGCTCTTGCTAAAGCATGATCACTAACTACTTCTTATTGTTCTGAAAACCATTCTTATCGTTGATCATTGGGATCTTCTAGATCAATTAATTGAGTAAGATAATGGGCTGGTTTGGGCTTTTCATTTTCATACTCAATTATTGTGTAATTTACCTCAACTTATAGACTTCTACTGTATAGAATTTTTGTTGGATTACCAGGAGATTTAATTTAGTTAGTCTTGAGAAGAACGAGAATTCAGATATGGGATTTCCATGAGGTAAGCTATCATTGTATATTCTCATGCTTTCATGATGGGGTCATCTGGAGGGATTTAATTTGCTGGGAATCTAACACCACTCACTCCAGATCTATCAAGGAAGGAAATTTTAGTACTCCATGCCTCCTAAATATCATAGGAATAGTTGTGATAATAGTCGATACAAGGTGCATACCAGTCATTAAACCATTTTTCTTAAGCACAAGAACTTATTTTTTCTGGGGCATCATAAGGACACCTTACATAACTCATATGTAATTCTAAAAGATTGAATCTCTATACTATTAGATAGGCAGAAGATGGAAAACAAAAGAGTGATATGCTTTTTATATGAAATTCCAAAATATCCATAAGCATTCTACTAGAAGGAGAAACCCATTTCAGCAGTAATGACATTTCATTTTGGATTTCCTCTTTTTTCGGTGGGAGTTCTGCTATGATGATCACCATTGGCAAGTACACAAGCTAAACTATGTATCAGAGAACTCTTCGATCCCTATATATATCCAATAGAGAAAGAAAATTGGTTAAGCCATAATTACCAATGCAGAAGTCCCTTGTGCTTGCATAGATAAGTTCTTTTCACAAAGCCAAGTATTCAATTCGAGTAAGAAAAGATTTTGGGGCTAAAATGATTAAGAACATCTTAATTCCCCTTATGGTTGCAAGAATTTCTTTTTTCATCGTGGGATAGTTTCATTTTGTTTTATTAAAACTTTCATTGCAATATTTGCAATGTTTTTCAGTGCATAGTGATGGCATCTGTCTCAAGAATTAAATCATCTCATTCTTTATGCAATTAAGAACAAGAAGATTTTTGCATATTTTTTGAAGTTTTGAACAATCTTTGAATTACTAGGGGTTCCATGTCCAATTTAATTCTGTCTTGAGTTTTGTTGCAACTGTTTTCTTTATTTGACTAAATCTTAATAAAATCTAAAGCAGATGTAAGACATCAATGAAACCTTTCCAGTTGTTTCCTATCTTCAATCTTCTCAAAAATATTTTTTGTTTTTTCTAAAAGATGCTTTCGGAGGATGATTTGTCAAACTCTTATTTCTATACCTAAAAATTTAATTTCATGTTCAGCATAAATACACTCGTTCTTACCAAGAATAATATCATGATCAATGCATCTTTGGGTGACAGGTAGGACATCATGTTTGTGTTGTTCTACAAACAAGAATATCATCGATGTAAACTAGACAACAATGATTAAGATCTTTGACGATGTTATCCATTCTTCTTTGGAATATTTAAAGTGCATTTTTTAGAGCAAATGACATTACCATCCACAAATAATGTCTTTGAGGGGCACTAAAAGTAGTCAAAAGAATGCATTCTTCATTCATTTTTATCTGTCAATATCAGCTTTTATAATCCATTTTCGAGAACCGAGAGGTTTCTTGAATTCTATTATTAGGAATACAATAACCATCAAAGACACTATTATCATTAAGCTTTTTGTCAATACCATTCTAGCTTTTTATCTTTTTTTTAGCATGATTTCTCATCATAAAAGCAGGGGTGGTGTGAGGATTCTTACTATTTCTAATTAATCCTTTGTCCAATAGTTCTTTGATTTGCTTTTTAAGTTCTTGGTTATCTTGGTGTGTACATACAATTTGTTTGACTTGGATAATAGTATTGGGATTCAGTAAAGTAATCTTTACAAATGTCTTCTCTTTGTCCCAAAATTTTAGAGGATTATCACAGTAAAGTTCTTTGATAATTGATCTTGTTGCTTAGCAATCTACTCTTTAATAGATAACTCAAATAGTTAGATTGTTAGTGCTACTTCATGTTGTGCACGGATTACCTTCTCACCACGTTGGCTTCCTGTAAATTTAATCTTTTGATGAGTATACGCTTTATTTAACTTATCAATAGGGAGCAAGTGACCATTTATGGTAAATATGATTTGGTTTATGGTTTGTGTGCATGGAGAATATGACCTTTGAAAATTATTTTCCAATAATCGTAGCTTGTGAGGGTTGTTAGGAGTCCATAGAACTGGTATAATGCATTGGATTCCTCCTATTTCTATGGATAACCCCTTATGACTTTATTGTGGCTCATTATACTAATATGCTACTCTTATTTGTAAAGAATTCTTTACTTTTTTCCACATTCTGGAAATAGAGATCTTTTTTCAAAATAGACTGAATAGCCCCTATCGATATAGGCACACAATTTATATATAGTATATCCTTCTAAACATACATTTATTGGTATATAAATGCTATTAGGATTAGTATTGGTAACTTCATAGCATATTTCTATAGTCATATTTTAATTAATTCATCCTCATAGATTGACTCAGTAACAGTCCTCGTTTGTGCCCAATGACTTTTTTTATTTAGATTCATACTTCAGTCTATGTTGTATCTTATGGACAAAACTTATTCTACTCATTTCACTGGTCATACTAATTATATCATCTCTTTACACTCTTCTTTAACTATTGAATATCCCTCCCCATGTTGATCTTGCACTCATGATTCTTAATAGTTCGGCTTTAATGGTAATTTTTCCGTTCTCATTGATCTTTATTACATTTTTCTTATTGATTTTTGTGGGATTTGCAAAGCTAGATATCCATGACTTATCAATCTATATATCATGTGAATTAAATTTTATCCTTTGAATTTTTTGCATTGAAGTAGAACATTCAAATTTTTCCACCTTTATCATTGTTATCGTAGTTTTTGGGTTTATAGTATTATCTAACTTGTAGATTATTTTCCAAAATATCCTTAGTAGGTAACCTCCTCTTTCATATCCATCCTAACTATTTTTATCTTAAAATATAAGAAGTTTTCAGCAAATTGATTTTTTAGACTTTCATAATATCCAGTTCGACAACTGAATTCTATTAATCCATTACATAAATTGGTCTTAATCCCTGTGATAATTTGACTATTAAATTTGGTACGCCTAATATCACAGATCAAAGCATAAAGATCAATAGCTTTTCCATAATTTTGTAATGAAGTGATTTCAACTTGGACTTTTTCAACATGGATATACCTGTACTTTTTATCTTTGTTATGCTTAAGGATCTTTTCCCAATTAATAGAATTAACTTCTTTCATATCATATTCACTATTTTATCTCTAAATATCCTTTCATTACTTCACGTACATACTTACTCTTTAATTGAAAGATAGATTTTTTATAGATCATGTCCTTCTGAATTATAGGAAGACCAATTTCCTTTGACGTCTTCATTTTCATTAGCTACCGTAAATTCTTCTCCTTGAATATCACTATGACTAATTGAGTTACTTTCTATCATGTGGCTAGTTTCTTCATAGTTACTTTTTTCATATTCATCCTGCACCACAATCTCAACAATGCTCTTATTGGTTTTCAACGCTAGGTCTAGTGCTTCTTCCTCACTTAATTCCAAGTAATCTAGGCTACCCAAAGTTTCAATAGGCTTCCTATTCTTCCTATTTTTGCATTTGTTTGCATAATACTCTACTTCTCTACATACCCATCACTTATAATTGTTTTTCCTGTAGGATAATAAGCAACATTTCTAGAAAAGTCTTCGCCTTTTAGGGTCTGGCTTGTTATAATACTTTCATTTATATTTCTCTCCGATTTGCTTGTCAAAGTTCTTTTTCTTGTAAAATTTTCTTTTTCTTTTCTTCTGAGGTTCATTTCCCCATTGTTCAGAATGATCCCAATATGTCAGAAATGTTTTCTTCATTTTCTTTTGCATTTGGAGATTAAGACGTTGATCATTGACCCATTCTTAAACAAAAGATTGTTATATGAAGCGTATTAATGACATCTACTTTTTTAAGCCAAGCAATATATTTTTCATTTATTATAGAATTGATCAGATGTCCTAATTTGTCAATATTGGTTTCATTATGCCCAATTTTGTAATAATTTTGACTAAATTCTACAAAAAATTTTTTTGACTTAATTCAGCAATATAGTTTTTTCGATATCTTATACCCCATAACTCTGTGTTATTAATCTTTCTTTGTCATTCTCTACCTTTTTCTTCAGAATTAAGCTTAGCTCTGATAAATTTAGTTTCAATTCTTTACATAATTTTCTGAACATAGCAGCTAGTTTCTATCATTCTTAATACATTTTTTCATTCTTCGTCTAATGAATCATATATACCAGTCAGTTATAATGTCAGAAAAACCTTATTCCATGTAGCGTAGAAAATTTTCAGTCATCTATGTGGTATTCAAGTTCAAGACACTATTCATACCCCTTCACTAATGTTCAAATATTTCTTCCCTGTGGTGATCTCCATCAATATTTAAGAGCAACCCATTTGGCTAATTGGGATGAGGCTAGTTTCTTCCAATGATGTGGCTTTCCTTGGAATGAATCCAAAGAAAAAGTTTGTTGTACACCCTGCTAGAATGTATCTAGGTCTCAGAAAATGGGTATTTCTTTTAAAAAATTCACCAAATTCTTGACGTTTAGGAATAACATTGTTAAGTAGATTGGATTCAATTTTGTCTGCATTGAGTTCTTCTCCAATCTCATTGATTTCACCATCATCTACCAATTTTTCATTTTTTTTTAGTTTTCTCCTAATTTCCTCTAAAGGAACAACATTTAGATTTTCTAGTTTGATCAAGTCCCTATGTTGATATATATCTTCTTCTAACTTGACATTATTTGTCTTTTCAGTATCATCATATAGGACTTCTTGCTTGTCTACTTACTATTGCACTCATGATATTGTTTAATTCTCATGGATCTCGTTTTTTTATCAAACATATTTTGCAACTCTTCTTCCTTTTTTGCCTTTTCTGATGATTCTTTAGTTGATTTTCCTCCACTTCTTTTTCGATTTTTATATCTTGCAAAGGAACTTGATTTTTATTTTCTACATTTTAAAAAGAATATTTATTCTAAAATGGAGTATTAATTCTTAAATCATATTTTTCACTATTTCTAACATCGTTGATCAAAGAACGATGGATCACATATAATTGCTTCTTCATCTCGTTAATTTCTGTTTTAATTTGGACTAATTGAACCTTTAATTATAAACACCACATCAACGACATAGTTTAATTGCGGTGCTACTAAAGTGGTTCCTTTTGGTGAGTAAACAACATGTGAATAATTAGAAGTAGCACCATTAGATGATGATTCAAGCATTAAACATAGTTAAATAACTTAATTAACTATTAATTAATGTAATTATCTTAATTATTTTTTGTCATATCGCTCTGATCCAGACTAAAGAGGGTTTGGAGTAGTACTTATAAACATAAAATCACATGCACAAAATTAAAAGTTTTGAAACTAAGTTTTTAAGGATTAGGGTAAAATATGCTAAATGAAAAATTATGGAAATTACCTATGGATTAGAATAGTAGAATTGGACCTAAAAATAGTTTGCATACTTTTTTCAGGTCCTTTCTAGTTAGTTACATTATAAGTTAGGGCACCTTACAGTTATTTCTAGAAACTGAAGGTCATTAAAATAGTTTATATAACATTTAAGGTACCTTTGTTATAGTTTTTCCTTTGACCCAGTGTGGAAGAACATTAACACTTTCTTCCCAACAAGAACAACGTTTAGATATGCCTAGAGAGATTTCGTTCTGAGATCCAGATTATCGTTTTGTGTAGCGTTGTTTCCTTGTCACATTTGTGTATGCTGCATTCTTTCAAATTGGGTTTTACATTGTTAGTGCAAAAAAGCTCTGCTGCTTGACTGTATAAGCATGGACTATGCTGACTCGGATTTGAAGTCACTCTATGTGATTATTCAATATCAATTATATCCAACAAAAAAGATAGTTCTTTATAAAGTGTCTTAGCAGCACAAACATGTGGAAGAGATCATAGCATACAAGTGACTAGTTGATTTTCATGCTCGCATCAAGTTATAGTCCTGGATAAATGCAACAAGAGTTTTTCCTATGCTTCAACCAAGGTTGTTCTGAGTTGGAATTGTGGCCTGCATACTATAGAAATTCTCCTAGTTATGGAGCCTACCAAGCTAATTTAGTTACTACGTCGTTGAGATCTAAGAAAATTTGTCAGTTACATCCTATCTTACTGGAAAGCCTTCTAGCACTACTAGTATGCTATTACGACTTGAGAGTGATAAGAATGAAAAGCATGAAATCGTAGTTAAATTTATTTTGATGTGAAGCAATATGATCTGGGAACTGAGGTTTTTAAATGTCATTTGATCCTAAGTGTTCAAGTTTAAGATCAATCGAAGACTAGAAGAATTCGACAAAAGAATGGAAGCCAGAATTAAAGAAAGGAATCGAGGATGATAGTATTGAAGATGTGTTAGTACATGAAGAAACCAAAGAAAAGGTCAAAAATATGGCTTTCCTAATTGACAGAGGCCATGAAAGAAGATATACGAGGTGATGAAGTTAAGGATTCTACTCCAGATAAAGTTGACTTCCAAAGACCTTTGCTGCTAAAAGTCAAACTTTGAACAGTGAAGTTGAACATGGATTAGATCAATTCTCTCTGGGTTGCTTCTCATGGAAGATAATTCAAACACTTTTATCTTGGTGCCACATTCTACATATTGATGCTGGTTACGTCCTTCCGCTTTGTTATTTTACTTCACTATAGAACTCGAGGATAAGATTTTTTTTTTCGCCTATTGGGGTAGAAAAATAGAGATGAAGATCAAAGGAAGCCAAGTGCAAGGAATATAGGGAATACTCTTTTACGTAGAAAATTATTGTATTTTTATAGTGTTTCTACATTATTTTCATATGAGATATTAAAGGGTAATTATCGTGTTTTTGGCCTATTGTAAATAGATGTTTTGTACTATATTACTATTATATTATCAATCACTGAATATTAAACTGATGCAAATTATTATGTTCACCCAGGAGTTTATGCTCCCGGGCCATGTTAGCGCCATATGTAACCGCCACTCAGCCTTTTTTTTTCCTGATTTTCAGTTTCATGCGTTGGCTTTTTTTGATTTCAACGGTTATTTGTTTTTTTTTTTAAAGATGTGGCAGTTTGTGATCATGCAGTCTGGTCATTGGACAGTTTTTTTCCCATCCATTGCTGTGTGCGTGTTGCTGGCTGAAGCTTCTCACAGTTGCTTGCGTTGCTTTGCTGCGTTTCTTTCATTTCAGTGTTGGCTTCTATCATCAGGCAGTATTACTACTTGTTTATGAATTTATTAGGAAGTTGGAATCTTTATGATTTGTGTGGTTTATCTATATGAATTCTGCAATGAGCACTGTTGAAGGTAGTGAGGACAAGATTGAAGGTTGAAGAGTTGCTAAAAGTTTGATTCGTATTTAATTCATAAGATCATTATTGTCATTTATTTTCATTTTTTGGTCAAAGATATTAGTGATGTTTTTCTCCGTTTTTTTGTAGCTTTGTTTAATGCCGAATATTTGGATGAGGAGGTTAATAAAGTAGATGAAGTCACAAATGGTGATTTACATATGGTTTGATCGGTTTTTGGGGACAAGGTTCAACTTTTGTAGTTTTCTGGTATTGTTCATTATTGATCTTCGCTTGGTTCATCACTGTTTGTTCATTGTGCTAATTTTAGTGTGGTTATTTAAATAATTTGAAATTGGTCTTTATATGGCTCTTCCTTGTTCATTATTATGTTCTGATTATTTACTTTGCTCTTTAGATGTGTGAATATGTAGATGCCATGTGTTTTTGTAACTGGTGTGGTATTGTTCAATATTGATCCTCTTTTGGTTCATTACTGTATGATCACTATGCTAATTATAGTGTGTTTATTAAGTGATTGTCATATTGTTCTTTATATTGCTTGTCCTTCTTCATTATCATGTTCTGATTATTTATTTTGCTTCTTACAATTGTGAATATCTCGCTGCCATGTGTTTTTTTTATAGTGTTGCTCACTTGTACTTGAGATAATGAGCATTGTTATTATGTTGATTCGTTCCTTGTTCATGTTGTGTTTGTATGGTTGAGTACGGTCTATGTTGCTGATATATTTATTTGCCTGCTTATTATTGATGATGAATTTTTTTTTATAGGAAATCCGTTCAATAATCAGGAAATTATGGAAGTGAACCCTTTGCGAGAAGTAATCCCGGTGGCTACAAATAGTTCTCTTAATGGTAAATGTTAACGTTGGCACATTTTTAAATTTCATATATGCTTCCTCGTTATTATAGTGTGAGATGTTTGTGTCCTTATTTATACGCATATTATATATTTTCCATTTTGTTTGCAACCTAAGGTTGTTTTATGAGCTATTACCCATTTTTAATTTTGGGCCCATATGTGATTATGGCTTTTGTCAGGGAATCCTCATAGTATTTTTCCTAGTAGTGATTCGATAACTTTGAGGGTTTTCATATCTGAACTTGGTGTTCAATTTTTTTTTGTTTAGTTGTTCACTTTTGTAAACGGCATAGTTTATTAATAATGGAAGCATTGTTCACTGTTTTGGATATTTGTAGGACTTCAGCTCAAATATCAAGACATATTTGAAGCTCACCCTATGCGAGAGATGTTGGTTGGGTCTACAGCTACATTAGAACGTGAAGCGTTTCATATTCACAATGACTATGCATATAAGGTTGGGTTCAGTATTCGCTATTCGAAGATACGTCATACAGGTAAATCTAAAGGAGGTGGGATATGCATGCGTAAGTTTTGTTGTTGGAAAGCAGGGTTCAAGCAAGATAAAGGTCATAATCACAAACGTCATACGAATGTAGATGTGAGGACAGGCTGCAAAGCCTCTATTCAGTTTCATATAGATGAAGATGGCAAGTGGTTAGCTACTCGCCTTGACATTGAGCGTAATCATCCATAGTGTAGTCCAAGTAAGTGTCATTTGTTGCCCTCACATTGAGAAGTGTCTGAGGAGGATATTTTGTTTGTTAAGCAGCTTAGGGAGTTGGGGGTAGGAGTTGCTGATGCATATCGTGTACTTAAGAAACAAGTCGGTGGTTCTCCGTCTTTGGGGTATGGGTTGCGAGATGTATATAACAAGATCAGTCAATTCAAAGATAAAACATTTGATGGTGGAGATGCGCACTCACTAATTGAAATTTTTAATAGACGTATGAAGCATGAGGTTGATTTCTTTTCCGCATTTGAGCTTGATGCCAATAATTCTTTAGTGAGTTTTTTTTTTTTGTGTGATAAGCAGATGTTGGATGATTATATTTTTTTTGGCGATTTGGTGGTTTTCGACACAACATATCGAATAAATAAGTATGATATGATTTGTGCACCATTTGTTGGGATGAATCATCACACAAAGAATGTTATGTTCGGTTGTGGATTTTTGTTGAATGAGAAGATCGAATCATGTTAGGGCCACACTATTGTTTTACTGCCGATCAGTTGTTCTAGTTGCTAAATTTATAAATTGCCTTGAATTGTTGTTCGATAAAAATGCTAAGTCAAATGTGTGAGCTTTTAACTATTAGTTTTGCTAAAAGGTCGATTATTTGATTTATGTTATTATTGACGTTACTTATTTATTAAATGTTTGAATCGATTCTAAATCGAGTGTTTTAAATCGTTTTCCATTTTACCTAATCGATTTCCAACGCTTAAACTGAAATGTTCATCGTGAGTCGTTTCAACCCGAGTTTAGCCTAACCATTATCGAGTACGAGATCGGGAATCAGTTGAATGATGTTATTAAGCCAAAAAAAAAGGAAAAAGGAAACAAAAAGGGGGGGGGGAGGCTCTCGGGCCTGGGAACGCGAAACAGAACCCCGACCCCCTCTCTCGCTCTAACCCACGCTCTCGCTCTCGCTCTCGCATCTCTCTACCACGCTCTCTCTCTCTCTCACCGGCGACGACCACCTGGCATTGCCGCCGGCCAGCACGCGTCGCCGGCGAGAGAAAGGGACGAACGGTCCCCCACCACGCGTCACCACCGCCCATTCGACCGTCAAATTCCCTCCACCTCGCACAGCCTCACACCCACGCGTCTAGCCGCCCAGAACCGGCCGTCCACCTGCCGGAAATCGACAACCGACCTCCCTTCCAGCCTTCCCTATAAATTTCGAGCCAAAATCGAGCCAAAATCGAGCCCAATTCGCCACAATCGTCGTCAAATCGAAGGCTAGGGTTTCGGGTTCTTGAAGGAACGACTTGGGTTCGAGTTCGAAGGGTTTGGGGGCGTGATTTGCTGCTAAATTGAGTGGATTATTAAGCAATTTCGTGTGAGTGTTTCTTCCTCCTAAGTTATTACTATTTTCGAAATGAATTTTCAGCAGATTGATGTTGCATGTCAAGTTAGGGTTAGTTAGATTCGTTAGAAACATCAAGAAACGAGCTATGCATGTTTAGGTTCGAGTCATTTGGTTGATTTATGCCTGGAATTATAAATTGATGCGAGTTATGTGCGTTTATATGGAATCATGCCTGAATTGGACTTGAATGAAAACCATGCATGAAAAAGGATTAATTTGGAAGCTATAAAGGCGTAGTTAGCTTGATTACGACTAAAGTAAGCTAAGGTTTAAAAAGAATTAAAAACGAAGTTGTTTTGATATGTTTAGCCTTGATTCGAGTAATTAGCGATTCCTGAAAATGGACTACTTTTGAAGTTATAAAGGCATAGTTGGATTAAATATGACTAAAGTGTGCTAAGGCCTGAAAAGAATCGAAAACGAAGTTGTTTTGATATGCTTAGCCCTGATTCGAATAATTAGTGATTTATGAATAAGATAACAAGGTTAACAAAATTAGTCGTATTCGAAATAACCTAAGAATGTTTTAAAAATGGATTAAACTAAGGTTTAAGATTGGAAACAACCTAAGAATGTTTTTAATCGA
>JACYFF010002017.1:33837302-33904534 GCA_017589665.1 Selenicereus undatus | reverse complement strand
AAAGAGCCTTAGGGGTCTCCCTCGGGGGATCCTGGCGGTGTGACATCCCTAATAGGTAGTAGGGGTGTTACATTGGGTGGTATCAGAGCGAGGTTTGCATATGCATCTAGACATGACTTTAGGATTACCAACGTGTAAAATGCGTGCCTTAATGTGTTTACTTGAATTTCCTACGTGCTTGTTAGCTTCATTCCTAACCGAGTGTGGTGGTGTAGGATGGCGTTTAACATCGGTAAATTTGAGTATCTACCCTTTTGGTGGGCTGCATGGAATGCAGTTACATTTTGGGAGGCGATTAATAAAAGTAACCAAGGGAGCATTATGAAAGTCACGCAAAACCATTGGACTTACAAATTTATTAGAGCCATGCCATGTACGGGAAGATGGGCCGAAATTACTTCTATCCTCCGCCTCTACCATGTGCGGAGAGGAACTTATACACCATTTACCTTCAGAAGGTTGGTAGATTTCCTGATTCTGGCGGAAGACCGAGTGGATTCGTTAGGGCACACTCCCTTGGAAAGGAGTGATGCTGCCATGCAACTGATCAACACGGTCTTAATCGTTCCTACCACAACCCAACAACTACCAGTCACAATCGTGGAGAGAAACCAGATTGAAAATCGTCAAATGAGACTTCTGTTCGCAGAAAACCATCAGGCAAGACGATACAAACGAGTGGCCACGCTATGGGTACACTGGATAGATTCCTTCGGTGCACAATACCCTCGGGGCTGGCGGGCCACAATGTTGAGAATGAGAGAACTAGTGGATGGTGCGCCTGATATGGAACACTCCCCACCATTTGTGCTATGGAACCTATTAGCCCCAGTTGAGTCTGTGGGCTCAAATGAACCAGAGGTAGATGACCCCCTTGAGGAGGGCTCCTCAGGTGGTAATTAGGGAAGTACGAAGCCTGAATCACCAAGGTGTATTTTTGTTTTTAAATAAAATGTCGCTAGTGTTCGCTCAGGAAAAATGAATAAACAGGGGCAATACCCGATGTTCGTGATTTAGGAAAGCGTATTTTCTTGAAAAGAGGTATTCATGTAATCAAAATGGGATTGCACGAATAGCTTTTTACATTCTATTCAATCTTACACTATGCTTCTGAATGCTATTTGATGCCTTTAACAATCTATTTTATTTAAAAACTAAGCAACTTTGCATAAACAATTGTGTAGCCAATGCCTCCGCGAACAGAACCGGTGGCGGCACCAACCGCCCTAGAGATGATCTGCCAATTTAACAAGCTGAAACCACCAAGATTTGGTGGTGGAACAGACCCTCTTGCCTATGAGGAATGGCTGAGAAGAATGGAAAACTTGTTTGAGGTAATGGATTGCCCTGACGAGTTCAAAGTGCGTCTGGCAACCCACCAATTTGAAAAGGAGGCAGAGTTTTGGTGGGGTACGGTTAAACCCCGAGCTGGAGAACCAGCCCTGACTTGGGAACAATTGAAAACTATGATGGACGCCCAATACTATCCACGGGATGTCAAGAGGGCAAAGGAGCAAGAGTTTCTACGGTTAAAACAGGGCCCAATGAGTGTAGTGGAATATGCGGCAAAGTTTAACGAACTGAGCCGATTTGCACCCAACCAGGTCTCGACGGAAGAAATGAAAATGGACCATTTCGAGCAAGTCCTTAAGGGACCTATTAAACGAATGATAGCTGGGCATGTCTTCACCAGCTTTCAAGAAATGTACCAGAGGGCAGTAAAAATTGCCCGGGTTATAGAAGAGACGGAAGCTGAAAGTCGGCAGTTAGGCCAAGCTAAAAGGAAATTTGGCCCAGGAGGTTCTAGTACCTAGGGGAACAAAAGATTCAGTAACTTTAACCCCGCACAGGATCGGGGTAAAGGAATACAAGCTGCTCCAAGACAGGAGGTGGAACCTTGCCCTCAATGTGGACGAATGCACTCCGGTCAGTGTCGTTATGGAACACAAGAATGTTATGGGTGTGGATCTACTGATCACAGAATTGCCAATTGCCCCAAGAAGGCATGGAGTCGACAAAGTGGTACACAAGGTTCTCGTACGGGGGCTAACCCAATCTTATCAAGGGGTCGTCCACCTGTAAATGCAACCTCGAGAGCCAGTCGAGGTGGGAAAAGGCCGCAGGCAGGTGGCCGAGTGTTTTCTTTGGAAGGTGAAGAGGCAGCCACTGTATCAGGTACACTCCTTATTAATCATTTTTACGCTCATGTTTTATTTGATTCGAGTGCGACACATTCTTTTGTGAATCCTGTCTTTGCAAAGAAACTCGCCAGCAGACCTGACGAGATGGATGTACAGTTATATGTCACCACTCCCTTAGGCCCTACCTATTACACTGATGCTATTTATAAGAATTGCGCCGTTACACTAGAAGGAAAAGTCCTTCCTGCAGATCTAGTGCAATTGAATATACAAGGCTGGGATGTTATCCTAGGAATGGATTGGCTAACTAAGCATAAAGTCACTATTGACTGTGAAAGGAAGTTGATTACCTTTTCGGACCCCGATGGAGAAAGAGTGACCTTTAGGGGAAGGGGACATCAAGTGACAATCCCAACTGTGTCTGCTATGCAAGCATTCAAGATGCTGAGGAAAGGATGTCAGGGCTATCTGTGTGCGATTGAAGCTACAGAACCGAAGGATTTAAACCTGAATGAGATTCCGGTAGCAAGGGAGTATCCACATGTATTCCAAGAAGCACCGGGGCTACCTCCTGACCGAGAAATCGAATTTACCATCGAACTTGTGCCTGGAACTGCCCCAATATCCAAGGCACCTTATAGAATGGCACCTGCTGAATTGACAGAACTGAAAACTCAACTGCAAGAGTTACTTGACAAAGGGTTAATCCAGCCTAGTGTTTCACCCTGGGGAGCACCAGTGCTCTTTGTGAAAAAGAAGGATGGAAGTTTGAGGTTATGCATCGACTATCGAGAACTAAACAAGGTGACGGTTAAGAACAAGTACCCACTCCCTAGAATTGACGACTTGTTCGATCAGTTGGCCGGTGCCTCAGTATTTTCAAAGATCGATCTAAGATCAGGGTACCATCAGCTAAGGATCAAGAAGGAAGATGTGCCTAAGACCGCCTTTCGCACCCGTTACGGGCATTATGAATTCCTGGTGTTGCCATTTGGGTTAACGAATGCTCCCGCGTTCTTCATGGACTTAATGAACAGAGTTTTTAAGCCCTTTCTCGATCAATTCGTGGTGGTATTCATCGATGATATCTTGGTATACTCCAAGACTAGAAGCGAACATGCAAACCACCTACGAATGGTATTGAAAACCCTGGATGAACACAAGCTATACGCCAAGCTTAAAAAGTGCGAGTTTTGGCTAGAGGAGGTGCAATTTCTGGGGCATATAGTGAGCAAAGACGGCATATCAGTGGACCCGGCAAAGGTAGAGGCCATTGTAAACTGGCCAAGACCGACAAGTGTCTCTGAAGTGCGAAGTTTCTTAGGTATGGCTGGCTACTATCGTAGATTTGTTGAAGGATTTCCTAAACTAGCCCTACCTATCACCAAATTACTTCGGAAGACCAATAAGTTTGAGTGGACCGCAGAGTGTGAAAATGCCTTTCAGGAGCTAAAAGAACGAATGGTATCTGCCCCAATATTAGCTATACCTGAGGGCAACGAAGGGTTCGTAATCTATAGTGATGCGTCCAAGAAGGGACTGGGATGTGTACTAATGCAAAAAGGCAAAGTTATTGCCTACGCCTCTCGCCAGTTGAAGCCTTATGAGGAGAATTATCCAACACATGACTTGGAATTGGCCGCGGTTGTGTTTGCCTTAAAAATTTGGAGACATTACCTCTACGGGGTACGGTGTGAAGTATACACTGACCATAAGAGCTTGAAATACATTTTTACTCAGAAGGAGTTAAACATGAGGCAAAGAAGATGGTTAGAACTCCTGAAGGATTATGACATGGAAATCAAGTATCATCCTGGAAAGGCAAACGTGGTAGCTGATGCCCTGAGTAGAAAATCCACTGGGTCTATAGCCTACTTGCTTACCAGAGAAAAGAGACTCCTAAGAGAGCTCGACGTGCTACAATTAGAGGTGGTGCTTCCAGGAAATCAAAGCTACCTAGCAGCACTCCAAACCTCTTCGCCGTTGGTCGATCGGATCAAGCAACAGCAAAAAGATGACCCTGAACTTATGAAGATAAGAAAGGGGATAGAGGAAGGAAGGAATAAGGAATTCATAGTTCAAAATGACGTTCTTTGGCATGGGAATAGATTGTGTGTACCGAGCATGACAGCTCTCAAGAAAGAGTTGTTAAAGGAAGCGCATAATTCCACACTTGTCGTGCACCCGGGAAGTACGAAGATGTACCATGACTTGAAAACTCATTATTGGTGGAACGGCATGAAAAGAGATATCGTAGAATATGTGGGTCGGTGCCTTACATGCCAACGGGTGAAAATCGAGCATCAGAAACCTGGAGGTTTACTACAACCCTTGCCAATCCCTGAGTGGAAATGGGAACACATCACCATGGATTTCTTGATCGGAATGCCAAAGATCATCAAACAGCATGACAGTGTGTGGGTTATAGTTGATAGATTGACCAAGGCCGCACACTTCTTACCCATCAAGGCCACTTTCACCTCTAAGCAATTGGCTAATCTCTACATTAAGGAGATGGTTCGACTGCATGGTGTGCCACTAAATATTGTGTCAGATCGTGATACCAAGTTTGTATCTCGCTTCTGGCAGGGTTTCCAAAGGGCAATGGGCACAGAACTGCGTTTAAGTACGGCCTTCCATCCTCAGACGGACGGACAATCTGAGAGAACCATTCAAACCTTGGAGGATATGCTGAGAGCCTCCGCACTCGAATATGCTGGAACGTGGGATCATAACTTGCCTTTGGTCGAGTTTGCGTACAATAATAGCTACCACGCCAGCATAGGTATGCCCCCTTTCGAAGCATTGTATGGTAGACGCTGCAGGACTCGTACTTGTTGGAATGAAATAGGAGAAAGGGAACCTTCCAAGGTCGAACTAATCGATCAAACGATTGGGATAATCAAGATAATTCGCAAGAGATTGCAAGCTGCGCAGAGTAGACAAAAGAGCTACACAGATAAGAGGAGAAGGCCACTAGAGTTTGAGGTTGGAGACCATGTGTTTCTGAAAGTGTCCCCACTCAAGGGAAGCATAAGATTTAGACAAAAGGGAAAACTAAGCCCACGGTTCATTGGACCATTTAAAATATTGCAGAGAGTGGGCTCGGTTGCATACCGATTGGCCTTACCACCTTCATTGCAAGGCGTTCATGATGTGTTTCATGTATCCAATCTTCGGAAGTATGTCTCAGATCCGGATCATGTCATTCAACATGAGCCCCTACAAGTTAAGGAAAATCTCACCTATGTTGAAGAGCCTATTCGGATTCTGGAGAAAGCAGAGAAAAAGCTCAGAAGCAAGAGCATTCCTTATGTTAAGGTGTTATGGAAACATCATAGGGTGGCAGAAGCAACTTGGGAGTTGGAAACTGAGATGCGCGAGAAATACCCCGCACTCTTTCCTTCAGGTAAGCCAATTTCGAGGACGAAATTATTTTAAGGGGGGGAGAATGTTAGGGCCACACTATTGTTTTACTGCCGATCAGTTGTTCTAGTTGCTAAATTTATAAATTGCCTTGAATTGTTGTTCGATAAAAATGCTAAGTCAAATGTGTGAGCTTTTAACTATTAGTTTTGCTAAAAGGTCGATTATTTGATTTATGTTATTATTGACGTTACTTATTTATTAAATGTTTGAATCGATGCTAAATCGAGTGTTTTAAATCGTTTTCCATTTTACCTAATCGATTTCCAACGCTTAAACTGAAATGTTCATCGTGAGTTGTTTCAACCCGAGTTTAGCCTAACCATTATCGAGTACGAGATCGGGAATCAGTTGAATGATGTTATTAAGCCAAAAAAAAAAAGGAAAAAGGAAACAAAAAGGGGGGGGAGGCTCTCTGGCCTGGGAACGCGAAACAGAACCCCGACCCCCTCTCTCGCTCTAACCCACGCTCTCGCTCTCGCTCTCGCATCTCTCTACCACGCTCTCTCTCTCTCTCACCGGCGACGACCACCTGGCACTGCCGCCGGCCAGCACGCGTCGCCGGCGAGAGAAAGGGACGAACGGTCCCCCACCACGCGTCACCACCGCCCATTCGACCGTCAAATTCCCTCCACCTCGCACAGCCTCACACCCACGCGTCTAGCCGCCCAGAACCGGCCGTCCACCTGCCGGAAATCGACAACCCACCTCCCTTCCAGCCTTCCCTATAAATTTCGAGCCAAAATCGAGCCAAAACCGAGCCCAATTCGCCACAATCGTCGTCAAATCGAAGGCTAGGGTTTCGGGTTCTTGAAGGAACGACTTGGGTTCGAGTTCGAAGGGTTTGGGGCCGTGATTTGCTGCTAAATTGAGTGGATTATTAAGCAATTTCGTGTGAGTGTTTCTTCCTCCTAAGTTATTACTATTTTCGAAATGAATTTTCAGCAGATTGATGTTGCATGTCAAGTTAGGGTTAGTTAGATTCGTTAGAAACATCAAGAAACGAGCTATGCATGTTTAGGTTCGAGTCATTTGGTTGATTTATGCCTGGAATTATAAATTGATGCGAGTTATGTGCGTTTATATGGAATCATGCCTGAATTGGACTTGAATGAAAACCATGCATGAAAAAGGATTAATTTGGAAGTTATAAAGGCGTAGTTAGCTTGATTACGACTAAAGTAAGCTAAGGTTTAAAAAGAATTAAAAACGAAGTTGTTTTGATATGTTTAGCCTTGATTCGAGTAATTAGCGATTCCTGAAAATGGACTACTTTTGAAGTTATAAAGGCATAGTTGGATTAAATATGACTAAAGTGTGCTAAGGCCTGAAAAGAATCGAAAACGAAGTTGTTTTGATATGCTTAGCCCTGATTCGAATAATTAGCGATTTATGAATAAGATAACAAGGTTAACAAAATTAGTCGTATTCGAAATAACCTAAGAATGTTTTAAAAATGGATTAAACTAAGGTTTAAGATTGGAAACAACCTAAGAATGTTTTTAATCGATACATGGTTAGCCGAATAGTTATGCTTGAAAATGACATGTTCAGTTAATTTGTTATGTTTTGAAAGCGGCATGTTGGTTATGGTAATGACATGTTTAGTTGACTTAATACGCCTTGAAAATGGCATGTTTAGTAGGCCAGTTAAGCGTTATTTCAAGTTAAGGCAATATGGATGTATATGTATATGTGGCTGAAAGGTGCTGTTTGCACAGGTAAGAGCCTAATCCTCCTCCTTTTTAATAAGTCTTTGTGATAACACGTTATGGAAAATTAATTGATGAAATGAGCTAGTAGTTGGTTGGTTCGAGGATAACATCATGAGCGTTTGAGGTCTTGTGTGTATGGTGAAAGTGAGGAGGGAGACTGGGTTGTGAATTACCGCAATCGTGTGGATTGCGAGGCCATGTGTGGCTTATTGTGTTGAACTGATGTGATTGATATGAAGTGCTTAAATGTGGTATATGTGATGTATGTGCTTAAATGCTTAAATTGCTTTATGTGCATAAGAGTGAGTTTTTTCAAAGAAAGATTTCATGTTTCGAAATGATAGTAGCCATAACTATTAATGCATGATGGCCTATTTTAATTAAATAAAAACAGTTTGGGAGTGAACTCGCTTGAACGGGGGAATCCTTAAAGAGTTTTAAAAAGGTATGAGTTATACGTTGAATGATTTCACGGTTTGAAACGCAAAGTTATTAGCCGTTATGGACGATACGCTTTAAGTGGCTAAAATAATGTGCTGCGCACAATATGAAATGATATGAATGATGTTACGTAGGGGATAAGTCCGGATAAACCCTAGATGCCCTGACGAGGGTTGATGTAATGGTCCGATATGTTATATGTAGCCATCCCGGGAATAAGAGCTTAAGCGTGAGCGTTAGGTCTCACTATGAGGTCGACAATAGTTCTCACCTAATCAGCACCCTGTAATGATCTTATGCCAGAAGTACTTTGTATAAAGATAAGAAAAGCAATTGGCTTTTGCCATTCATTATGTTTTAAGGTTTTAAGGAGAAGAAGGTTTTACGGGCCAAAGGAGGTCATATGGAATGAGTATGAAATGTTTATAAGAGTCGTTTTACGACATATACGAGATGTAAACTCTTTCAAAAGAATAAGAACCTCAAGGTTATGAAATGCTTTCAAATGTTCAAAGAAAGTTTCATTGCAGATTTAAAGGAAATGTTCTTACATATATTGATTGTGTCTTCAATTAGAATTGTGATACGTTAAATGAATCATGCAATGATATGCATATGTGCCTGGTGCATACATAAGTCGTGGCTTGCCAGATGTTCATGTCATATAACCTATGTCTTCTAATATGTCTCGTAATATTATGTTAGTATTAACTAAATGCTTGATAAGTGAATGTTATGAGTATTATTGCTTGCAAGGTTTTGTTTTAAGGAGCGGAGGGACACTCACTGAGCATGTGGTAGCTCACTCCAATCCTTTTCCCCTTTTTCCTCCCCCCAGGTGATGAATAAATGGAGTTGTACCAGCTAGTGCGTGTGGAAGTTATGTTGTGGAAGCTACCTGAATGATGTTTTGCTTGAGAAGTGCATGAGATGGGGCATGTAGTGGCTCTAGTAGTACAAGACTGTTGTAAATCCTTGTAAATAGTTGTTTGTAAAGGCTTAAGCCTCGTCTGCGAGTGTGTGACTCGCTAGAACCTCCTAGTTCTCTTTGGGTTTGGTTGTAATATTGCAGGTACCAAGTGTAAATTTCGGAAATGTCGCAATTACAGGCGGAACTCTTGCAGTTTCGCTCCAGAATTCCCTAACTAAATTAAAGTCAGGTAGAATTTCTGAAGTTAGTAATTAGATAAAGAGCCTTAGGGGTCTCCCTCGGGGGATCCTGGCGGTGTGACATCACTAATAGGTAGTAGGGGTGTTACAAATCATTTGTTTGGTTGTTCAAGACTTTCTTAAAGTCTATGGGTGGTAAACACCCAATTACTGTGATGACAAATCAAGCATTCTCCATGGCTTCTGCTATTAAGGTGGTTTTTCCTCTTGCTCGCCATAGGTTGTGTTGTTGGCATATTAATGAAAACTCAAGGAAAAACATTGGAGGCCTTAGATCTAGTGAAGGATTCACTAGGATTTTTAATAGAGTTTTGCTGCAGTGCGACACAGTGGATGAGTTTGAACATTTTTGGGAAAGGTATGCAAATGATGGAGTATGTGTATAGGGTACTCTTTTTGTTCATTATTGTATGAGTATTATGCTAATTATAGTGTGGTTTTTTCACAGACTGTGATATTGTTCTTTATATAGCTTGCCCCTTTTCGTTATCATGTTGTGGTTATTTATTTTGCTTTTTAAACTTTTGAATTAGTCGTTGTCATGTGTTTTTATGAAGTTCTGTGTAATTGTACAGTGTTTTAAATGCTCTCTTTACATGTTAAATTTGGTTTTTATATGTTCAACCTTTAGTTAGTCCTTTTTAAGGGATGATCATAGTTGAATTTTATACGGGTATTATTTATAATATGTTTTTTTTTGTTAAATATCGTTTTTAGTCGCGTTAAGGGGGGATCTACTTTACTGGTATGTTCTTATATGTTTACTGTGTGTTTCATTGGGCTTGTACTCATTTTGACTTGTTTTGTTATTTTCAGAATGATGACGAAGTACAGATGTAGTAGTAATAGATGGCTTTGTAATTTGTACAGTTTACGGCAGAAATGGTACCCTGCTTTCTCTAAATCTTATTTTCTTAGAGGTGTTTTATCTTCTCAACGGAGCGAAACAACTAACAGATCTTTGAAAAGGAGGTTGCATGCCACAGCTGATTTGTGTGATTTCTATAACATCTTCTGTGATGTTGTATCTGAGTGGAGGAGCAAAGAGAATGGTGAATATCATCGATGTAGCAAAGGCATTCCAGAAATGGTTTTCCCTTTAGTAAATATCCTGAAACATGCATTGTCTGTGTATACCATTGAAGCTTTCTTGAGGTTTGAGAAAGAGTTCATTGAGGGTGCATCATATAATTACAAGGAAGTTGATGGTTCTACATCTGACAGGTCTTTTGACGTATGAGGTGTTAGGGTTACAAGTGAATTTTCTGGAGATGAGTCACATGAGTTTCGCCATATTGTTACTTTTAATGAAGAGGAAGGCATTGTTTATTGTACTTGTCAGATGTTTACAGAGGTTGGGAAGTTATGTTCCCATTCCTTGAGGCGTTACATGCATGTTGTGCTAACCAAGTGCCTAATAAATACATAAACAAGAGGTGGTGTAAGGGCACAAAGGATGGTCAAAACCTTGATGTATGGATATCTAATGGGAAGGAGCCTATGGTTTGCTCTTCTGTTTGGAAGATGCAAATGATGAGAAAGATGAATTCATTGACTACAGCTAGTCAATCGAATTTCAATTCCAGGGCTCATTGTGAAAAGTATTATACGGAGCTCAAGAAACTAATTGAAGTTGATGTTGGTTCTATTCATTGTGAGCAAGATGGGCAAGAGAAGAATTTGGATTTGCCACAGAATGTGCTAAATCCTCCTGGTTCTCCCCAAAAAGGGGTTAGAAATAAGAGGTTTAAGAGTATAGTCAAAAAGAAATGTGATCAAGCTAAACGGAGGAAGTCTAAGAAGATGGTAATGAATGATGTGGATTGTTCTACATCAACTCCTCAGGTATTCTTCAGTTGGTTTGATGCTAGTAGTAGGTAGCTATTCTAAAATTTTCAGTTTTTGAAAAAGTTGTTATTATTGTCTATTTCTATTTTGATTACATATGTTGTAGGAATTGTGTATTCGTAGTGCTCCTTCTTCTTCTTGGCCAAGTTACACCGAAATGATGCGACAGGTATGTTTCTATTGTTATTATTGTTATTAATGAAATATATATAGTTGTTATATGTTGTGTTAGTGATAAATCATTTTTCCTCCTTAGTAGATCACATTGCCAACACTTAACATACCATCTACGGCTCCGCATGTTCAACAGTTTTGGGATCAGGTACATATGATTGATTTTAAATGGATGTGGCTGGTGATGTTTGTTTATGCCATTTTAGGCTAGGGATGCACATTAAGTACTGTAGTGAACAATAATTAACATTGTGGTGAACTTTTGGTGAATTCTATGTTCTTTGGGTAGTTATAAAATCTGGTCAGTTTACTATGCATTATCAATTGTAGTTACATTTGTGAATGTTATTCTGTACAGCATTGGACAATGTTTTCTACTAGTAACGTCACCAAGGTTGGTGCTATATGTGTCTTTTTGGTGCAATGTTATTAATTTTTGGTTTGTTTTGGTTCCTATAGGGAGCGTTTCCATTGTTGTCTTCTCAGCCGACATACTATTTTGGTCCATCCAATGGTAGTTCTGTTGTTATGCCTGTGATGATTCCATTAGTTTCCCACAAGTTGCGTACTGATAACTTTGCTGCAACTTCTAGTCATGATGATAAGCGTTGAAGGTGCTATTGTGGATTTGAAGACACTTTCCAATGATAATGTTCACTTTTTGTGTTAGCAAATATGGATTGGGGGTTTGAGACAATGTTAGTTGTGGTTTGGTGATATTATTAGGTGTATATTAATGTTTATGATCTTAGTGATTCTGATTTAAGTTGTGTAATGAACAATGTTCCTTAATTGTCTGAACTTTTTTTGTAATTTATAAGTTTTTGATGATCTTCTGTTCTAGATATGTGTATGTTATTCTGTAATGTGCTTTATTCATATTTTAAACAATCTTTGCATATGGCATAAGTTATTTTCGAAGTCCAGCTATATTAATCATGCTTATTAAGTTGCATAATGAACAACATTACATAGAGTTGTGAACTTCTTTCTAATTGAGTACCTCCTTTTGTTCTTAACCTCCTTATTTTCTCAGTTTGTTGTGTAATGTCCTGTTTGGTAATTACCTATTAATTGGAGTAAACTTGTCATGTCTCTATTAACAATTGTTGCTAAAGTTTTGCTTGCACTTTCGTTGAAATTGACTTGGGTAAAATATGAAAAAGGTGTATTTGAAGTCCATGTACTTACTATTTACTTATGCAATGTCTTCTAATAGCATAATTATTGCGCAATTGTATTTCTTAAATGTGCTAATGAAGACTATAGTTTACATTAATGAAAAAGAAAACATTAACATTGGATTTACAATGATTATCATGATAATATTAAATTTGGTAACCAGGTCCCTGAATGTGTCTACTACTTTCATAAAGTATGTATATGAAAATATTTGGTAGGTCACATATGTGATTCAACTTATCATTATGAAATTATGCATATTTTAGCAACCTTTCCTTTTTATATTTGTTTAAATGAGTTTTGGATTATATATTTATTCATATTTAACTGAGACTCATATTTGGTCTATTAAATGTTGCGTATTGTGGGTAAATTTATATTTTAGTAAATGCTAATTATTTTATGTTTCTTTTTCTTAAACAAGCATTATCAAAAAGTTGAGTCAAACACCAGTGATTGGATAATTTTAATTTGATTTTTTTTATTATGTCATTGTTTAACATGAATGAACAACATGATGTAATTTGATGAACTTCTCACAAGGTAAACAGCAAATCATCATGCCTTGATGATGATGTAAGCAACTTTCGTTCATGAAGAGACATTATCCAAAATCATCAGTAAGAGACATTTCATATGGGGTTTCCATTTTCCATGTTTTGATCTATCCTATTCAAAAGACTTGACTGAGTGAACATTCAGGTGCTCCCAAAAAAGCTGTAAAGCAAACCTGATATGTCCATTGAACATTGGTTTTTACACACTAGCTTTGTTAAAGATGATCTACTACTAGAGTACCACTACTGCTGCAGCCAATATAGAGCCTTTTATCTGTTCTCGAACTCTCTCTTTGCGGCTTCCAGCGTTTGGAGACGTAGCCTATTGAGGTCACTTTCTAATATCATTGCAGCATACCTCGACCGTTGGTACCGGACAAATTCTTCCTGCAGTTTGGACATATTTACCATAGTTATCACACGTTCGAGATCCATAATAGGTCATATAGGGGAATTGGATTAAACACAAGTACTAATTAAAAGCATATTGAGCATCAATGTGTAAGCGAATAGTTTATGGTGTTTGATGTTCAGACCATGTTTGAGCCAAAAATGTAATATTTTTAAGGTACTTTTTCACCAATTTTATGCTCGTTTTAATAATATTTTTAGGGTTTTTAATTGATTTTATTTTATTTTGCAGATTTTGAATAAATACGTAAAAAGGGCTTAAAATGGCGAAAAATGCAAGAAAAATAGAGAAAATGTTGGAGGTTGAAGAACCGGGCCAAAAAGCGATAAAAATCGGCCAAGAAAGGAAGAAGAAAAAAAAAACAAAACCAGACCGGTCCAGGCTGAACCGGACCGGCCCGGTTCGCGTGAACCGGCCCACTTAAAAACCCCCTCCCCTTCCTTTCTTCATTCTTCTTCTTTCCTTCTTCGTCTTTCTCTTTCCCCGACCCAAAGTACCCTGAAACCCTAGACCCTCGCCATGCCCATCTCCTTCCCCCTTCTCTCTCTACCTCGTCATCACTCTCTCTCTTCCACGTACACCCCAGCCCACCGGTTTTTCCCAACCCCGAAACCTAGAACCTTCACACCACCCTTGTTGTCCCCTTCATCCACCAGCCACATACCCACCCCGCTGGCCACATCTCCGTCCATCCACGACACCCTCTTCACTGGGTCTCATCACCACCGTCCACCATACCACCAGATCGACGGTCGAGGGCGAAGGGCTTCGGGTATAAAAGCAGGGTCGAGGCGACGCCATTAAAGAAGAAGTTCGAGTTTTAGGTAATTAGGGTTAGGTAATTTTAGACTAGTTAGGTTTAATTTCAGTTTTAGTTTCAATTTAGCCTCAAATTTCGATTCGTGTTCTTCAAATTTCAGTAATTAGGGTTCGATTTCAATTGTTTTCTTTTGGGTTCGATTTTATGTAAGTACATTTCAATTCGAGTATGTGAGTGGTAGTTCATAATTTTGGTTCAATTTTGTGGAGATTGGCTGCGATTTTGCTCAATTTCAGTTGATTCTCTTCCTCCCCTGTTTCGATCTGCTGCTACTGTCCTGTTGCTCAGCTTTCAGGTTGTTTCGGTTTAATTCTTCCCCTGCCCCTGCTTCTGCTTGCTCTGTTTTAGTTTCAGTTTTGGTTAGAGTTTGGCTTGGTTGGAGAATTTGGTTGCTGATAATGGGTGTTGATGATTGATGGTATTCGTATTTCCCCTTCCCTTGATGATGAGCTCTGTTCTTGTTCTTCGTTTTTTTCCAATTCCCATGTTCCTGCTGATGCTGTTTCGATTTTGGTCCTCTTCATTTCAGGTTGCTTAATTTCGTTCCCCCTTCCCTATTGCTTAATTAATTGTCATCATCTGCCTTAGTTTAATTCTAGAATAATAAAAGAAATTAAGTTGTTAGTTTTGAACCATGGTTAATGGCAAGTTTAGTTGTTTAATTTGATTTAATTAGTTAATCAATATAAAGGTTAGGTTAAGTTTAATAGGTTAATTAGTTTGTTTTAATGTTTATGAATTAGGATTAGAGGAGTTTGGTTGAATCAGTTTAAATTGCCTTGAATAATTTCACTTAGATTAGTTAATTAGTTTAAGCATTTCGTTTTAAATGACCATAATTACACGTCTTCCCTGTGGACCGACCCTTAAAGTACTATGATTGACAACCGAAGTGCTTGAGGTATCCCTTTCCCCTTTCATTCACTCACTTTAGTTTAGTTTTAATTAAAAGCATATTGAGCATCAATGTGTAAGCGAATAGTTTATGGTGTTTGATGTTCAGACCATAATGCTGAGCATACTCCTTGTGCATTAATTGAGATGTTGAGATGCTGGTTATGTGCAGAAGATGGGATGCTAAGACAGTGGTTGACTGAAATGAAGTGGCAGACACACTATATGTGATACCTATCACAGTGTGCTGTGTTGGAAGGGTGCTAACAAATTATTTGCTTTGAATATCCCCTGAGCTCAACGCCTACATATTGTTGTAGATCATTTACGACTGCTATTATTAAAACACAAAATAGATGTTCTACGAGGATCTTAATGCTACTATGAAAGGTTAAATTTACCTTGTTCACATCGAACCCGGGTCTCCAGTTCTCGACTTTGCCTCCACGAAATGTCTCTATGCGGCGTATGGTGTAGATTCCACAATCATGTATGTTTGTGTCATCTTGCCAAGGGAGATTACAAAATGATAAGCTGAATTTCTTCAGGTTTGTCCCCTTTTTATGCCCTATGTTCTGTAAATAGCTTGAGAACAAATTCGTCTGCGAGTGATGTACAAGGTTGTTAATTAATAGAGTAACCCTTAAGAGTTAGGATTATTGTTAATCAAGAATATGTACCATGACCATTGGACAACTGCGATAGTTTGATGTTGTATTCTTTTCTGGCAGTTGGTTGTCAAGGATAAGTACTCTCCTTGCCATGAAGTCATAACAAAGGACAAAATAGTGATGGTCTCTCAGAATGGGGAAAAAAACCTGCATATGATATACAAATGATGAATTTATGTATGTGCTTATCATGGAGACATTATCCTATTATTGTGATAAGAATTCCAACATAGATGATTATGTTGTGGTCAATAAGTATAGGCTTAATTATGGCTAAGTAAAGCCTCATACAATGTTCACTTATTTTCCTCTAATTAGATGTTCAGTATTTGTTTCAATATTATTCACTTAATTTCCTTAAACCTCATTGTGTGTGTATTCTATAGATTGTAGGTGCATATTGGTGATAATGAATGTCATTTAACCAAGTATAATTAGTTCATCCAAATATATAATATGTTCACTGTGTTCATTTAGTAATTAATGGTTGTTCACTATTGGAATGTAGTTTGTTCATTTTTGTTTTTGTATTGGTTTACTCAGTTTGTTAAGGTTGTTCACTTTTGATTTGAAAGGCACTATGCATAGCAGGTGAGAGTTGCATTTCATTCACGCTTGTCATGGTGTGTATATGGATGATTGCAAATCCTGGATTATGTCACGGTGAACAGTTATAAGCTTAATTATGGCTAAGAAGAGTTTTATACATTGTTCACTTATGTTCCACATTAGGTATTCACTATTTGTTTCTATATTATTTACTTCATTACCTTACAGTTCATTGAGTTTGTATTTTTCAAATTCTAAATGCATATTGGTGATAATGAACGTCATCTAACCAAGTACATTTAGGCTACCCAAATATATAATATGTTCATTATGTTCATTTAGTACTTAATGGTTGTTCAGTATTGGAATGTATTTTGTTCATTTTTGTTTTAGCATTGGTTATCTATGTTTGTTGGGATTGTTCAGTGTTTATTTGAAATGCACCTGGCACATCATGTGAGAGCTGCATTTCATTCATGCTTGTCATGATGTGTGTATGGATGATTGCACACCATGGATTATGTTATGGTGAATAGTTATAGGGTTATTTATGTCTAAGAAGATCTTCATACAATGTTAACTTATTGCCCTAATTAGTTGTTCACTATTTGTTTCAATGTTATTCACTTAATTATCTTAAACTTCATTGAATGTGCATTCTTTAAATTGTAAGTGCATATTAGTGATACTATATGTCATCTAACCAAGTATACTTAGTTTATCCAAATATATAATATGTTAAATGTGTGTTCATTTAGTACTAAATGGGTGTTGACCGTTGGAATGCATTTTGTTCATTTTTGTTTTATGCTTGGGTGACTCAGTTTCTTGGATTGTTCACTTTTGATTTCAAAGGCACATGGCTCAGCATATGAGAGGTGCATTTGATTCATGTATGTCATGGTGTGTGTATGGATGATTGTACATCATGGAGTTCTAAAATGTGTGTATGGGATGAGGTGTGATTGTCGGAGTCAACTGTGATATATGTAGACACCTATATGTTGATGTCAACATATTATACAACTCATAAGGGGTATGGAACATACCTGCTGTGATTCATCTAATTTCATCCAAGAATACCTCTCTTTCAAGGTCCATTACTGCGTTGAATGCCTTCGATAAATCTGCCGAGCCTTTCTCCAGAGCCATTTACAAAAGCAAACTACACATTTTAGTGATCATAATGTACAATGTGTTGTAATTTAATAAACTATGTTTTGTCTTCCTCGTGATTAACTTACATAAACATTTGTACTGAAGAACATCCTTTTTGGTGTACTTGGATTCCTCCTCCATTCCATCCAATTTAGGATGAGACATAGTACATCCACTATAGGACTTTCTAAGTTTTGATCTGCTCCAGCCAAGGTCGCGAATCCCTCTCTGAATACCCACAATCTTTTTTCTTCGTCTTCATGCTCGTACTCAAAAAGTTTTTCCTTGTTCAATCAATTTATTGTTAGTATGTGACATGTCAGAAGTGCAATAAAGGCAATTAAGTAAAACGTCTTGTTCAAATGGTATATTATAAGTTCATTAATTGAATGCGTTATGTCAAGCACGCTAGGTACATGCTAGTAGTTTTGCTAGTGCCTGTTTATGTGTCTGTTTATGTTCTTGTTTCCAATGTTCAGTGGGTACGTAATGGGGTCATAGAAATACGTGTTGTTTTGTAAACTCAATACCATGTTCAGTAGCATGGGATTATCATACTAAAGCAGTGACCCTTGACTCATGCTCAAAACAACTTGCGTAAGTGTCATTATGTACATGGCATTGTCAGGTTACTATTTCGCATCATCCAAATGCCTCATTTGTGTATCTCTGTCTGTGACCTATAATTTTTCGCAATTGTGTATTCTCTAATATTTCATACAATTGCCAGAGTGTGTAAGCGGACATGTCTATTGGTAGTGATTTAGTTGTACCATGTAATTGTGAATAGGATAAGTTGGGTTACTTACGATGGGGGGTGCAAGTCATTTGGTGGTAGGAAGGCATAGTCTACCAACATCAATTGTGTTGGTTTTAGTCGATCTCTAGCTTCTCTGTGGTCTTTCAGGAATGGTGATCGACAATGAAAAGGTGTCTCTTTCACTATTCTCTTTGGCTGCTGCCTTAATACTAGTTCCTTCCCCTTTTTGCTTGCTTGATTTTCTACCTCATCATTCTACATGGACGGTTTTGTTTTGCCATGTTCGCCTTTTGCATTCTCCAGGCCAGCCTTTGCTTTATCTATGTTATGCATTTGCCTGGGACTTTCTAGTGATTTAGCTAATCTGTCATCCAATCCAGGGGCTTGATGTGTGCGCTGATAATATACTCTAGCAATGGATGTAGTTCCTGCTCCTTTGGGTGAAAAAGAAAACTTCAATGCTGTAGGATGTATTTCTTCTGAATGTGATGCACCTTGCTCTTTTTCATGTTACATGCCAAGGCTGAAGCTTGGAGGAGTGAAATTCATTGCTCTCTTCTGCTTCATTCTTTCTCTGGCCATGGTTTCTATATGCTCAACCTGCTGGAGAAATTTCGTGTTGCAGTAGAAAGTGTCATCGGTTGCTAAGCAGTCTCTTTGGCTTTCATTCAGACATGCTATGTCAGTGGTAGGTGGATGGCAGCCTTATGGGGGCATCTGTGTTGTATGATGTCCTTCTTGTGCTTGAGGAGCTGTTGTGTGTTTGTTCTGTGTACAATGAACATGAGCATTTGGCCAACTTAATTGGTAAGCTATATATATGGTGATTAGGCTATATTTATTTCAAGATGTGAATAACATTGGAGTGGTGTTGAATGTTAATTATGCAGGGCATGTCATCTATAATGACACTGATAGGTTCAAATTTGTATCAGTCTACGACTTGTATCCAAGAATCAGGGCATACAACAAGATCCTAGTGAATGCCTGCTCTATAGCTTCAACTAATTGGACAACTTTAGTCAAAGTGACAGTCTCAATATCGAAGAAACTTCGAGAAATCAATTCAAAACCATAGATGTAATCAGTGCATAATCATTGTTACTAAGACAATGCAGTAGCTTGGAATTGTGATCTTATTAATGGTTTTTCATTTCATATTCAATGGAGTACCTGATCCTTCGAGATGCACACTTTTGGAGTACTTGTGGTCCCTAGATCGAAAGCGTCTGCTTGTTGGCAAAAGGACGATAATTGACCTGAGAACATTGTGCAAGAACTGAGATATGTCTACATACATGACTACAATATCCATTCAGAAATTGGGAAAATACAATTGCTTGTGTGTGTTACGTGGCAGTGAACAATCGTAGGTATGTGTGCATTGTATACGTGGTGGTCTAGTTATATATAACCAAGTTCTTTTCTTTTATTAGAGTTTAAGATATCTAGTAATGGAATACATCTTATTGACATGATGTGGTTAGATTATTAGGTCAGTGTCTTGTTCAGAAATATGGCATTTGTTAAGTTTACCTCTGTTGGCTCTTGCCGGCCAGGTACAATGTTTTGCAACTTCTCTTTGCAGTGGGGACAGTATGGGCATTGTTGGCCTTCTGATGCAGCTGTTGTGGACAGTCCAGCCTTTATTCCTTATTGATGTTGTTCACCATTTAAGTCTTTAATGTACTGCTGCAAGTCATCTTCAGTTAAGCAGGTCAGAGTTCTATAGTCAATCCTTTGTATTATTCTGCCCCTGCCATACTCTCCAGGCAATTGCTCATCTTTTTCTCTTTTTTTCACCCTTTCTGTTGTCCAATTCAGGGCAGTTGGGAACCACCTCTCCACTTTCTCAGCTCTAAATTCAACTCTATCTAGGTAGAATAGCTGGAAACATAGAACATTATATACATTATTACTTGGTTTTCTCATTGCAAAAAGTATATTCAACCTTTGTGTGCAGCAATAAGGTGTAGAGTGTGCTTACCATCAAGAACAATAATGGCCCTGTGAAGAATTTCGTCTTGTCTGCCTTCCACTCTATCACTGCATCATTGAGGCATTTGATCACATATGCACACCAGTTATATTTGTGTATATCATTCACATTGCGCAAAATGTTTAGCACACGAAAATGACATGTGCCATTTGCATTTGCAATAATGCAGGTGCATATAGCATATATGATGAAATCTACTATGAGCTCCGCCCCGTGACCACCGTGTTCTATGATTCCATACTCCATACTCCCAATGGGTGGCCCTTCTCTTTCAACATTCCACCTTTGTCTTCATTGCTCTAAGAACATTGCATATTCTGTGTCATTGTCTAATGCTTTCGCTTCTTTTACTTCAAGTGCTCCCATTAGTAAACCCAACGTTGCAAGCACATCTTCTTCATATATCAATACTTTTCCATTGGGCAATTTTAGTGAGGTTTCCGAGGGGTCATAGCTCTCTAGTAACCATCTAGCTAATCGTTTTGGTATTAATCTTGTTCTCACAGCCAACATCCCTCCAAATCCTGTTGGCATAATTGCTCTTAATTGATCATGGTCTAGCCTCTCCACTACATTCGAGAAGCCCCCCCAGTGCCATTCTATGCCGAAGCAGGCCTTTCCATGACTTTGTAGTAATCATTGAATGTTCAGGGTTGGCAAGGTTGGTATCTCTATCCTGAACATGGCTCTGCTGAAGTTTGGCCTTCTAGGAAGCGATATTTGTTGTCATCTACTTTGAAGTATGCATCTTAACTTCAATGGCCTTACTATTTTTCTGTGTTTTTTTCGTAGGATCATATACTACTTGAATCATATCTCTGTCATCAAGTTGATGGCGCTCATCTTGTGTTTTGGACCCCTTTTCATTTGCATGTGTTTGGCATAGCAATGACCTGTTATATCTATATTAGGTCAGCATGCCTATTTCTATACATCATATTCAATTGGTAGGTATTTTGCTATTTTCATGCTATGTGGATAAAACAGTTATTAAAGTATGTGAACTGAATGAACTTCATGTAATTATTATTGTGAGCAATCAAGCAAATTTCCAAGTATACATTCAATGGAGTTGCACTATATCTAGGTTGTACAAACAACCATATTTATGCCATTAACAAGCAAATAATTCATATAGTATTCAAACTTATTGAGGGTAATAGTCTTTGAACCAGAACTCTACTTGTTTAATGTCAAGATATGATGCAGAGGTGAACGTGGGGTGCATTATATGTGCATGCTATTCTATTTGATGTGCTTGTCTTCTTTCTTTGGCTGTTGCAGTGAGTTGAAAATATTACACCTATATCTTTGCATTGTAAATGGAGCTATATGGCAAAGTCCATGAATCTGCTTTATGTTGTTAATTTTTTCTTTTTATTGAGTGCAAATTTATATGCAATTACTGAAGCACAATACAAGCGGGCCATAATGCCTCCATGAAATTGTTTTAATTTACAAAGTATTTTGTGAAAAGAGAAAGTTTGTTTGGTGGCCAAATGTGTTTTCTCATTTTCCATGAGATTAAACTGATGTCAGAGACTACAGCCCAACCCTCAAAATTTTCAGTTGCTAGCATTTTGCCATTTCCTCATTTTTGAGTCCATGCTTCCTCATATGCATATGGATATTTAATTTTCCCCTAATATCACCGGTTTCTACTACAATTTCATTCACTTTTTCCACAAAATTCACCACTTTCAAGAAGTAAATCAACATGGAATGAAAGTTCAAACTATGAACTGCATGTGTATTGAAGTTTTATACATATAAAGCGATGTCTTACCTTCTTTTCCTTTTGTACATGAGCGTAAATCTCTCTTGGTTTCTGTTTTCGTCGCTCATTCTTGCTGGAGTTGCCTCACGTTCCTCTTCCACCGAGTTCCTCTTCCTTTCTGCCATGAATACGGGGTACCAGAGCAAGTGAACCTTGCTGGGGTATTTCGTTTCGACTGGGCTAGCTGTTCTCTCTTCTTCTTCGCGATGGTGATGGAGTGGTTTTGGTGAGGTGAGTCTGTTCAGTTTCATGAAAGCTTCAGAGTAATAATGGCGGTTACAATTTGGTGTTTCGTGCTCCAGGCTTTATGGGGAAATGCGTGCGGTTTGATTGATGTTTTATTTTTTGCCCCCAAATTCCAGCATGTCAATATTGCCACCGTGGACAGGGGCAGTATGAACTCCCATGTCTATAATATATATATTGATTAAACTGATATTGAATTAAGCACATAGATGTTGATCTTCCGCTCTTCATCCCCCTGATTTCCCTCTTCCTTTGTAATTACTCCCCCTTATTCCCTTTTCTCTCCCTATTCTTTATCTTGGGTGTTCCATTGGCTTTTCCATGTGGCTTCTTGGGTATAAAGCCACTAAATGCCCAATCTCCCCTACAATGTCTAGGATGATGGTGAAAGCACTTGTTGCAAAGCTTTCTCTTCACTGCTAGCAGCCTCATCTCCCTTGTTTTAGTTCTTCCTAGGTTGTTGTTTGGGAATTAGAGCCTCCAATCCAAACTTTCTATTAACTTACGCTTCGTTCTCTTCAGCTTTATTCTCATCCCTAATCCTAACCATCTAAACAACCTTCTGATACATCTCTTGGAAGTTGGCAAATATGTGGCTTGCTGCCACCTCCTTAAACATACATTTCAGGCTATGCTCAAACCAATCCATTCACGTCTCTTCTATGGCCATCTAAATAGGGGTAGAGCACCTAAGCGTGTAGAATAGAGCTAAATAGTCCATCACGCTGATGGTCTTTTCAGTAGAGATGAAGAAACTCTTTCTCCTTATAGCCCATTAATTTAATATCCTTGGGATAATACTTTCCTTGAGATTTTTGTATTAGACCCAAGTTAAGAGTGGTTCTTGCACACGAGGCTTCCCAACATCCTGACAATACTCTGTCCCTTTCTCAAATTGTTGAGTGGCTAACTATACCTGAGATCTTTGGAGACACTGTAAAAAATAACTTTTGTATATAATTTAGGCTCCCCTCATGCACAATATGGCCAGTCCTCCCTCAAACTTAAGGGGTATCAACTTGTTGAACTTGCAGATAATATTCAAGGCTAAGGCTATAACGAAACCAAGCTGGATCGCCGAGCCTTCGGGTTCAGCTTGGTCAAAGCTTGACTCGGCTTGGATCAGACTCAGCTCAAACTGGCTCGAAAACAAAACTGAGCCGAGCCTGAGCCCGACCCAGCAAGGTTCGGCTCTGTTCGATTTGGCTCGGTTTGGCTTAATTAGTTTATTTTTTATATTATCTGCTTGTGTTGAAAGTATGAAATAACCTTTAGAATTAACAAAAATTTATACCGATCGTTATTTCTTGAATCCAATGCAAAAATTTAGAATTTAGCTTAGATTATAAACTTAAATTTGGAAACTTTTTAACCCCCAAAAAAAAAGGAATACCAAGCCAAGCCGAGCCAAGGTCAAAGCTCCGAGCCACACACTATGTATCTAAGCCCGAGCATGAACTTTTCAGGCTCAGTGAGCTTCGAGCCGAGTTTTTGATTGACTAAGCTGGTCCGAGCTCGACTTAGTTGATTCACACCCATCCATGGCAATCGGTTCACAGGAGGATGGTGATAGGTTGTTATGTCCCGACATATATTCATGCACATATCTATGAAAACTACTTAGCTTGAGAGGGTGGCAGTCTTAATAGTTCATTCATAATGCATCCATCCATCATATAATTTAAGCACAAAATCATCCGTCACACCAACATAAATATTAAATCCACAAATCCATACCACGCACAAATTAAACACAAAGTACTACTAGGGTTCATACGACATACAAAGTTACGAAATTTGTAGGTGGCCATGTTGGTAGATGGTTTAGTCACAACAGATAACTAGTTACGAAATTTGTGACTTGGAGTTACTAAAAATGTTATCTACTAACCTAATCTTTATTTGAGTTTGAAAATTATAAAACTGATCAACAGAGTCCACTACAACACAAGGTCAAGTCCAGTACACCATAACATCAGTGAGATAGGGAACCAACTCACTCTTCATTTGAGAAGCTATCCTCATATGGGTCTTCTTCGTTTTTCAATTCCTTCTTGTTAGGTTTGTCCGCCATGGACTCATTAGAAATCTCGGATTTTTTGGTGTGGTATCCAGCAACATGCCCTTCTGTCTACATGCTAGGTGCATGGCGCATGGCGCATGTTGAATGTCAACCTCCTCATTTACTAGCTCTAACAACCAGGTCATTGTGTCGAGCCATGGTGTCCTCCTAGTCCTTACCCTTAAATGGGTAGTGGCCATTTTCTTCTATGAAAACAATTATGTCTTCCAAGTCTTACCTATTGTCATGCTTGATTATTACTTTTTGACTACATGGCAACATGCTTGGAATAGCACACCCATGTGCTTGTTTTCATATCCTTATGCTTGATCTACCCCATTTGGGTTGTTCTGCACATTGCAATAGATCTAACATCTCGTAGCCCCGTGAATGGGAACGCATGGTATCATGCATCAACTATTTGGTCTCGACCAGTGTTAGATTTACTCACACAATGATGTAACAGGGGGGTGAATTGTATCTACCAATTTTTTGGTTTACTCAAAAACACTCGTCTGAACTGTTTGGAATGCATGTTTGCAGTAAAGTAGAAACAAGTATAATTGCGGAAATAGTAAAGAAGACACAATATTTTTACGTGAAAAACCACCTCTGGGCCAATTGAGGTGTAAAAACCACAACCTACCACAGTAGGATTTCAGCAATTCTTTCACTAAACGAGTCGAACACATTACAACCGTAACACATGTAACTTAGTCTACCCTAGACTCTCGTTACAAACACACATCCAAAGTCTCCCAAGACTTTTGACAGATACTCACGGACACAACGTCCACACGTCCCCTACAGGCACAACATCCAACGTCTACCAAGACTTAAACAACCTCTTGTCAAGATACAAAAGAGATAAAGAACACCTTACTTGAATGCTTCTAAATAAGTTGAGTGTATGGTACAATGCAACTCCTATTATGCCAATGATGAAGACTTGATTAAGCACTCTTTTGAGGGTTTTTCTCACAGGAAAATTCAGACTTAGGAAAGCAATTTTAGCACTTGACAATCGTGAAAAAGCGTTGCGAAAAGTTGAGGGAATTGGCCGCTTTAAATAATGGAACAATTACCAATCTTCCTTATAGGATAGGATCAAATATTTGGAAGATATATTTTTCTTAGGAGATAAGATCAAATATTTAGGGAATATATTTTTTCTTTAAGATAGGATTAAACCTCACCAAATATTTGGAAAATATTTTGTCTCTTAAACAAGGGAAGAAATAGTTTTAGATTTTTGAGAAAAAACGTTGGAATTCGAATTTTTATTCCCGACTTCAAAACACTGCAGACATGGCCTCTTGGGCCTGTTTTGAGACACTGTTCTGAGTCATCAAAAAACTGCCTCAAAACATTGCAGACCTGGCCTCTTGGACCTATTCGGAGACAGTGTTCTGAGTCATCAAAAACCTTTTAAAGTGAATGCAAAATCAGAGACCTTCTAATTGGCATACTAACAAGAATCTAAAAAATAAAACAAATGCTAAGCCTAAGGCTCTTGCTATCAACTGGACTTCTTGCATAGGTCCATGCTTCCACTGGCAGAACTGTTATAAGGGCGTGTTCTCATATTCTTGCGCATGTTATCAACTTTGATGCTTTATGCTTATTCGAACTGCTCTATGTATTTTTCTGGATCCTGTCAACTCAAGCACAACACATAACTCACAGCATATTGACTAGGTCATTTGGATCATCATCATCAAAACCTTATACATTAATTGGGTCAACAATTTCCCCCTTTTGGATGATGGCAAACCAAATGACCGTAAGTCGTTGTTGTTAATAGGGCAAGATAGGCTAGTGCCAAAAATGGACAAAGTCAAAGTTTATGTAAGTCACACAAAAAAAGAAACAGGAGCGAGAGGTCAACTTGAACTGGGCGAACTAGTCAAGACTTAGGTCATGCTCATCTTCCCCCTTTTGACATCATCGATGAAGGGTAAATAGGTTGGAGGGTTTGAGTCCAGTGCAGATGAAATCACCACGAAAGTGATAATGTGAGAAAGAACAACGATACACTCAAGCATATGACACAGTAAGGATATTGGCCATCCGAGTCACGCACAAACAAGTAGTACATAAACAAGTAGGGATTATGGAAAAAATGCATTAATCATCTAGGAAATAGTCACAATCCACCATTGTTCATACAGTAACAAGAAGAGTGGACAACAAAATAAGTAGTAAAAGGGAAAGAAAAGAAGACAATGTTAAGATCAGATGAAAGAAGAAGAAGGAGAAGAAAATTTGGCCGTGAGGGAAGAGATGGCACTCAGAAGATTCTCGTGACGTTTGGCATTGAGCTCCTTTTCTTCTGCGAGTGCCCTCTTCTTGTTTGCAATTTCTCCCTTTAGGTAGAGCTGATCCTCCATGAGAGTGTTTAGGGTGGGAGTACTGGTGGTTGAGGCATCACTGGGAACAGGGCGGCGAGGTGTTTGGACCCCTGTTCTGAGCTGGCACTCCCACCTTTCTTCACATGAAAGCCACACCCAATCAGAGTACTACCTCCTATTTCGTCAGTGATTTGAACGCTCGCTTTTACAAAGGAATCTCCACCTGCTCAAACACAGACATCAGCAGGAGCTCATACCCCACGTCATGATCCTTGGACGTGTTAGCAATGCGTCTAATGTGACTGATCATGTTCGCGGGTAAGTTGATTTTCTCACCCCGATCCAAAAGGTCAGTAAGGCACATGTCCATAGAATCAGCTAGATTTCATCCTTGACCCCGAGGAATGACATTCTTGATTATAAACCAAAATAACAAGTGATTTAAAGGTATCATTTTCCCCTTACGTACAGATCTGGACATGGTTAGTTAGGGGTTTTGGACTAAGTTCCTAGTCAGCTCTAGCAGTCTCTCCTCACCCAACACATGTTTGTCCTCACAGACATATACATCAAAACCATTAGCACACCAAGCATCTCACCGAGACCAGCAGCATCAAACCGAATCCTATGCCCACCAACTGTGCTTGTCACCACCCTATTGGTCACCACACAGTTGGCGTAAAACTCAGCCAACTTAGGAATAGAACACCCTCTATGAGTGTTAGTAAACAGGTCCAACCACCCCTGAACTCTTAATTTCTCTAGGAACACCCCAAGCCCCTGTTCCTGGAAATAAGTTACCTTGACTACCTTCCCTCGGACTACAGATTTCTAAAGGAAATGCTGGTATCTTTCAGGGAGTGTCATGCTCTATTTAGCTTTCTTTCTTCTAGGTTCAGGACATTCTTCCACCTGTTCTGACGACTGTTATGGAGATGCCTTGTTAGGAGCACAGTTCTTGGAGGGAACAGGTTTGAGAGGTGTTTTGGCTGGTGTTTTGAGGGGTGTTTGGAGAAATGTTCTTTGAACTGTTTTCTTCTTTTTAGCAGGGTTGTCTACTGTATCTTTTGGTAGTGGAAAAATAGGGGTAGGAACAGAACTTCATGTTCGGCGTTGATATAGTAGAGTATTGAGAGGGGCATTGGGTGTAGTGGTGGTCTTTCTTTAGCATTTCAAGCTTGGTTTGAGGGTTGGTTAAGGAGTGGTCTTTACGGTTCTTTTGAACTGTATAATCGATTCATCATCATCACTGTCTTCAGTGCAAACACTAGTAGGAACAGGTTCCTCAGCACCCATCCCAACCCACAAATTATCATCACTAGCTTCAGTGAAAACACCAGTAGGAACAGGTTCTTCAGCACCCATCCCAACCCCTAATTACTTGAACTTTCGACTGACTCGGTCGAAATTCCCTTTGTCACCAACTCAATTCTGGGCGACCAATTCCCACCCGGTAATTGTGTTCACGGTGGGAATTGTTGTAGGGTTTAGACCAACAGACCTCACATCAAGACTCCTCCAGAACCCATATATTGAAGAAGGTATAGAATAGGTGGGAAAGGGAGGAAGGTCCATACCCAAAGAGATTCCACTTGATGGGTCGTTGCAATAGTGCACAACCAATTCTTACTTCTTTTGCTTGACACTCGACTCTGACGGGAGCGTGGACGCGTGGTCTTTCTTCCGGTCGAGGCTGAGTCACCATGAGTTCTTGCCATTGGAAAGTTTGGGAAGAAAGATTTTAGGGTTTGGGATTTTGGAAAGAAAGGGGTAGCGATTTCCCATCGTGTGAAGGGAAGGAGAAGAAGATGTCAAGTTTGGATAGAGAATGTAGAGGAGGAAGAAGGCGAATAGGTTTTAAATGAAAATTTTAACTTCTAATTACCTTGCCGCGGCGCCACTTGTCTAGTGGATTTACAAACAGTGGTTGGGTATGTTCCTAGACCTTGTTCTCACTGCTAATTGTTCGGTGTCTTAGGACAATAAGGGCAATATCATTAGACCTCAACGAGTGTCAGCATGTTACATTTCACACACATGCTAGTAAAAGCACAAAAATTGAATGCATCCATTGTAACAATTTATTCGGCCTAAAAACCCTTAACTAGTCAATCATTAGGGTTTAAATAAGCATGCTCAAGTCTTCTTAAGTAAACCCAATTCAAGTCTATTCCTCTCAAACTATTCTTTACTTAGTGCATTGGTAAATATATCAGCAATTTGTCTCTTTTCAACATTGTCTCTCAAAAAATGATTACGTATGTCAATATGTTTAGTCCTTTTATGTAGACATGGGTTTTTGGCAATGTTAATTGCACTTGTGTTATCACAAAACATGGGATTGCATCCTGTGTCAACAGAAAAATCCTTGACTTATTGCCTTATCCACAACAATTGAGCACAATAAGAAGCTGCGGCTACATACTCAGCTTCTGCTGTGGACATGGCAACAGAGTGTTGTTTCTTGGTTGCCTAATAGCCCAAACAGGGCCCAAGAAAATGAACCATACCTGAGGTGCTTTTTCTGTCGACTAGGAATCCAGCATTGTCTGCATCCACATACCTAATGAAATCAAAGTTGCACCCTCGAGGATACCATAGTCCTAAGTCAGGGGTGTGTTTCAAATACCTTGAAATTCATTTTACAACTTTCAAATGTGTTTCTTTAGGATTTGACTGAAAATGACCACACAAGCCAACACTGGAAACAATGTCTGATCTACTAGCAGTTAGGTATAAAAGCGACCCTATCATGCCCTTATAGGATTTCTCCTCAATTGAAGGGCTCCCATCATCTTCAACCAACCTGGTTAAAGGAGAGATGAGTGTGTCTATGGGCTTAGCTGATTCCATACCGAACCTCTTAATTAATTCACTGACATATTTTTGTTGATGTGTCATAGTTCCATTTGAGATTTGCCTGATTTGTAAGCTTAAGAAGAAATTAAGCTCACCCATCATGCTCATCTCAAACTCACTCCTCATCAATTCTGAAAAATCATTACACAAATCACTGTTGGTTGCACCAAATATTATGTCATTGACATAGACTTGAACAATCAACAAATGTTCCCCCTTTTATTTGAGAAACGAGGTATTATCAACCTTGTCTCTTTGAAAACCATTACCGATTAAGAATTTTGATAAAGGTTCATACCAGGCTCTAGAAGCTTGTTTTAAACCATCGAGAGCTTTGTCAAGTTTAAACACATGGTTAGGCATATCATGAATTTTAAAACCAGGGGGTTGGCTTATAAACACCTCCTCCTTAAGGTATCCGTTGAGGAATGCACTTTTGACATACATTTGGTATAACTTGAACTCCATGTGGGCTGCAAAGGCCACCAAGATCCTGATAGCCTCGATCCTTACTACAAGTGCAAATGTTTCCTCATAGTCGATCCCTTCTTCTTGGTTATAGCCCTGAACCACCAGCCTGGCCTTATTCCGAGTGATTGTTCTAAACTCATTCAATTTGTTCTTGAACACCCACTTGGTACCAATTATTGATATGTCTTTAGACGGTGGTTCAAGGTGCCAAACCTTGTTCCTTTTAAACTGATGAAGCTCTTCTTGCATGGCAGTAACCCAATTAGAATCTACAAGAGCTTCATGAACATTTTTTGGCTCAATGTTAAATATGAAGGCACAGAAAGCACAAAAGTTTCTGACTTTAGACCTAGTTTGCACCCCCTGTGTTAATATCAGATATAATCTGGTCGAGAGTGTGCCAGCTCTGGTGCTTCCAGGGTCATGGAGCAAGTGAATCTAAAGACATGTTTTCCACTTTTTCCTGAACACTTGATGAAACAGGTTCTGGATCTATTCTGGAGCCTATTCCTACGACTGTTTGGGAAGGATCAGGTTGAGTGGGTCGGTTTTGTCCCAAATTAGGTTCAGCAAAGCTTCCCCCTGACTGGCTTGCTCCCTGCCTACCTTCCATATTTCCAGATCCAGGACTTGTTTCCTCTTCAGGAGACTTACTATTATCCACCATGGAGTTTTGAGTGAGTGTGAGGTCTTTTCTTACAAGACCAAGTTCAAACTCCTCATCCTGCATATCATGCTCAATCATGGAGTTAGTTTCATCAAACAATACATGCATACTCTCCTCAACACACAAGATTCTTTTGTTAAACACTTTGTATGTGTTACTGTGTGAGGAATACCCTAAGAATACGGCCTCATCACTTCTAGGGTCGAACCTCCCCAAGGATTCCCTCCCATTATTGTGCACATAGCATTTGCAACCAAACAGCCTTAGGTGCATAATATTGGGTTTTCGTCCCTTGAAAAGTTCATAAGGAGTTTTGTTGAGTATGGGTCTGATCATGCATCTATTAATAATGTAGCACGATGTGTTTAATGCTTCTGCCTAAAGGTTTCTAGGAAGACCACTAGCGACCAACATAGTCCTAGTCATGTCTTCTAGAGTACGATTTTTACGCTCTACCACCCCGTTCTGTTGGGTGTGCTGGGGGCAGAAAAATTGTGATATACATCGTGTTCATTACAATAATCAATGAAGCTTGAGTTTTCAAATTCTTTGCCACGGTCAGACCTAAGACTTACCAATGAGTGTCCTACTCTCTTTTCAATTTTCTTGAGAAGCACAAGAAACTTCTCAAATGATTCATCTTTCGATGCCAAAAATAAGGTCCAAGTGAAACGAGAGTAATTATTTACTATAACAAACACATACCTCTTCCCGCCTTTACTTGTGATCCTCATAGGACCACATAGATCAACATGTAGTAGTTTAAGAGGTCGGGAAGTACTAGCACATTTCTTTGACTTGAAAGAAGTCCTAATTTGTTTTCCTTTAACACAAGTGTCGCACACCTTGTCATCATTGTATTTGATGGAAGGTAGTCCGACTACTAGGTCCTTAGAAACAAGTTTACTCAAAAGAGAAAGGCTTGTATGACCTAGCCTCTTGTGTCGAAGCATAACATCTTCATCAAGAGCACTTAAATAAGTCAAGTGATTTTGGGGAAGTGAAAGAACACACACTTTATACACATTGTTGTGTCGCTTCCCCCTCAACACAACACCACCGAAATTGACATTGGTAATCAAACATTGATCTGAAGAAAACTCAATGTGATTACCTCTATCACACAATTGAGACACACTTAGCAAATTATGTTGTAACCCATCAACCAAGTACACATTATCAATAGAGGTAGAGAGTGATTTATCTATCTTACCTACACTGATAATTTTCCCAGATTTCCCGTTGCCAAATGCCACTCTCCCTCCATCAAAGGTTGTAGGTGAGAGGAAGTTTGATCTATCTCCTGTCATGTGCCTCGAGCAACCACTATCCAAGAACAATAGTTGGTTGCCTCCTCTCACTTTAACCTGCAAAACAACTAAGTGTTAGTTTTGAGAACTCAGATCCACTTGGGTCCCGTTTTCTTTGACATGGAGATTGACTCATCTTTTCTAATCCATATTTGCTTAACATACATTGAGTTTCTCTCCACGACCCTATTTCTCAAGGAGCAAGCATATCGATAATGACTAATCTTACCACAATGAAAACATATTATATTTTCTGGAAGTCCAACATATTTTTTGTTTGCTAGTTTAGTGACACATCTACTCACAAATCCTAGTCCCTTTTTATTATGGTTATGGTGAGTGTTTGAGCAATTAAGTGCTTCTAAGGAATTGTTCCAGCGCCTGTTCTGAACAAGGTCAGATTTGGCCTTATAGAGCTTTTCAAGCAACTGACTGTTTTCATTTATCAGGGCTTCTATCCTGAGTGTTTCTACGGACCTGTTCCTGTGCCTGTTCTAAACAAGGTCAGTTTCAGCTTTAGGAACCTTTTCAAGCAACTAATTGTTTTCCCTCACCAATATTTCTATCTCAAGTTCCAGTTCTTAGGACTCCTCTTCTAGCTTTGAGAGATCAGTGCTAAACACTTCTTCTCTCTTGTTCATTTGTTCTTTAGCATGTCAATGTCCCTGCTTAAGGCAAAAGGTTTTTTTATCTTGTTCAAACGTGAGAATCTCATTTGCTTGCTCAAGTTCTTGTATGGTTTTTTCAAGCATTCGGACATCCCTTTTTAACTTGGAACAAGTATCTTTAAGCATACAATTCTCAGTACTTATTGCCTTGCATTCATCCATTAAGGAAAACAATAATTTCAGAATTTTTGCTTTCTTAAAACCGCGTACCTTTTCGTTGAATTGGGACATGCTTTCGTCTGATTCTGAGTCAACTTCAAATTCGCTTTTGGCCATAAGCACCAGTGCAACAGCGTCGTCTTGGGAGCTACCCTCTTCTTCTGAAGTTTCACCCCATGCTACCACCATAGCTTTGGTCAACTGCTCGGCAGAACTACTAAGCTCTGGCTTCTTTTTGCAGTTTCGAAACTGTTCTGACACCTGTTCTTCCTTCTGCATGGGGCAATATTTTACAATGTGGCCATGCTTTCCACATCTGAAACACCCAGAATTTTGGTCCTGGTCGCTGTTCCCTGCTTTGCTGGTACTCCCCTTCTTGATGCTCTTTCCAAACTTCTTGAAGATTTTTTTGAACTTACGAGTTACCAAGGCCATTTCTTCCTCATTCAAGTCCGAATCATCACTTCCCATGGCCTTTAGGGCAAGGCCTTGATCTTTCTTTGTTTCCTCTTTCATCTGGGAGTTTTTCCTCAACTCGTAAGTTTGAAGGTTCGCAATGAGCTCATCCATAGAGATTTCGTCCATCTTCTTTGCTTCCTGGATGGCTGTAACTTTCGTTTCCCACGAATTAGGCAAAAACCATATGATCTTCCTTACCAATTCCTCGGTGGTAAATGATTTTCCCAAGGATTTCAAATCATTGGTGATGTGGGTAAAACGTGTATACATATCCATCACTGTCTCTTTGTCACTCATTTCGGACAGTTCGTACTTTCTCATCAGCAGCTCGATCCTGGAGTGTTTGACTTGGTTGGTTCCTTCATGAGACACGCGAAGAGCATTCCATATCTCCTTTGCCAATTCACTCTCTGAGATTCGAGTGTACTCGTCCGGTCCAAGGCCAAAGTATAGAAATTTCTTAGCCCTTGCGTTTTTCTCCAATTTCTTGAAGTCATCTGAGAGAAACTCATTTGACTTCTTAGGAACTGTTTTGCCATCATCTATGGTTTTCATTGGAATATAAGGATCATTCCCAATGATCATCCACAGCTCATAATCATCAACTTGAATGCAATTTTCCATGCGGTTTTTCCACCAAGTGTTCTTGGACTTAATTCTTCCACCAGTTTGGCCTCATTGCCCTTTAGCTGTGCAAGTAGCTCTGTCAACATAATAGGGGCAGTTTTGAGATCTTGTAACAATGACATAACAGTTGGACACGAGTTCAGCACTGAGTTATATGTGCTCATAGAGAACCTAATACCTGAATCTTTCATCCATTGCAGACAAAAATACATCTGGGAGAGCTTGTCATGGCGACCATATGAAGAAAGGACCATGTTCGAGGTGAATGTATCCAATGCAAACCCACTGTCTTGCATTTCAGCAACAGTCTGTAGCATTTCTTCAAATAGTCCTAACCTCCCATGTGCTTCTACCACAGACCTAAACTCAAAGGCTGAGGGTTTAATGCCCCTCTGTCTCATCTCAACGATCAAATTCTTAGCTTCATGCGGCTGGTCCATAACATAGAGCCCTCCGACCAGTGATTCATAAGCTCTTCTCCTGACATAAACAGAGGACGAACTTGATAACATCTCATTCAAACGGGCATAAGTACTAGACAATCCGTTCTCTGATTTCAGTTTTGTAACAAACTCCATCAGATTGCAGTAGAATTGGATGAGATCTCATTCCTTTGGGCATTTTGTAGAACGAGTAAGCAAAATCAAGCCCTCAACATCTCCTATTTGCCCTTGCTTGTATAATAATGCAATAACGTTGGCAACTAGTTCGGAGTTCTAGGAGAACGAAGATGCTTCCGTAATTTCTATGTATAAATGCAACGTTAAAGGAAGATACATAAAACATACATTTTTAGCTCAAAAATGTACCATAAGGATAAGGTACTGGGCCCAAGGAGCACTTCCAGAAATTTTAAAGCCCGTCCAAGTAAACATGTTATCATACAGCCAAAAGGGAGTGTGGAAGGATAATGTAGTATGCTTAGGAATTCTCGCAATAAATTTTCAACTAGCGTTTGGTATTAGACCGATTACAACAACAACAACAACAACAACAACTACTCCCCTCAGCGTAGGTCCTACTCATGCAGTGTCTGTGGAGATAATAGATGTTGGCAGCCTTACCTATGCAAGCACCATTGCCCACACAAAGAGACTAAAATGGTGTTAGGATTTGATTTAGAACTTTTAAAATGTTACAATATGCATGTTAGAGTATAGAGGTATTTTCTGACCTGCCCTCACTGAGTCAAGGGTTCATGTCCACCGTATCCTTTTTTCTTTAAAAACATTTGGAGGGTGGGCATGGGGTTCATTTGATAGCCATGAAAGTGAACATAATGAATCATTAGGGACTTCAACAAATCAAATTTTACAACCACTTGAATTCATAATAATAATTCTGTAAAATTAGGTTTCGGGTTGGACTTACAGGGAGAGAAGGGATGAGAGCAGGGCTTGGGAGCTAGCAGCATGAGGGGAGATGAGATGGTGGAGGGTGCTCAAAACGACGGACTTTGGTGCAGATGCCACGAATTTGGAGATTAAACGATTAGCAGACGCATAAGGGTCTCGGGTGGAGGACATCATTATAGTTGTCACAATTGAGCTCAAAAATCGCTCACCTTGTTTTGTGAGGGCGCTTCGTGTTGACAATGAAGCTGGTTTGGAATTTGGGGGACAAGAAGAGTAAATCGATTGTGTTCTAAGGTGGCGATGATGGAGGTGAAGGCAACCATTGAAATCCAGTCGTGGTTATTGCCATGGATGGAGGCTCTGAATTCCGGCCATAGCTGGAGATTTGAAGGAACAATATTTGAGATAATTGAAACAGGTTTTTCCTCAATTCTTTTCTTACTGGAAGATTGGAGTCCTATGTCTCGGCATTCAGGTTCGGGTGGCAGTTCGTGACGCGGAACGGACCAGATACATACACTGGAAAAAATGGTCATTTGGTTCGGTTACGGATTACGTTAAGTTCGGATTGGGTTATGTTTGGGTTAAATGACATTTCGAGTTGTTTCGGTTTGGGTCGGGTTTGGTTCAATTCGAGTCGATTTCGGATCAACCAATTTTTGGTCAAATATGCTCGTCATCCCAAAACAAGCAACTTTGTAGAAAATTTCAGATCGGGCATGGTACGGCTCGGGTCAATTCGAGTTTCGTGTCCACTTTCAGGTGACCATATTTCGGATGTTGGATCGGATACGGGTCCGGATCGTTTAGTTCGACTTTCAGGTCTCAAGTCTGTTTTGCTAAGTTTACAGATACACATTGGAGCAAACCCATTAGTGAGCCAATTTTTGGCTCACCAGTGGGGGCCTACCTATCCCTACCAAAAATGAGCTAATTTTTAAGGTACTTTTCCATCTATTTTATGCTTGTTTTAATTGTATTGCTATGGTTGTAATTTGATTTTATTTTATTTTTGTAGGTTTTGAATAATGTTCGAAAACTGCCAGAAATTACAAAAAAAAAATAGTGGAAAATTACGAAAATTAAAAAATGGATTAAGTTGACATGAACCGGCCCAAGAATACAAAACCGGACCAGTCCAGCCCCACGCGAGCAGCACGTGACACAGCAGCCCCCCTGTGGCCTTCTTCTTCTTCTTTGCTCCTTCCCAGCTGCACGAACAGAGCCATAAATAGAACTCTTCGGCTTCCCCATAACCAACCATGGCTATCTTCCTTTCTCCTCTCATACAATTGTCCGTTACACTCTCTCTATCTCCTCCATCATTATCCATCATAATCACCATCTTCAAGACTACAGTTATGGAAAATGGAGGGACCAAGGGGTGGCTCAAATGGAGGTTACAAAAGTCGAATGGCAGAGTAACTGGCAGGGGTAGCAGGTGGAGAATAGAGAGTATGTGGGCAGAGTTTATTTTGGTGCTTTTGTTTATTTTTCGTTCTCCTTTTACAGTTCCAGATCCGTTCGTAGCAATTGAAAATGGGTGTAATTAGCCTAAGTTTGGTTCGAAACGAAAGAGAACTTTAATTTTTGAGGTGAATTTACGAGTTGTTCGGTTCAATTTGTGCATTAGAAGCTAGCTCTTACAACTCTGGTGCTCTATTTCATGTCTCTCTGTTTGTTTCATGTTCCTCTGTTTCATGTTCGAAACGAAAGAGAACCTGTGTTCCGCTTATTTAAGTTGATGTAATAATTGCAACCAAGTGTTGATGGCTTGAATTAACCGCAATTTGGTGCTTTAGTTTTCTTTTGTTGGCCTCGATTGCGAGCTAGCATATTTCTCCCAGGATCGTCAATTAATTTGGTTTATAAATTTATTGTAAGTTGGTTGCTTTTAGCATATAATTTCAATTTATGTTAGAATTTTTGGTAACCTAATTTTATAACTTATCCCTGAGTATCGACACTTTCAAGTATTACAACGTTAAACTGTATACTTGCGCAAAAATTTACTAACAAGTTTTTGGCGCCGTTGCCGGCGATGAGTTTGTGAAATTAGGTTGTCTTGAGTCGTAGTTTAATTATAGAGTCGTTAGAGTCGTTTTCGTTTTAAGTTTTGGTTAAGTCGTTAATTTAGTTTAGTTTTAATATTGAATTTAGTTAGTATTTTGATCTTTGATTTTGTCGAGATTAGTTTTATTTTAAGAGTTTATTGTCGCTGAAAAAAACAGTACTAATCAGTTTGGTTTATGTACAGTGAAAAAAATTCAAGGTTGAACTGATCCGGAAATATTTAAAGTGCAAATTTTTCACCGATTTTCTCACCCTGTTCAAATTTTCTGGGAAAATTCTGGTGTGGTTTTTGCTATTTTGATATTTTTTCTAGATTCAGAATAATTTTTAGATTTTGTGTGAATATTTGTAGAATTTTGGGAATTGTCATGATTTTTTTGTGAATTTTAGACTTAATATTCTGTTTGCATTTTTCTGCACTGTTTGGGGACAGAAAAAATTCGAGAAAAATTATATTTATGTCCTTTGTGATTGTGTAGACTTTTATGTATATTTAATTCTGGTTTTAGGAGTTGTATTTTCTGTTTTAATTTTATTTTAGAATTGGGTTGTTTTGGTGTTATTTATTTACTAATTTTCTTTTAGTTTGTTGGTGGTTGTGTTTATAGCTGTCGATTTGATCATGGTTTGTTTGTGTAATTTGATCCTTTGTTTTGTTTTGTGGTTTACAAAAAAGAAATAACAAAAAAACAAAAAAAAAGATGTTCATGCTTTGTGATTTGTCTCTTTGGTCTTTCTTTTCTTTTGGTCCCATATTTTTATTTTTGTTAGTTTATTTTGTGTGCTTAGCTTGATTATTTCAGTCTCTTGTTTTTGTTTTTAGTTATTAGTGTCCTAGAGTCATTTTTATTTCAATAAAAAAAACAAAAAGTGAAAATCCTAAAAAGTGAAAATTCTATTAAAAAAAAAGAATTCAAAAATGCCAGTGTTTAAATTCTCACAATATGAGCATGAATCCTTTTGGAATTATTTGTCTAGACCCAACAATTACCGTGCTCAGTTGAATCAAACTTTTGAGAAATGAAAATTTTGTGAGGTCATTGTTTTGGGTCTAAATGTTAAATTTAGGGGTATTGTTGAGTCCATGTGCTCAGGGGGTTTGCTAGGATTGTTGTCTAGATCTCAAGATGAGGTTTGGGATTTCTTTGAAAGGTTAGCTTGGGATACTTATGAGTTTGAACAAGCTAGAATGAACTTCAAGTACCCAACTCATACTGAGTCTGCTTTTTATGCTAATCCTTACTCCCGATGTCATTTTATAGATTCATATGACTCCTCTTATGCTTCTCTGCCTCCTGTTTGGTGCAATGATTGTGAATCTTCTGCTCATTATGCTTGTTCTTGTCCATATCATGACTATTTTGATGCTCAATGTGCTAGTGTTGAGAAGAGAATTAATGAATTGACTGCTAAAATGGTAGAGACCATGAAAGCGAGAATTACTGAACATTCTCAATGTTTTAATCAAAGTAAGGAGAATTGTAATGCGTCTGACTCTTGTTTAGGATCTCCTAAATCAGGAGTCAGTCTTTTTGATGATTTTGAGCCCTCTTGTCTTCCTAGGCCTAACTTGAATGATGCCCAACCTTTGCCTAGTTTAGAACAAGAGGATGACCACCCTATGTCTCTATCTCCTGACCTTGGAACACAACTCACAAAAGGATGTCATTGAAAACGTCCTAGTTTATGCCGACCCACCCACCATTTTTGATGAATCTTCTAAGTCTGAGGAGGGTTAGGAGTTTGAGCACACTGGTGAGTTAGATATGAGCATCCCATCTGTAGTTGAGCTTCATGATTTAGATGACTCAAATGATATTTCCTAGGAGTCGTGTGAGGAGGAAGTTGAGCCCACTACTTTAGACTTTGGTGATGATATTCTGTCTGTGGAATATGAATCTTTTTCATGTGCGTTTGATATTACAAGTCTTGATGAGGGTTTTTGTGTTGAATATGAATAATTCTCTTTTAACCCTCTAATACCTTCTGAGTCATTCCCTATTGAATATGACTCATTTTATTTTGATGCCAATGTGGGTTTGGACGTGGATTTGTGTGCTGAATACGAATCCTTTTCTTTTGAACCCATTCAAACTGAGATCCTTTTTGGAAACTGCAAGCCTGAATTTGTTGAGTCTGAGAATATTGCCACTGAGACATTTGATTTAGACCAGACTCTTGCGCACATTGACCTTAAAGGACTTGTGGATTTAGGACCCTTTGCTTTGCCTAGACAGTTCATTCATGATAATCCAATTTCTAGGCCAATGACCCACCAGCTGGCTAGTTTGCATTACATCTGCTTGTTTGATGTTTGGGACCATACATTTGACAAGTTGAAACGGGCCCTTACTTGTGCTGCATTGATAAGGTGGACGTACTTTATTTGGCGCCAACCTTCTTATTTCTTGTGCGTTACTTTTATCGGGAGTTGGTCTTCTGTATTTGACAAGCTACTTCGTGCGCTAATGGGTTTTGAGTTGAGTAGCAATTTTCAGCTTGATAAGGAGTGGTTGATGCTCCTTAGGCCTCTATTTGCGCATTTCACGAGGCTATAGCATAGGTGTAGTTCTGCACCTGAGCTGGTATAATCGTTCATCTTTTTCTCTTCTTTTTAAGTTTTCTTTTGTATATATTTGTTGCTTGGTTTTATTTTTCATAAAGTTTTTTTTGGTTTAGCGTCTTGTCACATTCCTCTCTTTTTGAGTCTTCTTTGCTTTTTGTATATTTATTTTTCTTTTTGGCTATATTTTATGTATCTTTTCACTCCCAATGAGGACATTGTGTGATTTAGGTGTGGGGGTGGGAAAACTTTGAAAAATTTGGGGAAAAAAAATCGAAAAAAAAAATTGAAAAATTTTTGACAAAAAAAACAAAAAAAAACAAAAAAAACAAAAAGAAAATTCTAAAAAGATTTTTGTTTGTTTTGCGGGCAGTTTAGTACTGTTCTGATCAACTTAAACGCCCCTGTGCTTTGATTGTTCGCCTGTATATACGCATGATGTGCATGTTAGGTCTCTGTTCTCGGTATGTCATTCTTGGCTCTACTTCTAACCCCATTTGTTCATTTTTGCTGTGTAATCCAATCCCTATTTATATCATCCTCATTGTCTTAAGGTTTTAGTTTTTCATTATCGGTTCTCCCACTTGTTTTTGAAAAGAAAAAAAAAAGGAGAAAAAAAAAAAACAATGAAAAGGAAAAAAAAAGAAGAAAAGAAAATGAAATAAATTTAGAATGACAAGTAACCCTTTGAGGCATGCGCTACTGGGTGTTACCCTTTGAGGCAATGTTGCTACTGGGAAAGCTTGCTTCCTCTGTTAATCAAGTGGGATTGAGTTTGATTTTGGTAAACCTAAGTCGTAGGATGATGAGACACATGCACACACGAGCACAGGGAATGATTCAAAGCTTTAGAGTATAAGTGGGATGAAAAGTTAGTACTTGAATGTCATTCATGGGGTAGAGAGCCTTGAAGTGTACAATATGTTTATATGCAAGCTAACATTTTTGCTACATGGTTGATTTATCTTATTAGAATCAGTGCATATCTGTTCCCAGTTTTGTACATATTAAGTTTTGAAAACAAAACCCAAAAAGATTTTCGATTTTCTATTTATGTTTTCTTTTATGGATTTTGTGGGTATATCTTCTGCAAACCCTCACGAGACCTTCCTCGTCCACTAGGGGTGACCTAGGGGTTTAAAGGGCTTGTTGCACATGCTAAGTGCAATCGTGATTCTTACGAAAGTGAGTTAGAATTTTATTTTCTTTTCTCTAGGATTTTTAGTTTTGTTTCACTCGAGGACGAGCAAAACTTTGGTGTGGGGATATTTGTTCGTACCAAAAATGAGTTAATTTTTAAGGTACTTTTACACCTATTTTATGCTCGTTTTAATCATATTGCTAAGGTATTAATTTGATTTTATTTTATTTTTGTAGGTTTTGAATAATGTTGAAAAAATGCGAGAAATTACAAAAACAAAATAGTGGAAAATTATAGAAATTGAAAAGTGGGTCGAATTGACATGAACTGGCCCAAGAATACAAAACCGGACCAGTCCAGCCCCACGCGAGCAGCACGTGGCACAGCAGCCCCCCCTTTGGCCTTCTTGTTCTTCTTCGTTCCTTCCCAGCTGCACGAATAGGGCCATAAATAGAACTCTTCGGCTTCCCCATAACCAGCCATGGCTATCTTCCTCTCTCCTCTCATTCAATTATCCGTTACACTCTCTCTATCTCCTCCATCATTATCCATCATAATCACCATCTTCAAGACTACGGTTATGGAAAATGGAGGGACCAAGGGGTGGCTCAAATGGAGGTCACAAAATTCGAATGGCAGAGTAACTAGCAGGGATAGCAGGTGGAGAGTAGAGAGTACATGGGCAGAGTTTATTTTCCTGCTTTTGTTTATTTTTCGTTCTCCTTTTACAGTTCCAGATCCGTTTTTAGCAATTGAAAATTGGTGTAATTAGCCTAAGTTTGGTTCAAAACAAAAGAGAACTCTAATTTTGGAGGTGAATTTGCGAGTTGTTCAGTTCAAATTCGTGCATTGCAAGCTAACTCTTACAACTTTGGTGCTCTGTTTCATGCCCCTCTGTTTGTTTCATGTTCCTTTGTTTCACGTTCAAAACAAAAAGAGAACCTGTGTTTTGTTGATTTAAGTTGATGTAATAATTGCAACCAACGGTTGGTGGCCTAAATTATCCGCAATTTGGTGCTTTAGTTTTCTTTTGGCCGCCTCCATTGCGAGCTAGCATATTTCTCCCAGGATCGTCAATTAATTTGGTTTATAAATTTATTGTAAGTTGGTTGATTTTAGCATCTAATTTCAATTTATGTTAGAATTTTTGGTAACCTAATTTTATAACTCATCCCTGAGGATTGACACTTTCAAGTATTACAACGTTAAACCGTATACTTGCGGAAAAAAATTACTAACACTACCACTACCACATTAATCCTCTCTTTGACGTTTTATGTCACAGTCCTCACTCTCTCCAATGGAAGGCTTACCACTTTGGCTCACCAAATAAAACAATACATATGAACCCTACATTTAACCATGAAATAATACTTATAAATCCAGTCCATAATACACAACTTTATTTTTAAAATTAAAAAAAAAGAAAAACTAATAAAATATTTTAAACAAACAAAACAAACCTCACAAGTGAGCTCGGGGCTCCGAGGCTCCCCGTGAGGCGTGAGGCGTGAGGCTCCCGCTGCAATTCTTCCCTCGCCTCACCAGTTTCTCTCTCCTCCTTTTCCTCCTCGCGAGCAAACCATTGTCTTTGCTCTTAGAACCGGGTGGTCACAGTTAATTGCCTAAATTTTTCTTAAAAATATATATTGCTATTCAAAAACCTAATTAGATATTATAAAAGGCAATATTTTTTCAGATCTATATTAATATTAATATTTAAAAAATTATATTTAAAAAAAGTTTACCCGATCAGGGTTGGTACTACACTTTTGCATGTAACGTGGGTTGATTTGGCTTAACTCATTGTTATGGCTATGCAATTCTAATGCATTCACAATGTTTACAATCTCTCAGTTAGACCAGTCAATTTCAGCTGGCATATTAAATACGAGTCAGGTGTATTCGGGTTTCGATAAAATATAAAATTGGTACATTTCGGATTTAGGTTAAATACAAGCGGGCGTATTTTGGTTTTACGAATTTTTGGTCAACTCAACTGGTTTGGAGCGTCTTCTTAGTTAATTATTTCCTTTTTTGTCAAAATTAAAATTTCAACATATTTATTACTTAAAATTGTTTGTGTTTGATGAACGAGCATTGTATTTGTAATTTCTTAAATGAATATAAAAAATATTCGAACTTTTCAATCTGATGTATGAACATCATGTACGGGTGGATAATGAATCACGTTTGGATGGGTTGACCCATATAATAAAATATTAATAATGAGTCGGGTCATTCATGGTAAGCCAATTTAAAGCTTGTTAACAGGTCGGAGCAGTTCAAGTCATTAATAACTCATTTAATAATTCAATGCTTTCTCAATTAACCTACCATTACCTAAGCAAATTATTGGTGGGTTGATCATAAGGTGTTTAGCAGAAACACAAGTTGGTCCATTGCCTAATACTGACATCAAGTTTGAGACTAATTAGAAAAAAACCAAACAAAAGAATATTAGAAACGCAAAAGATATTACAATTATCTATTAATTATAACATCAAAATTTTCATTTATTACAAAGCAATATTATTTAAAATGCGTTGAGATGTATTCATTTCATTAAGAATATAATGGTATTACTTCCACATTTTTAATACTTGTCTTATTTTAAATTGACTTTCTTGAGATTAGATGATTCCTTCATGCCCATCTTCCAAAATTGTTTCATTATAAGTTGTGCATGATATTATTTTATAGGAATGAATTTGGAAAACAACAGGTACTAACGTCTAATTTGCAAAGATATGTGCCAATTATATACCGTCTCTGTAAACGATTTGTTATAATGAAAAAATATTATTGTTATGGGCAAAAAATTAAAGAAAAATAAAAAAACAAGGATATAATATTTGGGTTAAGCGGGGGGGTTCGGGGTTCAGGTCGAGTTTGACCCAAAAAATTTTAGGTTTTTAAGGTTTGGTTTATTTCAGATTCGGATCGAAAAAATCGTGTTCAAAACCCACAATTTTCGAATGGGTTTAGGGCTTGTCAGTTTTTGTCAGGTCTATGTGCGCATGCGTATATGCATATGTATATGCATATATGTATATGTATTGGCGGAGGGAGAATGGTGTCAGTAGGGTCAACTGACACCCCTCCCCCTCCAGAAAAAAATAAATTACTATGCTAGAAACTTAAAATAATGTATAGATTAATGTTATGGCGCTAATATTGGTTGATGATGTGTGTAGCCTAGCGGTGGGAGTGCTTATATTGTTGGTTTTCAATTTAGGATGTTGTGGGTTTGAATCCTGCTACGGACAACTTCTCAATTTTTTCTTCACTTTTTTTGCTTATTAGCATTTCTTCAATTTGAATTTCAAAGTCTACTAATTATAGTTTAGTACTTTAATTGACTTCAATTTGCTATTTAATCCTTATTTTGTAAATCAATTTGTTTTTTAAGTTTATATATGAATTTAATTTGTGAATTTCAATTGCAAATTAATTTGTTTAATTTGTGGGTTTAATTTGAATTTTGGGTCAAAATGTATAAATATTCTAAACAAAAGCACTTTAATTGACCTAAGTAGTTCAACTTGTTGATTAATCCTTTAACTTAAGATTAGTTTGCTTTTTTAGTTTTAATTTATGAGTTTAATTTTTCAATTTAAATTTTAAAGTTGTTTAATTTGTGGATTAATTTTAATTCTAACTCAAAATGCAAAGATATTTCAAAAAAATATTTAATGAATCATTATTCCCTTCAAGTTCTAATTTGAAAACTCATTATTGAATGAAGAAGGTGAGAACGATATCACTCAACAACAACTATCAACTTATTTTCGACACCCCTCTCCTAAATTTCTGGCTTCGCCCCTGTGTATATGTATATGTATATGTGTGTGTGTGTGTGCGTGCGTGTGTGTGCGCGCATACATACATACATACATACATACATACATACATACATATACATATATATATATATATATATATATATATATATATATATATATAGATAGATAGATAGATAGATATATACACACACATATATATACACATGTATAATCCACCCAAAAGTACAAACTATTCTAAGCTATTTTCTAAGTTTGGCTTGTTATTTCTGGACACCCCCCAATGTAATAAATGATAACAAAAACAACAACAACAACAACAACAACAACAACAACAACAACAACAACAACAACATAATAATAATAATAATAATAATAATAATAATAATAATAATAATAATAATAATAATAATAATAATAATAACAACAATAATAACAACAACAACAACAACAACAACAACAACAACAATAATAACAACAATAGTGATAAAATTTTTTGGTAAGGCCTCCATCATTGGGCCTTGGAATGGGTTCCAACTTCAAAACCTAGTGGAAAGGTTTGACCCATTGGCTCACCGTTCATTAGGATTTTATAATTCACTTAGAAATAATATTTAAAGTCTTCCTAACTTGTAAGTGCTGGAAAGTAAGAGTGAGTGATGTCTACTTCAATAAGCTGCAAGCAACTAAATAAGGAGAATAGTGGTATTTTCCCCTTAAAGTCTTTGACACTCAAATTCAAAAGGAATTGAGAATGTTGACAAGCTAAGACTACTAGAAGGTTAGATTGCATAACGACTTAACTATCTTACCTCTTATGATAGTGCTAGCCTTACTTATCTAAGGGACAAGAGGAAATTTTCGAGAGATTTGGTGCTAGGATTCTAGTAATACACAAATTAGATTTGTTTCCTTTATACTTATATGTCGTTAGATATTTGCCTCTTTGTGAGAGATTGCATAAGATCAAATCCCTTTTTCTTTTACTCCAATGCAAGCTAGAGCTAGATTGTAAAGAAGGCTATTGGCCAAGTCTCCCTCGAGCTTCCTTGGGAATGTCTTCCTGAAAATGCCACCAACTGCGATGGTCATGGGGTCAGCTTGGTGGCTTCCTAAGGCTCTACCGACTTTCCCATAACTACTTTCTTATAAACGGTGCATTGGGTGGCTCTGTACGTGACACCTCTATAGACATACGTGGTAGCTAGGATGGATTAGAGCTTTACATTAGAGTCACCAGCACATTTTAAATTTTATGCACATACCCATAATTCCATAGAAAATTAAACGCCGTAGTCCTTCTGTCAACCAAATCCTCAAACAGAACGAACAACCGTGACACATTGAATTTGGTTTTCAAGAAGGAAACGAGTTCTGTCTATGGGATCAATCCCCACTATCCCGAATTAATATGAATGACTCCATGATTACGAACTATGAAATAGGATATGGGGGTGAATGTACGATCCAATGGATGGTGAAAACCAACCATGAGAATGCATACTTCAAAAGGGGCCTCTACTAGAATTGAATACATCAAAATCTTAAATTTCATAGTTCCATGCACGAGATATTTTCCATGGGTTTATGGTTTTAGTAGTGAGACAATTACCAAGAAAATATTTGTGTTGTCATTTATTAACAAATCATTTTTATTAAACAAATGGGAAAAACTAGACAATGATAAATTTTGTGACCTTTTTATTATTGAACATATTTTTATTCATGAACCAAGAAATAAAAATGAACCATATTTTTAATCATAGAGGATCAAAGGAAAAGCATAGATTCAAAGCATAAGAATTAAATGAAAGCTTTAAAATAAATTATTATCTTTGCTTTATGTCACTCAATACCTACTGATCCGAGTACTAATGGCAAAGCAACGACCTTAGGTTGATTGGTTCCCTCCTCCCAAGTGTGTTATGGCAGGATGAAAGCTTGTATGCATAGAGATTCTTAAAAAGATTGAGCATAGCGTTAGGAAGAGTTTTGTTACTAAAATTCTTTTTTTAGATGAGTAGAAGGAGGAGAAGAAGGCTGTGTCTCTAGTTTTATGATGAGGTAAGAAAAGAGTAGAGTTTCCCTAGGCCTAAGATGTTGCCAAATAAAAGGGAAACTGTAATACCCTGAGTGTGGCTTAAAAGGGATCGAAGTGACTACTTATATCACCAAAGCTGCACTTTTCTTTTTGAGAAGCCTACTTTTAAGAACTCCACAATTAAGCGTGCTTGTTGAGGAGCAATCTTGGGATGAATGACCTCTTTGAAAGTTTCTCAGGCAGCGTGTGAGCGAGGATGAAGCACGCCGGAAAGACTTATGGTGATTTGTGGGGCTAGTTGACGATCCTTAAAGCGATTTCTGGTAACTGTTCACGGCCCGTGAGAGGTCTGGGCGTTATTGATGGTATTAAAGCCGACTCGTGACCGCGAGCTGCACCAGTGGATGGAGAGCCTATAGGCTGTCACCTAGCGGGGTAAAGATACTGGGTGTGGACCGCTGGTCAAGAGGACTCGTAAGTAGGTCGTTAGTGAGGCACAATGAGGACATTGTGCGTTTTAAGTAGGGATGATTGTAACACCTCGAGTGTGGCTTAAAAAGGACCGAAGTGACTACTTATATCACCAAAGGTGCACCTTTCTTTTTGGGAATCCTACTCTTAAAAACTTCACAGTTAAGTGTGCTTACTGGGGAGCAATCTTGGGATGGGTGACCTCTTGGGAAGTTTCTCAGGCAACATGTGAGCGCGAACGAAGCGCGCCAGAAAGACTTGTGGTGATTTGTAGGGCCAGTCGACGATCCTTAAAGCAATGCTTGGTAATAGTTCGCGGCCCATGAGGGGTCTGGGCGTTACAAAAAAGCTCCACCTCCCTTTTTATGGCCTTAACAAGATGATTCGACTAAGAAAAGGATTAAATAAAGATAAAAAATCAAATTGAGAACAAATCAAGATAAACATCAAATCAAAGATCAAGATTAGTTTAAAATCAATTAAGATCAATTTATTGATCAAATGTTTATAAAGAGAAGCAGAAATTGTGTAGTTGATTTATCTTGGCAATCAACAACATTCACATCCTTAATTGACTAGATTTGATCAATAATCAATTAATCATGTGGGGATTTTACAGTAGGGAGCACATCAGGTCCTAGTAGCACAAACTTGGACCTAACAGCAGCTGCTGGCTAGCAAAACTTGTTGTCAGCCTTTGTGGTGTCTGGACTTGTCAGTTCGGGCCAGCAGGTTAAATATAGGACATGTGTGTTTGGATTCTAGTAAAATACGGATCGGGTGTATTTTTTGTTAGGGTAAAATATAGGCGAGCACTGTTGCAGTTTTGTGGGTTTTGGGTCGACCCAATGGGTTTAGAATGCCTTTTCTATTAGTTATTTTTATTTTGTTAAAATCAAAAATTTAGCGTACTAATCACTCAAAACTATCAGTAGTGAAAAAGTATAGTGATTGTAATTTCACAAAAGAATATTACAAATATTCAAACTTAACATTATGACATATGAACGCCATGCATTGGCGGCTAAAAAATCAAGCCCCCCTTTAAGTAGGGTGTGTCAACCTGTATTGTTGTTATTTTCGCAAACATATGGATTATTGCTGTAGCAAATACGGGTGTCGTCCCCTAGGATGAATTGTGAAGTTTAGGTTGCTAAGTGGACCCCTTGAGACAAGCTAAACTATCAACAAACTAAAATGAAATTGAATCGAAGCCAAAAAAAAAATTGTTGAAACTATGACACCAAAACAACACGATACCACTAGATTAAAACACCAAACATCTCAAATCCTACATCTTCAATAGCACGAAATTCAGCGATCAAGTTAAGTTGGCTTGGACAAGGGCAACAAGAGAAATGTACAAAGTGTAGACGTCAACCCCCCCTCCCCCCAAAACTACAAGTGCAGCCATAGGAAACATTAACCAATCCAAACAAAATCCAAAACAGAACATTCAAGTTCAACACACAGCTTGTACAATCCAACACCAAAAATTGAACTGTTTGGCTTGAATTAACTGAAAATTTGCCTGAATCACAAAATTTGAGAGTTTAACTACTAATCTAGGAAAAAGAAACCAAAGAAAGGAAATAAGAAGAATAAGATGAGGAACAATGGAAGTTAATCCAAATTGACTTTGATACTACCACTACTCTCTTGACTCAGTTTACCAACTCAAAATCCGATTACACAAGTTGAGGACTAACACCTAGAATTGAAACTGAAAACAAATGAAATCGAAAATTGCAACTGGAGACAACTCTGCTCTCTTCCTACTCTCTACTCTATGTTCTTTTTTCCTGCTTTCCGGCTTCTACCTTCAAGTTGTAGGCCCCTAAAGCCGCTGTCTGTCATCCCTTCAGTAATTTCACTATTTGTCAATTAACACCTCGCAACTGTTTCTATAACAACTCCAATTCAATGCCTATTTTGATGATGGTGATGTTAAAAGAATAATTGAATAACAGATGCTGAAATTAAGATGATTGATGAAAGAGGAGTGAGACAGCTACCTTACAGGGAGGAAGAAGAAGGAGAAGCCAAAGGAATTTTCAGGTTCTAGGTCACAGGGGGAAACAAAGAAGAAGAACAAAGGATGGGAGGACCACTCACGCAAGCACATGGTAGCATTGTAGCAAATCAAAGCCGATCCCACAGAGACTAGGTTGATCAATGAGGCTATTTCCCTCAAGGTAGGCTAAGCGAATCAATACTTAATATTGAAATTAACTATCTAGTCTAATTGATAAATATTCAAGGAAATAAGTCAACCAAGAAATTACCCAGTTCAAGAATAGATAAAGCACTCTTTCTTTAATTAAGAAATTTCAAGACCGATAATCGAGATATCACAACCCTCTTTCAAGGCCAAGCGAAATACGCACATCAAATCAATCATCAATTCTCATGGATTCTCGATTAGTTTAGGTTCGTTAGGCACACGATTATCATTTTAGGTCTCTCAATCGATAATTCTCTGTAAAGATATCATGCAATCAGGTCAAATTTAGTGATTCCGACTTCAGATTTCACCTTTTAGTACTTCGTCCAATATCTAATACAAGCAAGAAGGCGATCAAACTTCTTACAAGAAATTCAAACTCCAAACCTGATGAAATAAACCAAACAATTGAAAAGCGTACCAAACAATCAATTCAAGAACATAGGCAAATTTAAGTTCAACATCAATCCCAAGAATTAATAATTAACATGAATTACATAATGTAGTCTATCAATCTAGAAAGCAATAAATCTAAATGAGAAAAGAGAAGATAAGGTAAAGAATTGCTCAGTCCCGAACGCGTGCTTGAATCCATCAATTCGCAGACACGATCCTACTTCCTCGCGAATCTTCCTCTTCTACTTGCTCTCCCTCACTCTAAAAATGGATTCTACTCCTAATTACATGGTGGGATTGAATGGAATGGGATGATAGATCCCTCCTCCAAGCAGCCGAGTATGTCTGTATATAGCACCTCCCCGTTCATTCTCAGCCACAAAAGCTGAGGAAAACGAACAGGTGGAGTAGTTGCAGGCTCACCACGGGCATGCAGCCACCACTGGCAGACTGTGGTGCTTGCTAGATCCGAAATCATCTGCTCTTCTCTTGCTCCACGAGCATGGCAACTTAGGGGCATCAGTTGTGGTTCAACATACACTCAAATGACGGTCATATGCCTGGTCAAAATGGTCCTAATTCCTATAAATATCAGCACAGAACCATACTTAACTATAAAATGAGAATAGGAGTATAAATTATGAGATAAAGCTCATATATTCCAGAAAAAGTGTTGCAAAACGTCCTTAAATGATGTGTACAAAGGCACTTATCAAACTGCCCCATGCTTAAACAGATGCTCATCCTCAAGCAAACACTAGATAAAATCAACAAGGGGAGATGAAGCTAAGACTCAGAACATGACAACCTCAAATAGTGCGCAAAACATTTCAAAATCAGAAGAAGGTGAATGCTTTCAAACAAGTACATGACCACAAGCTCGACATCAAACTTGATTACCTCAAAGAACCATAAAGCACATCATGCAAGCACATGAAATTGATTAGAGTCAAATGGATCGGTAGAGCCTCACTTTTGGGAAATGTGGATTACTCCCACTCATGTGTTTAAAATATAGCATAGGTTCACTCAAGACTCATTCCAAGGATGCAGTCTACCATATACTTGACAAGGCTCTTAAATTCTCCACCACTAGAATACAATGTGCACATGACAATCAAGAGGACTTTATTTGTGTTGTAATGTGGGCTAGAGGGGTTAAGGGAAAGGAGGTGGGCAAATGAATTTGGAACAATGTGGAGCTACTTGGCCAAGCGACTAGGGAGCAACCAACCAAAGCGCCAATTAACCAATAAGTTTACCAACACTCCAAACCCCAAAATACAATGAATATATCCCATGAATGACATGGGAAATGAGTTGACAAATAAGGAGCATAAGCTATGCACATATCCAATGCCAATCAACTTAGTCATTTTCTTTTTGCTTTTTTTTGTTCTCTTTTTTTTTTTTGCTTTTTTTGTTTTTTACTTCAACATAAATTTTTTGTTTCTTTGTTTCTTTTTTTGGGAAATGAAACGAAAATTGCAATTATTGAAAGGCATAGGATCACTAACCATCAACTCACAACCGAATAAATATACACAACCCAAACAAGAGAGAACCAAACAAATGCTCAATATCATCAATCCCTCAACAAACCAACATACCAAAGCCACCTTATATTATCCCCAAAACCATGCACTACATAGATGAAGTCATGCTCTATAGACATGGCTTAAAGGTAGGAATATGTGTTTGGCCAAGGGCTAATATGAAGGGATTATAGCAAAGACGGATATAAGCTCGAAGGGGCTAGCAAAGGGGAAAAATGTGTAATACAAGGGCAGGCTATTTGGCTATAGGGGTAAAATGACCAAAGAAAGAAATGCCTCTATCATGTAATCAAATATGCACATGTTCATGTGGTTTTGAATAGGAGTGAAGGCAAGTTCTAGAGATTCAACAATGGAAGAATCACATCCACAAAAGAAACATGAGAATAAATATAATGATTAGTCCAAATAAGACTCATAATCTCACGGGTTCTCTACCAAAGTCTCAATAAGCTCTTGAAATGACTCCCGTCTACCAACATTAGGGCTAACGACTCCAAGGGATAACAAAGTTCTCAATCAAGACAAGGGTCAAAACAAGAATATTTACAAAACCTTCACAAATTTTAGCGCCAAAAGGGATTACACATCAAAAGATACTCAAGCTCATGAAAGCTATTATGCCTAAACAAAAATTATCGTTGCTGGTTATCTCAAACCAATCCGCACCATCTCTACATGCAATCCTATATGCAAATCTAAAATACAACTAAATACAACACTAATGCAAATAAAAAGAGACCTAAAACCATATGCTCTAAAATGTATGCAAGCTAATAACGAAAATAGCAAACATAGAAACTACCCTTCCCCCATGCTTAGATAAAGCATTATTATTCAAAGTAAGAAAATTAAGTGAAGGGGAAGGGTAAACAAAAAAGAACAATTTTACCAGATTAGGTGCTAAGTGTACCTAAGCTAAGGCCTCCTTGCAAATGGGCCAAATGGAGCATCAGCCACTCCATTGCAACTTCAAGACCCTTTCTGTCAAAATTAGATGTCATTAAAGCACGCAGGAGCTTATCAAACTCTTGTGACCACAATTTAGAAAATGAAAGGTAAGAGGCAATAACCAAAATTACGCCAAAGAGATTAAGTATCCTCTTAATCTTATCAAAGGCCTTAGAAAAATCATAAGAAGGATTAAGAATGTAGTTCACATGATTTTCTTAGGAAAGTCTCCAAGGCATATACAATATGGATCAATAGGGGGGATCATACTGTCTAAGGTAACCTAGAGACACATAATCATCAACATTCCCACCAATCATACTAAACAAGTTATCCTCATAGCCCAAATGAATATTAGTATCATAAATCATAGGACTACCAACAGGCTCAACAATGTAATACTCAGGAGAAGAAGACGGTAATGAATAAATAGGTGAAACATGGGAATGATCAACGGGATTGGGGGAAACATTATTATTAAAATCAAGGCTAGGAAGGTCCTTATGCACAAACACATCACATGACCCCTCCAAAGGAGTCTTAACTTGATCATGCACGTCCTCTAAAGTATTTTCTGACTTAACACATACACCAACAATGCTAAACCTAGCAACTCCCCTAAAAGGCTCACCCACCTCAAGCCCCGTGCATTTAGCTAAAGGAAACGATGAATCAAGTAAGGTAAGGACATCATCAGTATTGCCCCAGGGTGATACAAAGTCATGTTAAGTATAGCATGCATAATAAAGACACAAATTAATATCATGGTCAGAAGAATTACACAAGTGACACCAAAAAGGGCCATAATAAGATCTAGAGTAGAACGCACAAGGATCAAAACATGAATATCTAGAAACATAACTAGCCCTCTCAAATTTAAATGAATCCCAAGCAATCCACTCAAGCAAATAACATGCATCATCAACATTTTTACCATGAAAATCCCAATACTCTAAAAGAACACGGGTTTCACTATTTACACCCTTATCAATAATGTCCAAAATTTTTCATTTACCCACACAATAACCACATTGAGTAAGAAAAGCATTTAAGCGTTTAAAATACCTCCAAAATAATTCATGCTCGAATTGGGGGAAATGGAAAATGGCCATCGTTTTTTCTCAAAATTTTTATTTTTTCATTTTTAATTTTTTTTGCTTATTTTTCAAAGAAAAACAAAATGGTTAGTCAAACCTATCAAGAAAAATCCAATATTTGACGCTAGTCCCCGGCAACGGTGTCAAAAACTTGATAGGCCCGCAAGCGTATGGTGGCATTGTAGCAAATCAAGGTTGATAAAAACAACTATCTATTGGGCTATATTCCCTCAAGATAGGCTAAGGGAATCAATAATTAATATTGAAATTAAATTAAACAACTATCTAATCTAATGGATAAATATTCAAGGAACTAAGTCGACCAAGCAATTACCCAGTTCATGATTAGATAAAGCACTCTCTCTTCAATTAAGAAATTTCAAGACCGATAATCGAGATATCACAACCCTCTTTCAAGGCCAAGCGAAATACGCACATCAAATCAATCATCAATTCTCATGGATTCTCGATTAGTTTAGGTTCGTTAGGCACACGATTATCATTTTAGGTCTCTCAATCGATAATTCTCTGTAAAGATATCAAGCAATCAGGTCAAATTTAGTGATTCTGACTTCAGATTTCACCTTTTAGTACTTCGTCCAATATCTAATACAAGCAAGAAGGCGATCAAACTTCTTACAAGCAATTCAAACTCCAAACCTGATGAAATAAACCAAACAATTGAAAAGCGTACCAAACAATCAATTCAAGAACATAGGCAAATTTAAGTTCAACATCAATCCCAAGAATTAATAATTAACATGAATTACATAATGTAGTCTATCAATCTAGAAAGCAATAAATCTAAATGAGAAAAGAGAAGATAAGGTAAAGAATTGCTCAGTCCCGAATGCGTGCTTGAATCCATCAATTCGCAGACACGATCCTACTTCCTCGCGAATCTTCCTTTTCTACTTGCTCTCCCTCACTCTAAAAATGGATTCTACTCCTAATTAGATGGTGGGATTGAATGGAATGGGATGATAGATCCCTCCTCCAAGCAGCCGAGTATGTCTATATATAGCACCTCCCCGTTCATTCTCAGCCACAAAAGCCGAGGAAAACGAACAGGAGGAGAAGTTGCAGGCTCACCACGGGTATGCAGCCACCACTGGCAGACTGTGGTGCTTTCTGGATTCGAAATCATCTGCTCTTCTCTTGCTCCAAGGGCATGGCAACTTAGGGGCATCAGTTGGGGTTCAACATACACTCAAATAAGGGTCATATACCGGGTCAAAATGGTCCCAACTCCTGTAAATATCAGCAAAGAACCATACCTAACTATAAAACAAGAATAGGAGTATAAATTATGAGATAAAGCTCATATATTCCAAAAAAAGTGTTGCAAAATGCCCTGAAAATGATGTATACAAAGGCACTTATCATACTCCCCCATGCTTGAACCGGTGCTTGTGATCAACCAAACATAAGATAAAGCCAACAAGGGGAGACAGAGCTAAGACTCAGAACATGACAACCTTCTTAAAGTAGGTAGATCGTAGCATATCACAAGCAAGAATAGCAATCAACGGCAATCCCAAATAGTGCGCCAAACATTTCAAAATCAGAAGAAGGTGAATCTTTTCAAACAAGTACATGACCACAAGCTCGACATCAAACTTGATCACCTCCAAAGAACCATAAAGCACATCATGCAAGCACATGAAATTGTGTTGAGTCAAATGGACCGATAGAGGCTCACTTTTGGAAAATGTGGACTACCCTCGCTCATGTGTTTAAAATATAATATAGGTTCACTCTAGACTCATTCCAAAGACGCGATCTACCATATGCTTCCCATATGCTTGACAAGGCTCTCAAATTCTCCAGCACTAGAATACAATATGCACATGACAATCAAGAGGACTTTATTAGTGTTGTAATGTGGGTTAGAGGGGTTTAGGGAAAGGAGATGGACAAATGAATTTGGGACAATGTGGAGCTACTTAGCCAAGCGACTAGGGAGCAACCAACAAAAGCCCCAGTTAACCAATAAGTTCACCAACACTCCAAACCTCAAAATATAATGAACATACCCACGAATGACATAGGAAATGAATTGTCAAAGAAGGAACACAAGCAATGTACTTATCCAGTGCCAATCAACTTAGTCATTTTCTTTTTACTTTTTTTGCTTTTTTGTTTTTTACTTCTACATAACGTTTTTGTTTCTTTGTTTTTTTTGGGGAAATGAAACAAAAATTCCAATTATTGAAAGGCATAGGATCACTAACCATCAACCCACAACCGAATAAATATACACAACACAAATAAAAGAGAACCAAACAAATGCTCAATATCATCAATCCCTTAACAAACCAACATACCAAAACCACTGTAGACTCAATTATCCCCAAAACCGCATACTACATAGATGAAGTGATGTTCCATAGACTTAGCTCAAAGGTAGGAATATGTGTTTGGCCAAGGGCTAATATGAAGATGAATATGTGATCATAACAAAGATGGATATACGCTCAAAGGTGCTAGCAAAGGGGAAAAATGTGTAATACAAGGGCAGACTATTTGGCTATATGGCTAAAATGACCAAAGAAAGAAATGCCTCTATCATATAATCAAATATGCACATGCTCATGTCGCTTTGAACAAGAGTTAAGGCAAGTTCTAGAGATTCAACAATGGAAGAATCACACTCACGAAAGAAATATGAGACTAAATATAATGATTAGTCCAAATAAGGCTCAAAATCTCACGGGATATCTACCAAAGTCTCATTAAGCTCATGAAATGACTCCCATATACCAACATTAGCGCTAACGATTCCAAGGGATAACAAAGTTCTCAATCAAGACAAGGGTCAAAACAAGAATATTTACGAAACTTCACTGATTTTAGCGCCAAAAGGGATTGCACATCAAAAGATACTCAAGCTCATGAAAGCTATTATGCCTAAACGAAAACATCATCAAAGGCTATCTCAAACCAATCCACACCATCTCTACATGCAATCGTATATGCAAATCTAAAATACAACTAAATACAACACTAATGCAAATAAAAAGAGACCTAAAACCATATGCTCTAAAATGTATGCAAGCTAATAACGAAAATAGCAAACATAGAAGCTACCCTTCCCTCATGCTTGGAAAAAGCATTATTATTCAAAGTCATAAAATTCAGAGAAGGGGAAGGGTAAACAAAAAAGAACAATTTTACCATATTAGGTGCTGAGTGCACCTAAGCTAAGGCCTCCTCGCAAATGGGCCAAATGGAGCATTAGCCACTCCATTACAACTTCAAGACCCTTCCTGTCAAAATTAGATGTCGTTAAAGCACGCAGGAGCTTATCAAACTCTTGTGACCGCAATTTAGAAAATAAAAGGTAAGAGGCAATAGCCAAAATTACGCTAAAGAGATTGAGTATCCTCTTAACCTTACCAAAGGCCTTAGAAAAATCATAAGAGGCATTAAAGAATGTAATCCACATGATTTTCTTAGGCAAGTCTTCCAGGCATATACAATATGGATCAATGGATGGATCATACCCTCTAAAGGAACCGAGAGACACATAATCATCAACATTCCCACCAATCATACTAAACAAGTTATCCTCATAGCCCAAACGAATATGAGTATCATAAATCATAGGACTACCAATGGGCTCAACAATGTAATACTCAGGAGAAGGAGAGGGTAATGAATAAATAGGTGAAACATGGGAATGATCAATGGTATTTGGGGAAACATTATTATTAAAATCAAGGGTAGGAAAGTCCTTATGCACAAACACATCATGTGACCCCTCCATAGGAGTCTCAAATCGATCATACACCTCCTCTAAAGTATTTTCTGACTCAAAATATGCATCAACAACACTAAACCTAGCAACTCGCCCAAAATACTCACCAACCTCAAGCCCCATGCACTGAGTTAAAGGAAAGGCCAAATCAGGTAACGTCAGGACATCATCTATATTGTCCTAGGGTGATGGAAAGTCAGGTTGAGCATAACATGCATAATAAAGACACAAATTAATATCGTGGTCAGAAAATTACACAAGTCACCCCAAAAAGGGGCATAATAAAATCTAGAGTATAACGCACAAGGTTCAAAACATGAATATCTAGAAACATAAATAGCCTTCTCAAATTCAAATGAATCCCTAGTGATCCACTCAAGCAAATAACATGCATCATCAACATTTTTACCATGAAAATCCCAATACACTAAACGAACATGGGTTTCACTATTTACACACTTATCAATAACGTCCAAAATTTTCCATTTACCCACACAATAACCACATTGAGCAAGAAAAACATTTAAACATTTAAAATACCTCCAAAATAATTTGTGCTTGAATTAATGGAAATGGAAAATGGCCATCGTTTTTTCTCAAATGTTTTTTTTATTTAAAATTTTTTTGGTTATTGTTTCAAAGAAAACAAAATGCTTAGTCAAACCTATCAAGAAAAACCCAATATTGGACACTAGTCTGTGGCAAGGACGCCAAAACTTGATTGACCGACAAGCGCACGGTGGCGTTGTAGCAAATCAAGGTTGATCCCATAAAGACTAGGTTGATCTATTAGGCTACATTCCCTCAAGATAGGATAAGCGAATGAACGCTTGATATTGAAATTAAACTAAACAACTATGCAATCTAATGGATAAATATTAAAGGAACTAAGTCAACCAAGCAATTACCCAAGTCAAGAATAGATAAAACACTCTCTCTTTACTTAAGAAATTTCAAGACCGATAATCGGGATATCACAACTCTCTTTCAAGGTGAAGCGAAATACCCAAATCAAATCAATCATCAATTCTCATGGATTCTTGATTAGTTTAGGTTCATTAGGCACGCGATTTTCATTTTAGGTCTCTCAATCGGTAATTCTCTCTCAAGATATCACATAATCAAGTCAAATTTGGAGATTCCGACATCAGATTTCACCTTTCAGTACTTCATCCAATATCTAATACAAGCAAGAAGGCGATCAAACTTCTTACAAGCAATTCAAACTCCAAACTTGATGAAACAAACCCAACAATTCAAAAGCGCATCAAACAATCAATTAGGCAAATGCAAGTTCAACATCAATCCCAAGAATTACAAATTATGAATTTGATAATCTAATCTATAAATCTACAAAGCAATAAACCTAATTGAGAAAAGAGATGAGAAGGGAAAAAATTTCTCAGCCCGAACACGTGCTTGAATCCGTCGATTTATAAACACGATCCCGCTTCCTCGCGAATCTTCCTCCTCTACTTGCTCTGTCTTACTCTAAAAATGGGGTCTACTCCCAGTTAGATGGTGGGATTGAATGTAGTGGGATGATAGATCCCTCCTCCAAGCAGTCGAGTATGTCTATATGTACCGCCCCCCCCCCGGTTCATTCTCAGCCACAAAAGCCGAGGATAATGAACAGGTGCAGTAGTTACAGGCTCACCACGAGCATGGCAGCTACCATTAGCAGATTGTGGCGCTTGCTGGATCTGAAAACTTCTACTTTTCACTTGCTCCACGAGCTTAGCAACTCAGTGGCATCCATAGGGGGTCAACATACACTCAAATGATGGTCAAATGTTGGGTTAAAATTGTCTAAATTCCTGTAAATTTCATCAAAGAAACATATCCAAGCATAAATCGAGAACAAGAGTATAAATTATGACATAAAGCTCATATATCTTCCCAAAAAAGTGCTATAAAATGTCCTAAAAATGATGTATACAAAAGCACTTATTAGGGGGGGAATAGCAGGCCAGCGAGAGAAAAAGGGAAGGAGTGAGGAGCGAACTGGGCAGGCCCACGAAGTTGAGAAAGGAGAGAGGAAGGTTGTGAATGGGGGTGGGGGGAAGGCACTCGAGCTGGGCCTCGACAATGTTGGGCTAAGCACAAGGCCTTCAAGCCCTTCCCCCCCCCCCCTTTTTTCTTTCATCCTCTTCAACTTAATCTATGTCCTTTTTGAGCTAATTATTCATCTTTTTCTTAAATTTTTTTCAATTCCTACAAAATAAACAAAAGTACTTTAAAATTCTAATGTACTAATTTATTTTGAGCAAACAATAGATAATAATAGGTTATAAAATATCATAATTTCTAGTTTAATATATACCCTCACACAGAAGTTTTGCTCGTCTTCAACTAAAATAGAACTAAAAATCCTAGAAAAAAATTAAAATCCTAAATCAATTTAATAGGAATTGTAGTTGCATTTAGCGTATGCAACAAGCCCTTTAAACCCCTAGCTTACTCCTAGTGGACGAGGAAGGTCTCATGAGGGTTTGCAGAAGATATACCCATAAAATCTTACAAGAAATAAGCCAAAAATCTTTTTGGTTTTTTTTCAAAAACTTATATAGACAACATTAGGGAAAAATATACACATTTTAATTTATTACATCACTCAAGTAACCAAAGAATTATATCACATATAAACAAAATGTACAAATTAAGAAATTCTCAGTCCCTATTAATGAGATCTATACACTGTCTTTTACCCCACTTAGAAATTATGTACAAGAATGACTGGTAGAGCCTTCCTTTATAGAATGTGGAACCACTCTTGCTCATGTGTTTAAAATTTAACAAGGTTCGCTCAACTCTCTTCCAATAATACAAACTACCATAGGTTTGTTAAGATTCTCAATTCTCTATCACTAAACGGCCAAATGCAAAATAATAATCAAGAGGACTTTTCTGGGTTGTAATAGGTCCAAGGATAAAGGGTTAGGAGAGGGACAAATGAATTAAAAAACATGGAGCTAAAAGCCATAGCTAATGAGCAACTAACACTTACACCAATTATAATGACCACACACTCTCTCAAAACAAATTTAAGAAAACACCCACTCAATCGGACCATTGAAAATGAGCTTATACAATGATAACACACATGCCAAACACCCTTGTTCATAACTCTTATTTTGGAACTTTTGAGGTTTTTTTTTCATTTTTTTTCATGTTTTGTTTCTTGGAACGTTTTACATTTTTTTACATTTTTCTAACTTTTTTCTTTTTTATTTATTTTTTTTTGAGAAGAAAATGAATGAATGGCATGTACAAAGTTAACAACTCAATTTCCCAAATGGTCACAATAAATCATCCTATTATATAACCAAAATCAACCACCAAATACATCCTCACCCAAAAGCTACCCTCCAAAATAATGAAGTGTGGCTCCACTAGTCTTGGCTTTAGTATAGGAAATGTGTTTAGGCCAATGGCTAAAATGAAGGGCTCACAACAAAAAGGGTCAAGGCTCAGAGGGCTAGTAAATGGTGAAACAATCAAGTCCTGGTGACACTTTTGCTAATGTAGCTCACAAAACAAGAATGCCTCTATCATATTATCATAATACACATGGTGAATGTGATTTTGAAGAGAATCAAAACAAGTTCAAGAGATGTAATCGTGGAAGAGACACACATAAAAGAAAAATGTGACACTAAAAATGATGAATTAGTCTTTAAGGCTTAAAATCTCACAGGTTCATCTACCAAAGTCAAGCTTGCTTAGAAATAATGTCGCGGTTAGGACCGTATACAAATATCACACTATATAACTAAGTTCTATCAATGCACACCACATCTATATACAACTTAATACTAAGGTATAAGAGAACATAGTCAATTAGAATAGGACATATCTTCCTCAAAAACAAAACAACAATATTTTTTTGATTTTCAAATTTTTTCATTGTTTTTTAGTTTTTTTTTTTAATATTATGAAATTTTCAAAGTTTTCCCACCTCCACAACTAAATCAAACAATGCACTCATTGGAAATGGAAAGAAGTAGATAGATAAAAAACTAAAAACAAAAATAAATTTACAAAAAGAAAAATAAGACTCAAAAACCAAAAACGACATGACTCAAAAACAAATACACAAACATATACACACAAAAGGAAAAAGAAAAGCATCCAACTATACGAAATGAGAAAAAGAGAAAGGAAGGAAAGAAATTTCAAGCAAACCAGGTCAGGTGCTAAGTACTCTTAAGCTATATCAGAAGCATGTCACCAATAAGAGTTCGGCTCGTCGAGTATCAAACATTTCACATCTTCTTTACTTGAAAATTCCAGAAATTGCTTCAATCTTTCGCCATTCACTTTGAATTTATCTCAACTCTCATGATCTTGAATTTCGACTGCATCATAAGAAAAAACACGTGAGATAATATAAGGACCCATCCATCGGGACCTCAACTTCCCTGGAAAAAAATAGAGCCTAGAGTCATATAAGAGTACTTTCATTCCTAGGGTAAACTCTTTCGTAGGGATTTGTTTGTCATGAAACAACTTTTCCCTCTCTTCATAAGAACAAGCACTCCAATAAGCCTCAGCTCTAATCTTCTCTAGCTAACTCAGTTGCAGTCTTTGCTCCTCACTGGCCTCAGTCAAGTCGTAATTGAGTATCTTAATAGCCCATTAAGCTCTATGTTCTATCCCAATAGGGAGATGACGAGTCTTACCATAAACAACCCTATAAGGTGACATCCCTAAGGGTGTTTTGAAAGCTTTCGTATAAGCCGAAAAAGTATTGACTAGCTTGTCGGTCCAATTTTTTCTATTCTTGCCCACGATTTTCTCTAAAATTTGCTTAATCTACTGATTAGACACTTCAACATAGCCGCTAGTTTGGGGTGGTATGGGGTAGTGAGCCTATGGACTATGGCGTACCTCCTCAGTAAGTCGTCAAAAGATCTGTTATTAAAATGGGTATCCTGATCAGTAATGATCGCATGGGGCATGCCAAAACCAGTAAATATGTTCTCCCTAAGGAACTTCACAACAACCTTAGTATCATTCGTCGTAGTAGGGATGACCTCTACCCATTTGGAAACACAGTCCACAACTAATAGAATGTACTCATTCCCAAAAGAAGATGAAAATGGCCTTATGAAATCAATACCCCATACATTGAAAATCTCAACCACAATGATGGGATTAAGTGGCATCATATCTCTTCTAGTTAATATTCTACCCAACTGTTGGCACCTAGGACAACTCTTACAGTACTCAAAAATATCCCTAAACAAGTTCGGCCAATGGAAACCACATTGGAGAAGTTTGGTTGCAGTCTTTCTCCCACTGAAATACCCCTACATGCCTGGTCATGATAGAAAGAAAGGACACTTCGCATGATGTATCTACCGAGGGTCTAAGCTAGGACTCAATTCAAGAGTGATAGCTTGCAATCCAAGGGAAGATACAATCAAGGAAAAAACAAGGAAACTGGCAAGTAATATGTTGGTTGTGAGGCAATAAACACGTGAGGGATGAATGGAACTTAGAATCAAGAGATTCTAAGTGAAAATCAAAAGGGAAATTGATGTAATTTGATGCATATCACAAGGGATGGATGGAACCAAGTTACAAGCTACCAAGAACATGAAGCAAACAAGTGAAACCACACGAAATGAGGGTGGCAGGGTCGTGCTTCATGGCATGGGGTGGTCGTGCCACTTTGCTGCCATGCACGCCAAGCTTAGTGAGATTTCACAGTTTGAAGTGAGCTTTGTGTTTTGCTTGAAAGCTAAACCAAAGGGGATAGCTTTAGCCTTGGTGAAGCATGGGAATGGATGTAAGAAATAGTAATGAAAGTGCATTTCTGGCCGGTTTTCGTAGCAAACTTTAAGCTTATGAAAAGTGAGTATGATTTGGTTTTCAGGCCATGGGGGGTAACTTTGAGATGTGTATAAACCCCCACCACAATGAAATCAAGTTTATGACATGTTTAACTAGGGTAATTAGGCTTAAACATTTTACTGTGCAGATTAGAGCCAAATCTGACCGGTTTGGGAAAAGTCTTTGATCTCTCATCCTCTTGTGGGTATGATTGAAAACTAATGTTTGGAACTGAAAGTAGACATCTTGAGGATTCCAAAAATGTATAAATTCAAGACTTAAGCCTTAATATAGCTCAAGTTATAAGATAAACAAAATCGTTCTTATTTTGGTCCTGCTGGGCAGTTTGGACGCCTTTGGTTTATTGGCTAATTTGAGTTGGCAAATGAAGTCCAAATGGGATGAACCTTTTTTTGTTGGAAAGATCACATCTTGAACTTCAAGTCCAACAAAAAATATTATACTTAAACCCTTAGGAGGCTTGAGTAATTAACCACACAAAAGTGGGTTAGCTGCTGGAATGAACCCTTGCCTTGCAGTTTCAATGCTTAAACAAAACTTGGATGAATTATTCATCCTTTAACCAGCATAATAAGATTACCTAATTGATTTGTTTCCTTTTGAATCAAAGGGGATGGAGGGATATCCATCATCGCAGCTCATGATTGGGAATGTAACTCCTAAAAACTTGGTCAGAACAATACTTAAACAAATAAGGATCATCCCAAACAAAGAACTTCACGGGGTGGAAGAACCGACCTCTATCATTCTTAGTCCAATCCTTAGGGATTCTGCCAAAAACTAAGTGGTTCATAATGTCAGCATACCAAGGATCAGGGTGGATAGCATATAATTGCTCATAGGGAAGCATTCAGAAATACTGGACTCACTCTCACCATCATAGAGAATCCTAAGCAAATGGTTAGCTACATGGTTCTTAGAACCTTTCTTGCCCCTAATCTCATAGTCAAACTCTTGCAAAAGCAAGATCCATCTTACAAGTCTAGGCTTAGCATCCTTCTTAGAAAGAAGGTGCTTAAGAGTAGAATGATCAGTATAAACAATCACATGAGACCCAATCAGGTAAGGTTGAAACTTTTCAAATCCAAAGATCACAGCCAAGAATTCTTTCTCAGTAACAGTGTAGTACAGTTGGGCATCATTCAAAGTGTGACTAGTATAATAAATAATATCGGGATTTTTATCAACAAGCTATCCTAAAACAACCCCAACAGCATAATCAGATACATCACACATTACCTCAAATGGTTCTCCCCAGATGGGAGGATGAAGAATGAGAGAAGAAGTTAAGGCTTCCTCACACTTAGTAAATGCCACAAGATACTCCTTAGAAAAGTGAAATGGCACATCCTTAGCTAATAGGTTAGTTAAGGGCTTCGCTATCTTACTAATGCCCTTAACAAAATGATGATAGAAGCTAGCAAGTCCAAGTAAAGATCTTACCTCTTTCACACAAGTGGAAGGGGGAAGATTAGCAATCAGATCAGTCTTAGCCTTATCTACCTCAGTTCCATCTCTATAAATAATGTGGCACAAGGCTATTCACTTTTTAACCATGAAGTGACACCTCTCCAAGTTCAAAGCCAACTTTTTCTTCATGCACCTTTCTAAAACTTTGCTTAGATTAGACAGACTAATATCAAAGGAAGATTCAAATATAGAAAATTCATCTATGAAAATTTCCATGCATTGCTCAACTAGATATGAGAAAATGGAAATAATGATATGTAAAGATTCATCGAGCCTAGGAATGAATACTTAAGAGAGTCGGGAAGAGCTTTTAATTCAATAGCAGGAGGGGAAGCAAACTCAGAAGCAGACTCAGAAACATCAGTAAGCAAACAATCAACCGTAAAGTACAAATCATCCAATTTAAACACATCATATTCAGGCTCGTTATTCACAAGGAATAATTCATACTCAACAGCAAATATATCATCAAAATCATCATCGAACAAAAACTCTTCTACCCAATTAAGATTAGAAAACTCCATATCATCAAGACTAGAAGGCTGTTTTTGCATGTTAAAGACGTTCAATTCTCAGGTCATGTTGTCAAAAGATAGTCACATCATATCATTCCTACAATTAATGAGGGCATTGACAGTGGCCAAGAAAGGACGCCCTAGAATAACAGGGACTTGGCTGGCATTATTGGACACTTTCTTAATATCAATCATAACAAAGTACACAGGGTAAGTAAATTCACCAACCCTAATCAATAAATCCCCTTAGGTAACCTAGTTGATCTATCAGCTAACTGGATGACCATTTTGGTAGGTTTTAGCTCACCTAACCCTAGCCTCTCATACTCAGTGAAGGGTATCAAATTGACATTGGCCTTAAATTAAGCAAAAGTCGGTGAATAAGCTGATCCCCTATAACTATAGAAATAGTAGGGCAACCGGGTCCTTATACTTCACTAAGATCTGATGAGAGAGGATAGAACTATCGCCAGAGGCTAAGAAAGCCTTTTCAAGGACACTAGTGGCTCTTTTGGTGGCACACAAATCCTTTTAAAATGTAGTATATTGAGGCATCCGCTAAATAGCATCGAGTAAAGGAATGTTGATTTTGACTTAAGCGATGGTGTAATAGCCGAACCCTAAATTATGTTGATTTATTTAAGTACTTTGTGTAAATGATTTTCTCATATTTATTTATTTCATTTAATCTTCCCGATGGGGAAAAATTTATTTGGGCCCTCGTTTGGCAATTTGGGTTTTATTTGTTTATTTAATTTATTAACGAAGATTTTGGAAGAACTGATAGTAGGCCCTAACAATTATAATCTAAGTAATTTATTTTGTTTTCCGTAACATCACAAAAGTTGAAATTTGAGTTACGCAAAAACGTTATCATTACGGGGCGTTTTATTTTCGAACCCAACTTATTTCGGCCCAATTTGAAGCCCAACATGTTTGGTTTCGTAACTTAACTAATTATCATAATTAAGTTTAACCATGGTTAGCTAAAATTCATTTTTGGAGATAAAAACTCAGCCAAGTTGTTAGATTAATTAAAAAAATACAACCCAACCCAAAACTCATCTTCTCTCTCCCTTCTCTCTCTAACACGCCACCCCCTCCCCTAGCTAATCCTTGTGTTTTCCGGCCAATTTTTGGCTAGCTTTAGGCTGCCTCTGACTCCCCCCGACGTCCTAGTACTACTAGCCACCATCCTCTATCCTCAAAACCACCAAACATCACCTCCAACTCTACTTTTTTTCAAGATCAAAGTGAGTAACCCTAACCTTGTTTTCTTTGGATTTTTGATTTTGGTTCTTGATTATGTTGCGTTTTAATCATGCTTTTTTGGATCGAAACAAAAGTTATTTTGATGTTTTCAATTGTTCATTGAGTTTGGATCATGCTAGGGTTTAGGGTTATTCAAGAGCATGCAAGCTTAACGTTGGAAGTATGTGTTTCTTCGATTGTTTGTATTGGATCTAGTGGCTTTAATCTCTAACAATGTTTATGAGGGTGTGTTTGGTGATCTTGGATGAGATAAAGAGGAAGTAAGTTGGCCAAAATTTAGGGTTTTAATGATTATATAAGGTTTAGTTTCCTTTAACATAATGTTACAGGAACAGGACCGGACCGACCAGTTCGACCGGTTAGATCATTAACCGGACACTGGTCTAGTCCAAAGGGGGCCATAAACCTCAGTTGAATCACCCGATTTATCCATTAAACCGGTGGTTTGAACCGGCTGAACCAAATCTCCTCTCCTTGCTTGTGTAAAAATTTTCAGAAATTACATGCCCTGAGAATTGAACCCACGACACTACACTGCCGCATCATCATCATTTGCTTCAGGCTTCAACAAATCAACTGCCCAAAAACCCCATGTGTCTCATTCTTTATCATATTGTTTTTATAACTCAGTCCAACTCCTTTATTATGTTAGGATACAATTTTGGATTATATTATTAGCGCATGATAATATACTAAAAATCTAATAATATAATTGGAAATAAACAATGGCATTTGTTTCTTTTTTTAGTTAAAAGTGAACATACTAATACATTACTATCATAGAATTGCTAATATTTTTATCTACCTGTTAAGTCAAAAATCATACATTATTTTAATAATTATTTTGAGTATATTATATATATTATTTCGTTTAATTTGTTTTGTTTTATATATTTTTCAGGGTTATTATCAATTTAATAAAGAGGAGAAGAGAGAACGTAAAAGCTCGGGTTTACACACTTGTCTATAAGACAGTCCAAAAATAATAATTATGAAAAATATTATTTTCATAATTATTATATTGGGTTAGGGTTTCAAGAGTTGGTGAAAAGGGAGAAGCCTTGAGGAAGAAGAAAACCCTAGAAGCTAAACCCATCATCTTCCTCACCTCA
>JACYFF010002017.1:33807872-33837292 GCA_017589665.1 Selenicereus undatus | reverse complement strand
AAAATCACTTAGGATTAAGCTAGCGATTTAGAACAATCTTTCCTCGTGGATCGATCCCTACTTCCCTACGCTATAAAAATTATATAATAACCAAAGTCGTGGTTAAATTTGTAGCCCTCGACAGGCTTTAGACTACTTGTAATATATTTGCTTATAGTTTATGAAATCTAGGTCAAGTGATTTAATCTGATCCAATTGGTCTGGCCGGTTGAACCATCGAACCGCTAGCTTCATCGGTTCACCAACCTGTCCGGCTATGGTAACCTTGCTTTAATATCCAGCATGTTATATGTGTATATTTGATTGAAAAATGAAACTTTGATGTATATAATTATGAATTGAGATTGAGTATGATGGTTTTGCATGATGACCGGAGGACCAAAGCTTTGTCACACGATTTTAGGGATTGATTTTAGCTGAGGATTTGTGTGAAAAGAGAGGAGAAAGCTAGAATAGTGGGGGCTGCAAAACAGCAAAAAAGAGGGGAAACTTTGTCCATAAACTGTTAATGCACGGCCCAACCAAAAATTATGATTTTTGGTGGTAGATAGATCAGTGAGTTAGCTTTGAAATAGCTTTTGAATCGCCTTAATCCGAGGTCTATGGAAATCATTATAGCCATTTTACGGGAACTGCGCAGATTAGATCAAAACTGGCACACTTGTGTTCTAGCCCCATTTCGGGAACCCTATTGTGGGAATCATGTTTTGTGTTCTGCATGAAGGTTTTTTGGGATTGGGGAATTAGGTCTCAATCAGAGATTAGATGACCAAGTTATGAGTAATTTATTCTATCCCATATTACGCCATTACTTTTCTTTTACTATGTTATTAACTATGAAAATAAAAACATTTGCTAACTATATGTTACTATAACGATATTTTTGTACAGAGTCAAGGCCTAATCTATCATTTCCTTCCCTTTTTTGCATAATCTGATTCAGTGACATTTCATTAAAAATCCCATGTACGTTAATCGTGTGTATCTTTAGAAATCAACACGTGTTTAACAAAATTATAATGTTTTGGTAAGTACATCAATGAATCAGTTTAATCAGTGATTTACCACATAATTAGTGACCCCATCAGTTATCAGTTACAAGACATTGTCCTTTAGTTACCCACGTAGCTTCAGACCAGGTCCCCCGATGGGCTTGGCAGGTGTACACCTATCTTCAGATCGTAACAGTTATTAGGGGTTCACTATCAGATAATAATTAACAATGCAGTTTCATATTTATCTCGTTCTCTATTTTTAATTAAAATGAATTACGATGCAGGCCCAACCAGTTTTTCCATGAATGTTTAACAATACAGAAGTGCATGTACTGAGCTTTAGCTCACAGATCGAAATATTTTCACATTTTGTTTTAGGGAAATGCTCAGTGAATCGCCCTGAGGTTGATAGGCCGATTGGAGAAGACAAGTGAGCAAGAAAGTCAAAATGGAATAATAGTGTTTTAGTGCTGAAATGTTTTGAGCACTGTATTGTGAAATATTTTGATGTTGAACTATATGCTCTGTAAGAGTTCCTATATTTTGGTGTAAACCTTGGAATAATTGAATGGTTTGATGTTAGAACTGACTATATATGGTTTAATGGGATGTAAGTGTGTGAATGCCTTGTGATGGTAAACGTTGTTTAGGGTTACTACATTTATTATTTCCAGTAAAGCTTTGTCTTTTTTAGACGACAGTAATACCCTGATGAATTAGGATAATATTTCTAATTGGTGAATCTAACGAAGAGAACGCAAACAGTTAATTATATACATTTGGGGTGTTACAGATTCGGTATCAGAGCCAAGTTTTGATTTTCTTGATGGGATATGGAGTATGGAGCTTAGATATAGGACGGTGAGAAGGGTTAATAATAAGGAATATCATATACTATTAGAGACTTGTGATCTTGTATATATTTTTGTGATCTTACTTAGTTAGCTACCTATGTTATATTTTGGTGATCTTGTATATAAACAGGTAGCTATGTTTGTAAATAAGCAGTTATGAAATGATATAATGAAGCTTTGGATTCTCTTTTGAATAATATTTGAGCCATATTAAATGTATTTGTTCGGTGTGCTTGTCTTATATGTTTGGGTATTTCAGTGATTGAATTGTTTCGTTTAATGTATGATCAAAATGTATGAGTCAATGCAAAGCAATGCGGAGATTCATATAGAGGATAACTCTGATCATGGCCAGGGATGGCGTGAACAAGCCTCACATCATGTGTCACCAAATTTTGCCCAAATGCCACCAATTCCCCCTGAGTTTGCTAAACAATATTGGGGACTCGAACTACTGGCCAACTTTAGTAGCTGAACTAATGAAGCGAATTTCCTAAGTACCTACTGAAACCCCTCCTAAAGATGATAAATTAGCAGATAGAGTAGCACGACGCAACCCTAAAGTGTATGATGAAAATTATGATCCAATAGTATTGGAGGAATGGGTAAGGGGAATGGAGAAAATCTTTACAATGCTAGAGGTGCCAGAAGAAAAGAAAGTAAACATTGGGACGTATAATTTGATTGGTGAAGCTGATATTTGGTGGAACACCATTAAGGATAAGCTCGTAGGGCCTGAATTCACCTGGAGTAAATTCCTGGGTGAGTTGAGGGAAAAATTTTACCCAGTTGTGGTCCAAAGACAAAAGGAGAAAGAATTTATGGAGCTGAAGATGAGTGGCGACATGATTGTGATACAGTATGCCAGTAAGTTCACAAAGTTATTCAGGTTTGTCCTTGAATTGTGTCATATGAAAGGTTAAAGATGAGGAGGTTTGAAGAGGGTTTTGCCTTTTATATTTGGAATCAGTTAGCTAGGCAACCAATCCTGACTTATCAAGAGCTACATGAGCGAGCTGTTGAAGTGGAGCGAGTGAAGACAGAGTTGAGTGCTCTGAACCCAATCAAGCAAAAGAGAAAAGGGTTTGAACGAGGAACTCCGAGTGAGAGTGTGAACTAGGAGAAACCTTCTCCCCTTCCTCCCAAGAGCCATCTTTTAAGCTCGACAGAGCCCTGTGCGAAGTGTGGAAGGACCAATCACACTACCCCTGAATGCCGAGTAGGAACCAACAAGTGGATGTGGTGCGGAAACCCTGAACGCCTTATTGTTGCATGCCCCCGAAGGTTGAAGGTTGCAGATAAGGGTGCAGCAAAACCCTTGCCCCTACCTCGCTAAGGGGCCCCACCACCAAGGCCTGTAACAATAGGACGTGCGTATGTAATAAGCAAGAAGGAAGCTGCCACCTCCGATACGGTAGTCATTAGAACTCTCTTTTTAAATTCAAAGCCATTTTGTGTATTATTTGATTCGAGTGCTACTCATTCATTCATATCCACTCGATCTGCCATGCAATAGAACTTAGAGGACAGGAGGACGGAAATTAATTATAGGATCAAGTTACCCAATGATTTGTGATTAAGTGCCCCACTCCCATAAACTTGTTCCCATTGCTATTGGTGGAACCACCTTCCCTGTAGATTTGATTCAATTTGATTTGTCTGATTTTGATATCATTTGGGGAATAAATTGGTTGTACACTTATGGACCTAAGATTGACTATGAAGATCTTAAGGTTATTTTGAAGGATGAAACAGGGAGAGAAGTATGTTTCTATAGGCAGAGGGAGGAAAAATCTTGTTCCTTGATTTCTGCTATGAAAGCAAGTAAGCTGTTATGTCAGGGGTGTATTAGATATTGGTGTTATGCTATTGAAACCCAAACAAAAGAAGAGGAAGCAAGAAATATTCCTGTAGTTTGTAAATTTGTAGATGTTTTTCATGAAGAGTTACCAGGATTACCCTCGCAGAGGGAAATTGATTTTGGAATTGAATTAATCCCTGATGCCCAACCTATCTCTAAAGCCCCATATCGCATGGCCCCAACTGAGCATAAGGAACTGAAGATTTAGATAGATGAGTTGTTGTGGAAGGGCTTTATCATGTCAAGTGTGTCACCATGGGGTGCTTCAGTGTTCGTAAAGAAAAATGATGGAACCTTAAGGCTATGTATTGACTACACAGAGTTGAACAAGATCATCATAAAAAATAAGTACCCTTTATTGCAATTAGATGACTTGTTTGACCAACTATAAGGAGCAAGTGTCTTCTCTAAGATTGATTTGAGGTTAGAGTACTATTAACTTAGGATTAAACCTGAAGACATCCCTAAGACCGCGTTTAGGACAAGGTATGGTCACTATGAGTTTACAGTGATGCCGTTTGGCCTCAACAATGCTCCCGCAGCCTTCATGGATCTTATGAACAGAGTCTTCAGACCCTATCTAAACAAGTTTGTAGTCGTGTTCATAGATGACATCCTTATCTATTCTAAAGACAGGGAGGAATATGCTGATCATTTAAGGATGGTGTTACAAACCCTGATGGAGCATCAACTTTATGGTAAATTAAAGAAGTGTGAATTTTGGTTGGAAGAAGTTGTATTCTTAGGACATGTGCTTATAAAAGAAGGAATCAAAGCTGACCCCTAGAAGGTTAAGGTAATCATGGAATGGTCAAGGCCTACCAACGTCACTGAGATTAGAAGCTTTCTAGATTTAGCGGGCTCTTATCGAAGTTTCGTTAAGAACTTTTCAAGAATAGCTCCACCCTTGACCAATTTGTTGAAGAAAGCGAATAAATTTGAATGGACAGAGAAGTGTGACAGGGCCTTTCAGGAGTTAAGACAGCGATTAATTACCGCCCTAATCTTAACATTACCAATAGAGGGTAAAGAGTATACCATTTATAGTGATGCTTCAAAGAACGGTTAGGGATGTGTACTAATGCAGGAAGACAAAGTAGTAGCTTATGCCTCTCGAAAGCTCAAGTCTTATGAGAAAAATTACCCATGACCTGGAGTTAGCAGCTATGGTCTTTGCATTGTGAATTTTGAAACATTACTTATATGAAGTATCACGCAAGATCTATACTAACCATCAAAGTCTGAAGTATATCTTGCCCCAGAAGGAGCTCAATTTGAGACAACGACGTTGGCTTGAGTTGCTTAAAGACTATGATTTGCAGATTCAATATCATCCAGGGAAAGCAAATGTTATAGCAGATACCCTAAGTTGGAATTCATAACATAGCCCAAGCACTATGGTGATTACCTAGTTGAGTCTCTTGAGAGAGCTTGAGGACTTGGGAATTCAACTAGTGTCCCATGGGCAAGCAAATGTTCAATTATCAGCACTTACCTTACAACGTTCTATAATGGAGGAAATTCGAGTGAATCAGTAAAGTGATCCTGCACTCCAAAGAATAAAGCAAAATTTAGAGAGAGGGAAGTCTCCTGGGTTTGTAGTGCATAAGGATGGGACCCGCCGATTCTAGAATCACCTATGTGTACCTAAAAAAGAGGAATTAAGGAAACAGATCCTCGAGGAGGCTCACAATACTCGCTACTTGGTGCATCCAGGAGGCACCAAGATGTACAGAGGCTTAAGACAATACTTCTGGTGGAATAATATAAAGAAGGAGGTTGCAGAATATGTAGACAGGTGTTTAACCTGCCAGAAGGCTAAAGTAGAGCATCAGCGTTCTGTAGGTGAACTAAGACCCCGAAAAATTCCCACGCGGAAGTGGCATTCGATCTCCATGGACTTCATTATGGGTTTACCCCTTTCTGCCTCGAAAAAGAATGATATATGGGTCAGAGTTGATCGACTTACCAAGTTGGCCCATTTTCTGCCAATTAGGGATATTTAGGGAGTTGAACAACTAGCCCAACTCCATGTTAAAGAGATAGTCCGCTTGCACAGGATTCCCTTAGACATAGTATCAGATAGGGATCAAAGATTCTAAGCCCGTTTTTAGCAAGCACTTTAAAACCCTTTGGAACCAAATTGAACTTTAGTAGCTCTTATCATCCTGAGACAGATGGACAAACTTAAAGAGTGAATCAAATTCTAGAGGACATATTAAGAGCTTGTGTGTTAGAGTTCCAAGTGAAGTGGGAAGATGATTTACCTTTGGTGGAGTTTTCTTATAACAATAGCTACCAATCCACTATCAAAATGGCCCCGTTTAAGGCTTTATACGAGAGAAAATGTAGAACCCCACTGTGCTTGAGTGATTTGGACGAGGCATTGATCATAGGTCCCAAAATAATCCAGGAAACCAGTGAAACAATAACAAAAATTCGGGAGCATATTAGGGTTACCCAAATCCTGCAAAAGAGTTATGCGGACAAAAGAAGAATGCCTTTGGAGTTTCAAGTAGACGATAAAGTTTTTCTGAAAGTATCCCCAACTAAGGGTATCAAGAGGTTCGGAGTACAGACAAATTGAGTCTAAGATATATTGGACCCTACGAAATTATTCAAAATTTAAATCCCATAGCATATCGATTGGATCTGCCGGTACAACAAGAACATGTGCATAACGTGTTTCACATCTCTCAGCTCAGGAAGTATATTTCAAATCCGGATCACACCATTGTATCTAAACCTCTTGAAATCACTGAAGATCTAGTATGTGAGGAGCGTCCAGTCCAAATACTAGATCGCAGGATTAAGCAGTTGCGCAACAAGTAGATACCACTAGTCAAGGTACTTTGGACAAACCATACCTCCCAGGAAGCCACATGGGAGACCGAAGAAGAAATGAAAGTCAAATACCCACATTTATTTTGAGGTAATCTTGCATGATATGATAAAGTTTATAAGTTTCGAGGACTAAACTCTTTAAGGGGGGAAAGCTATAATAGTCCAACCATAAATTATGTTTATTTATTTAAGTACCTCATGTTAATGATTTTCTCATATTTATTTATCACATTTAATCATTCCAGTGCGGAAAACTAAAATATTTATTTGGGCCCTCGCTTGGCAACTCGAGTTTTATTTGTTTATTTAATTTATTAATAAATATTTTGGGAGAATCGATAGTAAGCCCTAACAATTATAATCTAAATGATTTATTTTGTTCTCCGTAACATCACAAAAGTTTAAATTTGAGTTACGCATAAACGTTGTGGTTACGAGGCGTTTTATTTTCGAACCCATCTTATTTCGGCCCAATTTAAAGCCCAAAATGTTTGCTTTCTTAACCTAACTAATTACCGTGATTAATCTTAACCATGACTAGCTAAAATTCATTTTTGAAGATGTAAACCCAACCAAGTTGTTAGATTAGTCAAAAAAATACAACCCAACCAAAAACCCATCTTCTCTGTCCCTTCTCTTTCTAACATGCCAACCCCACCCCCTAGCTGATCCTGATGTTTTTCGGCCAGTTTTCAGCCAGGTTTGGGCTGCCTTCGACTCCATTCGACACCCTAGTACCACTAGCTACCATCCTCCATCCTCAAAACCACCAAACATCACCTCTATCTCTACTTTTTCCAAGCTCAAAGTGAGTAACCCTAATCTTGTTTTATTTGGATTTTTTACTTTGATTCTTTATTATGTTGATTTGAGTTTTGATAATTTTCTTTTGGATGGAAACAAGAGTTATTTTCATGTTTTTAATTGTTGATTGAGTTTGGATCATGCTAGGGTTTAGGGATATTCATGAGCATGCAAGCTTAAGGTTGGAAGTATGTGTTTCTTGGATTGTTTGTATTGGATCTAGTGACTTTAATCTCTAATAATATTTATGAGGGTGTTTTGGTGATCTTGGATGAGATGAAGAGGAAGTAAGTTGGCCAAAAATTAGGGTTTTAATGATTATACAAGGTTTAGTTTCCTTTAATATCAAGCATGTTATATATGTATATTTGATTGAAAAATGAATCTTTGATGTATATGATTATGAAGTGAAATTGAGTATGATTGTTTTGCATGATGATGGGAGGACCAAAGCTTTGTTACATGATTTTAGGGATTGATTTTAGATGAGGATTTGAGTGAAAAGAGAGGAGAAAGTTAGGACAGTGGGGGCTGGGAAGTGGCAAAAAATAGGGAAAACTTTGTCGGTAGACTGTTAATGCACGACCCAACCAAAAATTATGATTTTTTATGGGTCGATAGATCAATGAGTTAGCTTTCAAATAGATTTTGAATCGCCTTAATCCGAGGTCTATGGAAAATGTTATGGCCATTTTACAGGAACTGGGCAGGTTAGACCAAAACTAGCACACTTGTGGTCTACCCATTTTAGGAAACCTATCGTGGGAATCATATTTTGTATTCTAAATAAAATTTTTTTGAGACTTCTTAGTCTTTCTATATTGGAGAATTACGTCTCAATCAGAGGTCGGATGTCTAACTACGAGTCATTTACTCTAACCCTAATTACGCCCTTAATTTTCTTTTACTAAATTATTAACTATGAGAATAAAAACATTTGCTAACTATATGTTACTATAACAATATTTTTATACAGAATTAGGGCCTAATCTATCATTTCCTTTCCTTTTGTGCATAATTTGATTCAGTGACATTTCATGAAAAACCCTAGGTACGTTCATTATCTATATCTTTGTAAATCAGTACGTATTTACCAAAATTATAATGTTTTGGTAAGTACATCAATGAATGAGTTTAATAAGTGATTTACCACATAATTAGTGACTCCATCAGTTATCAGTTACAGGGCATTACCCTTCATTTACTCACGTGGCTTCAGGCCAGGTCCCCCGATTGGCTTGGTAGATGTACACCTATCTTCAGATCGTAACAGTTACTAGGGGTTCACTATTAGATAATAATTGACAATGCACTTTCGTATTTATCACTACCAAAAATCATTGAATTTCCCACTGTATTTTCTCACTGAAAAATTACAGTAGCAAATTTACCACTGTTTTCCCACAACGTTATATTTTCCATTGTTTTAATTGTAGTGGCAAATTTTCCACTAAATTCCCACTAAACTCCCACTGTCTACTATATAAATTGTTATTTATATTTTTTAAAAATCTTATTTCCTACTAACTTTCCAATTAAAACTTTTTAAAAATTTTCCACCCCTATATTATTGTTTCCTATTTTTTTTTATCTCAACTCCCAAATCCCACCAATTCTCGTTGAATTTTAATTTCCGCCCAACTCATCAAGACACCCCCCCACCAAAAAGTCACTGTACCCCCCCTCCCCCCCACCAAAAAGCCACAACAAACTTTGTCAAAAAAGAAAAAAAAACAGGGCCAAAGGTCTGGGGAAAGTCACGACTCATTAGCACAGCCCAAAACTCACGACTCTTCCCTTCCATTTGCGCTCACTCAAGCCCTAGCCTGACCAGATTGCAGCCATTCCCACCGCCCCACCCCCGTGGTTGCCGAATGGAGGTCGTCGGTTGCTACTTGGTTTCATGCGGTTGCTGCTGGGTTTTAATTAGTCGGCTCTGCCGCTCGGGTCCTTAGTCTTATTGCTCGCGTTAGAGGCTGCTCGGTCGTCAGTGCTGTTGCTATAGTCATCGGCTCTGTTCTGGTGGTTGGTGGGCTTCTCTGTGCTCGGTGGCTACTTGGTGCTCAACCCGTGCTGTGGCCCGTGCCTTCACGGGCTCATCTCAGTAAATCTCTTCTGTTTTTCTCTGATATAATTTAATTAGTGTGATGTTTGAATATGTATTGTCAATGTTGCTTCAATTTTGTTGTTTTCTTGATTTGATGCTTCATGGGCTCACCTGTTCTTTATTTCTCTTATTTTCCACTGTCCTATTCGTTCAGTCTAGAAGGGAAGATAAAGCACAGGCATGGTGTGATGTATTCATTACATAATTAAGTATAATAATTGTATTTTGAAACAAATTAATCTATGTGATTGGGAGTCAAATCAATGAGATATATGATGATGAAGCCATAAAATGGTATCGTTTCAAGAAAACGAATGAATCATTAGGTATGAAGCAAATCAAGATTTAGTTGTGATAATTAATTAATTATAAGTTTTGAGTTAATTAAAATGTATATTCATGCAATCAAAATGAAAATAAATTTCTTTTTATACATTCATATATAGGGCATAATTGATAATTGGAAAGTATTAAGAACATGCAGAAGGGGGGGGGAGAAGTTATTTTTGGGATTGTAGATTATCAATATGATCTCATACACTGTGCTTGATATATATAGGAGTATCTTAATTCTGACTAAAAGGATAATTTTTTTTAAAGATAAAAATCTAAGATTAGCATCTTTAATTACACATTTTAACCTCATTTCCAATATAATTCCAACACCATCACTTTGGATACCCTAATTTCCTAAGTAGCAATTTTGAGATTTGGAAAGTTATTCTCACAATTCTTACATCAAATTCTCGTATTAACTATTTTCAAGAATATTATGTCGTTTTATCAAAAAAAGAACATTACGTCGTTGTACTTTTGATTTTGAAACAATTTATACATACATATATATATATATATATATATATATATATATATATATAGAGAGAGAGAGAGAGAGAGAGAGAGAGAGAGAGAGTTGTGGTTGTTTAGGTGCATGGTCATCTATGTCACCTTGAAGGCTTTTATTTATTTATTTATTTGGGTTTCATTGTCTTTAAAAAATAAGCTCGAAATAATGACGACTTCTCGTATACTCTTTGAAATAATTGAAGCGAAAATAAAAGACATGACCTGTCTAAGACTCCTGATTCTTTTCTTGTTTTTTCTTTTTGATTTGGGTGTCTTGTGTTTGTGTTTTTAGCCCTCCATTTGATTCTCTAATAAAGAGATATAGAAAGAGAAACAAGAATTATTATTGCAAGTTTTCTGTCATTATATTCTGCCTTCACCTTAAGAAAAAAGTGTGAGGTTTTCATTTTTCCTCTCTTCTTATTAGCTACTGCTACCGTACTTGCATGCATTCATTGATACAACTTCAAAAAGTCACTAATCTCTCTCTCTCTCTGTCTTTATCTCTCTCTCTCTCTCTATGTGAGTTTTAGTGGAGTTGCAAAATAGCTCAGCTACCCATATAGACCTTCTGCTTCTAGTCATTATTCTTTAGTTTTTCCCTTTTTCTTTTTCTGGGTTTTCACTTCTCAATTCTCACAGCAAAATCCAATTGCCCTCCTCTATTCTCCTCTGTTTTCTGCCTCCTTTTTACTTTCCTTGGTTTCATTTCTCTCAGCTTGATGCACATGCATTTTGGTGTTTTAGGTTGGGTTTATGTTCTAATCAGCAACTACCCCCATTGTATTTTACTTCTCCAATTGATAAGATTCATGAATTTTTTTAACTAATTGGGATTTGATTGAATTGCATGCATTATGAATATTCCCCCCAAGATTAATTCCAAAGCAAAATGTTTCACAAACCTTCCATCACTATGAAACAAATTTGTTGGTATCAGTGATTTTTGGTCTATTTAATTCCCAACCCCACCTTCAAAAACAACCCCAAAACATTAGAAAAAAGGATGCTCATTGTCCCAATTTGTCCCATGTTTGATGTGAGATTGAGGATGATTAAATAGAAAATTGACTCCAAATAGATGTGTTGTAATTATAGAGTTGGTGGTTTTGATTTCAAGTAGATGTCCCAATTAAGCTATACCATAGGTCAGAGGTGGCTACTTGGAAAGTATTGGTGGGTAATTAAGGAGTATTGGACATGTATCCATCTAGCTACGACTCTTCTTTTTCATCCTAAAATTTGGAGTTCTTAGAGTAATATCATCTTTAGTTTGGGGCAATTAGAATTAAATGATGATTAGTATTTATCACTCTTATATGTAAAACTTTGGCCCCTAATCAAGCCTATTGACAACCAATTTCTTTTTGCTTGTCATTAAAAAAGCTTGAAATGAACCAATTGAAATTTCAATACCTACTTTTACTTAAAGTTTTGGAGCTACTCCCGTGACTTTTCCTAATGTGTTGTCAACTTGGATCCCATATATATGCTAAGCTCACATGTGCTATTTAGATCGAACGTAAAATACAAAAGGGGGAAGAAAATATTGAATCAAATGTTTAGACATGTATCCATCTATGTTTATTTCTTTGTTCCAATAATTTCTTTGCTCAAAACATAACCTTGTACATAAGTTTTGAAAAACCACCACTTTAACGTGCAATGTGGCGTTGAATTCTTTGATCGAAAGAAAAACCGTTTGTTTCTAAAAATCTTTATCCACAAAACTTTCTCATCGGTAACAATAGGTTATCTCTTTTAAGTAAGACTTTGAGCTCTAATGGGATACGCTAATTTGAGCTCTAATGGGATAACGTTCAATCGAACACAAAAAGTTAACGAAATAGTTAAAATTCTTTCTTATTTTGGGGAAACATTTTTCAATGCTTGTAAAAAGTGGCCATATTTGTTCTGAACTATTGAAAATTATTTTATTTTGTTGAATGAGGTACCATATATGCATGTTGATTCTTATATTCACGTTATCTTGAGCAATGGAGCTATTCCTAAGGCTGGTGTTCTTTTAGTGAGGCTTCTATAGGTTACTCTATTCAATTTTGAACACATATTGCGCTTAATTTGTTGTTTTTCTAGTATATGTTTGAAGGAATTCTAGCGATGCATGTTTTAACGTATCTCTAAACATTCATTTGTTCTTCCATGTCATGTTACTTCTTTGATTTTTTATTTCAATTTAGGCACCTGTGATTAGTTATATGCTTACAATTATGTCCAAGTATTCATTAATTATTATTCCATTGGCAATATAAGTATCCTCAAGTGAGAAGTAACAAGTTCAAAATGTTTTACACAAGATGAGACAAGGCCATAATTCCACAAAATGAAAACAGTTACAGAATGAAGAGAAAGAAAAAGTTACAAGTACATTTATTATTTCTTTTCCTTCTATTTTCTTATTCAAGTCAAATGTAGGTTTGACTTTTGTGATTGTGAGGTGATTTGCATAGAGGTTTCACATCTTCACCCATTTGATCAGGGTTTGGCATTTCTTCTTTTTGTGGTGATTTCTGAGTTCACAGTGAGCATTTTCTTCTCACAAGCTAAATTTGGTTTTACATAGTAAGAGTAAGTAGTTTTAATATTTGTTACAAAATGTCAAAATAATTGAAAGGTGGTTTGGCATTTCATAAATATATTTTCGTTGTCATCGCAATGTGCGCAAATTCATTTAAGGGGTAGTTAAGCTTAACAAATTATATGTTGTGGCGTCTGTTAGCGTTATTTGCAATTGTTATTGGCATTATTTTTCTTTGATTGATGTATGATGATTAATCTTATCGCACAGGACATAGAAATTCCCGCACATCATATATGGATGACGAATAGACTTATTTTGGGGCGCAGAGGGTATACTCATGAGTTTATTAGAGGGGTAGAAGACTTTGATGTTTTTGCAAGGCTTCAACCAGTGTATTTAAGGGAGGGTAAATATAGTTGTCCCTATGCTAAGTGTAAGAATAAAAAGTATCTAATACCAGAAGAAGTCAAAGTCCATCTTTACAAGAAGGGTTTCATGCATGCTTATTGGTATTGGACCTCACATGGGGAGGTTGAACCAAATGTTGGGGTGAGCATGCATCATAGTTCTTCCAGCATGGATGTAGAGCATGACGATTGTAATAGGGTTGATAGATTACAAAATATGGTTGATGATATTATGGGAGTACGTTAAGAAAATGAGCATGAGCCTCCAAATCCAACTGCCCAGAGGTTTTATGAAAAACTTAATGCTGCTCAACGGCCCTCGTGGACTGGATGTAATAATCACACCGAGTTGTCTCTTGCTATTAGAATGATGACTATTCATTCTGATTATAATAGGTCTCAAAGTTGTTTTAATGAAGTAGCTTAACTCATGAAAGAGGCATGCCCCCCCCCCCAACAAGTTTGTTCCTTCTAATTTCTCAGAGGCTAAGAAGTTGGTCAAAAAACTTGGTCTGAGTGTCATGAAAATAAAATCTTGTCGTAATGGTTGCACACTATATTTCAAGGATGATGAATCTTTAGAGAAATGTAAGTTTTGTATGCTCCTAGATGGCAAGCTAGCAAGTCCAGCAAATTGACTCGTAAAAAAGTTCCCTTTGTAAGGATGCATTACTTTCCTCCTATTCCCAGACTACAAAGATTGTATGCATCTTGTAGTTCTGCTGAACATATGAGGTGGCATCATGTTAATTGAAGGGAGGAAGGGGTTATGTGTCATCCATCCGATGGGCAAGCTTGGAGGCAGTTTGATCAGTTACATACAGATTTTGCTTCTAAGCCTCGTAATGTTAGATTGGGATTAAGTGCAGATGGGTTCACTCCATTTGGTCAAAGTTGCAAGACTTATTCATGTTGGCCTGTCATTATCACTCTATATAACCTTCCCCCTGCAATGTGTATGACAACACACCCTACATGTTTTTAAGTTGTATAATTCCAGGTCCAAAGAATCCCAAGGGTAAAATTGATGTGTATTTACAACCTTTAATTGACGAATTGAAAATTCTATGGGATGGTGTGTTGACATATGACATTTCAAAGAAGCAAAACTTTCAAATGAGGGTTGCACTACTTTGGACAATCAATGACCTTCCTGCACATGGTATGTTGTCTGGGTGGAGTACTCATGGGAAGTTGGCATGTCCAATATGCATGTATAGGTCAAAGGCGTTTTGGTTAGGGAAGGGGCGAAAAGCATCATTGTTTGATTGTCATCGTTGTTTCTTACATATGCATAATTCATTTAGAGGGAATGCAGATGAATTTATAAAGGACAAAGTAGATAGAAACAAACCCCCAAAATGCTTATCAAGTGAACAAATATGGCAAGATGTCTTGCAATTACCCACTATAGTTGAGAATGCTGAATTTATAGTGGAATGTTTTGCGGAGAGGCATGATTGAACCAAGAAGAGTATCTTGTGGGAGTTGCCATATTGGAAGACCAATATGTTGCGTCATAATCTTGATGTAATGCACATTGAGAAAAATTTCTTTGACAATATATTCAATACCGTCATGGATGTTAAAGGTAAAACAAAAGACAACGTGAAAGCAAGAATGGACTTACTTGAGCATTGTAAGCGACCAGAGTTAGAGTTACGTGTTGGTCCCAATGCGAAGGTTGTTAAACCAAAAGCGAACTTTACCTTTAGACTAGAGCAAAAAAGGGCTTTGTGCGAATGGGTAAAGGAGTTGAAAATGCCAGATGGATATGTTTCTCATATGTCCAATTGTGTTGATACGAGCAATGCTACATTATCGGGGATGAGAAGTCATGATTGTCATGTGTTTATGGAATCCTTACTTCCTACTGCCTTTAATGCACTATCGGAGTATGTATGGAAGACTCTAACTAAATTGAGTCAATTTTTAAAGATTTATGCTCAATTGTTTTGGGCGAGGACAAGTTGCTAGAAACGGAGCGAAATATTCCTATAATTCTTTGTGAGTTGGAACGTATATTTCCTCATGGATTCTTTAATGTAATGGAGCATTTGCCCATTCATTTGCCAAAAGAGGCACTAATTGGAGGTCCCGTGCAGTATCGGTGGATGTATCCTTTTGAGAGGGAATTAGACATTTATGTCTTACAGTTATAGAACTATATGCATTTGTTTGGGTACTTTATTGACATGTCTTATTACAGATTTCTTAGAAAGCTTAAGAAAATGGTAAAGAATAAGGCTCATGTTGAAGGCTCTTTATGTGAGGCGTATTTATACATGGAGACAACTTATTTTTGTTCATATTATTTTGAGTCTCATGTGCCATTTATGAGGACAAGATGTAGACGAAATGAATACGAACTCCAAGATGAAGGTGTTGAACCAACGTTATCCATTTTCGAACTACAAGGTCATTCAGCAGGGAAGTCGGGAAAGCGGTAGTTGAATGAACAAGAATATAAGGCTGCCCACTTACATATCTTGTTAAATTGTGTGGAGGTTGAACCTTATATAGAGTGAGTGATATGCACTACTAAACTCTATTAAGAAAACTATTTCCCTATAGTTTGACTTTTACGTGGAAGTTAATCATATCACTAAAAATGTAGGTTTTTTAAATATCAAAAACGAGTATATGCAAGCTCATTTTTACCTAACGAGGTTTTAGATGGGATGATTGCAAATGAATTTATACCATGGCTTAGAGACAACGTAAGTTTCCAATATAATAAATAATAGTAGTTAATATGAAAAGTATTGCTTTTGATCGGGATTAACCGTGGTTTCTTTTGTGATATAGGTTAAAGAGCTTTAATTAGGAGATGTGAAGTATTATCCTTACTTATGCCAAAGAGCTTTAAAGAGCTTTAATGCCCTAAACGAGTTGTGAACACATATCATATTTACTTTGTTAATGGCTACAAATTTCACACTCACGAATGGAGTCAAGGGAGAACCACAATGAATTATGGAATTTGTGTCACTGGGACAGGAGAAGGGGAGTTTGAAAGTGAATATTATGGTATTCTTAGAGAGGTAATTGAAATAGAATATCCAGGTGAACCTCTTAAGAAATATGTGTTGTTCAATTGTGATTGGTTTCGACCCAAATCGTGGCATGAGAGTGAATAAAAGCTATTGAATAGTAGAGGTTCAACATGATAGGTCATATAGAAAATATGATCCTTTCATATTAGCTTATGTTGCAACCCAAGTGTATTACATGTCTTATCCACAAAAAAACAAGAGACAAATTACCTTGGTGGGTTGTGATTGAAACCAAGCCAAGATATAGAGTTGATAACCAATACATGTTGTCAGTTACATATCAAGAGGATAACATGTCTATCGTTAATGTTATGGCAGACCATGATGTATCTATTCAAAACTTGCGATATGATGTTGGACACTATGAAGATATTGATCTTAATACTTGATGTGAGTGAAACAAGAGAAGAGGAGGAGGACGACTAAGAGGAGGAAGAAGAGGAGGAGGAGTTTGAGGATTTCATTAGTGATGAAGATAAGGAATTAGGTGTTGGTGATATGTGTTTGGATGATAGTGAGCCTGAAGATGATGATCCAGATTCAGATGATGAGTAATGTTTTTATGTTAAGTTTGTGCAATTTATGCTGTTGACTTCGATTGTTAATTTCTTATTCTATCTATGAATACCTGTGATGATTATGTCTAATTGCAGTTTGAATGCAGTTGTCATTTAATTTCTCTAATTTGAATATTGTTATGTTTACTATGGTACGTGTGAATCAACTTGCGTATATTTTGTAAGTTATAATGTCAGGGTCAACTTCAAGTAAAGGTTTAGCTAAAGGAGGTCGTAGACTTATTCGCGTCGTGAATTCTAGATCAATACCTTCAAATACTACACCAAATGCCAGCGCTAGTCCTAGCCCTACCCCTGGCACAACCTCAATTCCTAACCGAGCTTTTCCTGTTCCTAATCTAGATGGTAGCCCTTTTTCATCCCCTAGAATCCAAACTCCAGCTTTTAACTCTGAGGAATCACCACAACTTGATGTGGATGCTGGTCGTAGTATTTCTTCTGCTGTACAATTAGAAAATCCTCCAAATCTTGATTCTTTAACTAAAGTGAATAGTACAAGAAAAGGAAAGACTCAGATTTGGCCAGCCGAAAAAGGGTAAGATTACTATAAAACTTGAGTTTCATTTAAATAAATTCTGATGTCGTAGTCTTATGTTTAATAATAAATGTCTTTTTTTTGTAGATTGTTCTGCCCAGAGCTTCATGGGAAAGTCGTTCGAAAAACCACTGAAATTTAAGAGGGAAAATATGATGTTGCTTATCCTTCATGGCGGAAGATTCCTCAATCAGTTCGTGATATGTGGTTTAATGAACTCAAGGCAAGTAACTTACAATTTGCTTTGGAGTTGCAACTTTTCATCTCTAATTTATGATTGAAAATTAATAGCCTATGTCATGCATGTAAACTTGCTATACATCCACATTTATAATTTTTCTCTATCTATATGTTCCCATTTGTTTTGTATATGTGATTTTCACTAATGATAATTTTTTAGTTTATTAGGCCATGTGTTTCGCCTTTCCTTAATTTTCTTTGTGGTGGAAATCTTACAATTTATCATTAACTAGACAATTCATTCACATTTTCTGTTAGTTTCTTGATTTTTGTTCCCCCCCCCCCCAAACAAAAAATCTTACAAGTAAAGCATATTTAATTAAGCTCATAGTCGCACTGCTATGGATCATGCAAATCATTTTTTTAAAAATGTTAATCCATTAGCATGATTGATTTAACTCTTTGAGGCTTTTCAAACTGTAACTATAAGTACTCTTTGAGGTCCATATTAATTTTTATTTTTTTTAAACAGCAGGTGTCCTCTAGTAAACACTCTAAACTTATGCTTGTTTTTATACCCCTAACAACTATAAAAGTAGGCAAAAACCCCCTCCTATCCCTCTTTTGCTCTTCACTATCACTTTCGCTATCTACTCTAAGAATTCTCAGTCTCTATGGAACCCAATCCATCACAGGTAACCCAACACATTATGAGTTTATCAAAATTTCATATTCATAATTCTATAACATATACTATACATCACATTTCATGAGCTCTATCTGATCTCTTAATTGATTATGTGAAACATGCATGTTGGTTTCCACATCCTAACAATATTATATAATGTATTTTAGAAATTCTATTGGTGGGAGAAGCATCATGAAGTGCAGATAAGACAATCCTTTGAGTTTTGTGGTAGTGAGACACTAAAAGATACCTTTAAAGAAGTTTGAAAGAAACCTGATAAGTGTCCGCAATGGTTAGATGAAGCTATTTGGAAAGAGCTATGGGCATATTAGAATTCATATGCTTTCAAGAAAAAAAGTGATGCCACAAAAATGAATCGTGCCTCAACGTCGGGTGTTGGTTCTTCTGTTCATACTGATGGTTCCATTCTGATTAATATGCATAAGAAGAAGAGGGTAATGTGTTGTAATGTTTATATGCCGCTATTACACATTCTTTGTGATTCTTACGATGTCATGTTATAGTTATGAAAGTGAAATCAAGTTGGTAGTCGGAGGGCTGGGTTGTGATTGACCGCAATCGTGTGGATTGCAAGGCCATGTGTGGCTTTTTGGTAGATTCTTCCAAGTTGAATTGTGAAGTGCTTGAATGTGTTACGTGTGAACCCTTCCCCTTCATGTCGTTAGGCTTTATCGTATGTTCGGATGTCGTTAGGCTTTTATTTCCTTCATTAATATAAACTTTATTAGGTGGCATACTCCAGGCGAGTGACCCGTAGATTTGTGAACTTCAGCGTGTAGCCGTTGAGCTTATTTTAGAATTTTATATACTTCTATTCAGTGCAGGGATTTATTATACGGCTTTTAGCCTGAGAAAATGTCAATTTTCAGGGGAAACTCTGTCCGTTTCGACCTAGAAGTTAAGTAGGAAGAAGTAAGAAACCGTTAACATCACCAGCCCTAGGGGTTGGGGGTGTTACACTTATGATATGTCATTTGCTTATGTTTTGCTATGTTTGTTGGAAGTAAGACAATATGGGAGACGCCATTCTCACATTTTGCCTACGTTTGCCAAGGCTATTTTATTTTAGCTCTGTTTATTCCATTTTTCTTTTGTATCTATGTGTTGAAAATTAATAATATTATCTAATCGTAGTTCATCATATGTGTCAAAAGATTGATGAAGGTGAGAATCCTACTATGAGCAAGTTATATCTTCGCGTACATCAAACCAAAGGTAGCCAATGGGTGGATGACAAATCAAAAGCCGCTCATGTGAGTTGGTTCGTATCCTTATATTTAAGCTCATTATACTATTTGTTATGTATAACTAATTTGTAAATGAAACACTTTTTTAGGAGAAGTATGTACAAAAGCTCTCCGAGACTCAAGCAACTCAATCAACTCAAGCTACATTTGACGGTTCCACCCCATCGACCCCAAGTGAACCTTCTTATGATGAGCAAATGAAAATTTAGATTGATGAGAATGGTTTGACAAAGCGGGGTCGTCTTTACACAAAGTCTCAAGGGCCATGTTCCATCCAAAACCGTGGTAAGGCTTATACAAATATATTTGCTACTTTAGTTGATGAAAACAACAGGCAAAAGATTGAGTTAGATAGTAAAAAGAAGGTTTTGGATGATGTTCAAGCAAAACTAACTTTGGATCAAGCTAAAAGCAAGAAACAAACTAAGAAGGTTCAAAAATATGCCAAGGCAAATCAAGATATACAAGCACAAATGTTTCAATGGCACTCCCTTAGGAAGACCATCATTCCTAATCTCCCCCCACCTATACCGGTGATAGCTAGATTCATTGAGTGAGAGTGAGGATGGTGGGAAGATGATAATGATGATGATGGTGGTGGTGGTGGTGGTGGTGCGGATGAATGATATTTGGGTTTGAATGGCCTATTTGTGCACCCAAGTGAACCTTCTTTTGATGGTTGGATCAATGTTTGTATATTTTGATAGTCATATGCATCTCTAAAAGTTAGCATTTTGTTGTTTGGGACTCTCTTTGGGTTATGTGTTATTTGGTACTCATATGATATTGGGTTTGAATGGCCTATTTTGTTAATTGGGATCGACTCTATTTTGTAATGTAAGTAAGCTTAGCACAATCGTGAAGGAACCTGTTGGTTGGTACATTCGAATGTGATTAATGTACCGGTGATATTTACAGTACATGTGTTTTTATTTGACAGGTGCATATATGATGTGTTGTTTAGTATTACGTTAACAAGTGTATGTACATGTGCCTATTTGTACAAATTTTGGATTAAATTGTTGATCATTTTTCCCACTCTTTTTCCCACTGTAAATCTAATCATGAAATATTTTCACTGTTTGCCCCTATTCTGACTGCAATGGGAAATTTCCCACTGTCGATGGCCCAGTGAGAAATTTCCGACTACATTCTTACAGTGGAAGATTTCCCACCGCACTGATGATAGTGGAAAATTTTTCACTATTACAAGTATAGTGGGAAATTTTCCCACTGAAGTACACTTCGTGGGAAAATCTCCAGCGCAGAGCTACAGTGGGTGAACAGTGAGAAATTTTCCCACCGTATGTGCAACCAGTGGGAAACGGTTTTTTCCTACCTCACTTTTTCCCACTTGCATTTGCAGTGGGAAAATAGTGGGAAATGGTCATTTCCCACTGAATATTTCTTATTTCCTACTGAATTTACAGTGGAAAAATCGTTGATTTTTGGAAGTGTTATCTCATTCCCTGTTTTTAATTAAAATAAATTATAATGCAGGCCCAACCAGTTTTTCCATGAACGTTTAACAATATAGGAATGCATGTACTGATTTTTAGCTCACAGGTTGAAATATTTTCCTGTTTTATTTTAGGAAAATGCTCATTGAATCGCCCTCAGGCCAATAGGCCGACTGGAGAAGACAATTGAGTGCGAAAGTCAAAATGAAATAGCAGTGTTTTAGTGCTAAAATGTTTTGAGGGCTGTATTGTGAAATATTTTGCTGTTGAAACTATATACTCTACTAGAGTTCCTATATTTTGGTGTAAACCTTGGAATAGTTGAATGGTTTGATGTTAGAACTAATTATGTATGGTTTAATGGGATGTGATTGTGTGCATGCCTTGTGATGGTAAATATTGTTTAGCGTTAGTATATTTATTGTTTACAACAAAGCCTTGTCTTTTTTGAACGGCAGTAACACTCTGATCAATTGGGATAATATTTCTAATTGGTGAATCTAATGAAGAGAACGCAAACAGTGAATTATGTACATTTGGGGTGTTACAGAGGGTCTCTCCCATCTTCTCAGCATAAGCTTGGTCTTTCTTTTTTAAGCCTATGGGGAAAAGGAGGTAAAGGCTTATAGACTTTCTCAGTAGAAGAAGGAGAAGAAGAATTCTAAGAAGGTGATGGATCAACTGAATCAGAAGAACCTTTCTCCTTAGGCTCTTCTTTACCAGAAGGTGACTTAGAAGGTAGAGGATTGTTAGAATCATTGGGGACCCCATCAATAGCATCCTCTTACTTATTGGATGAACCAGTTTCTAGAGAAGAAAAAGGTGAAGAAGAAGAAAAATTTTGGAAAAATTAGTGAGGACACATGTAGGGTTCATTAGGATGCCAGACTTGATTATCAATCTCCTAACCAGATCGAAGAGATATAACTTCATTCACTTTCATCACATGCTCACTAGGGCTAGCACTAGAAGAAGAGGCGTGAACCTTAGGGCTCACCTCAGGCTGACTCAGATGAGTACCTAACTCCCTAGAAGTTGATGCTAGTTGGGAAAATTTCTCAATCATCATTCTCGTCATTCTTCCTATATTAGCATTAATAATTCTCCCCACATTGCTATTAATTTTCCTCCAAATTTTATCAATGTCAGTATAACTATGAGGAAGTTGAACTTGATCTACTGATAAGTACTTAAAGTGTATATTATTTTAGGGTCATTTGGTGTAATTTTTATGGAGAATTATGTGCCTTATGATATAATTTATACTCTTTTTCTCGATTTATGCTTGGTTATAGTTGTTTGATGATATATGTAGGAATTTGGCCCATTTTGCCCTTGTTTTGACCCTCACTTGAGCAAACTTTGACTCACCTCGGATGCCGCTAAGTTGCTATGCCCATGAAGCAAGAGAAGAATAGAAGAATTGAGTTCCGGCCAAGACCACGGTCTGCCCATGGTGGAAGCATAACTGCTAATCTCTTCGTTTTTCCTTATTGTGTTGCTTAGGTTGATTAGGTTTTCCTATAAATAGGGTGCCCCTCAGCAGCAGAAAACACACACACATATCCCATCCATTTCATTTCCTCTCTTCAAGTAGATTAGGATTTAGATTAGAGAGAGAGAGTTGAAGTGAAGATTTGCAAGGATTCCACCCCGAGCTTGCAACGATGGTTCATGCGTGAATTTGGCTGAGCAAACTCTTCTCTCTTCTCTTTTCTTTTCTCTTTAGATTTATCATTTTACAGTAGTTAGATGTTTAATTTAATCATACGTGAGTAGATTAATTTGTTTGTCTAGGGATTTAGTAGTTTATGGAAGTGTTGTTGGATAAAATTTTAGTCTATAAAATTGTGTTTACTTCATGATTGGTTTGATTTCATTCTGTTAATTGTTGTTCATGCTGTTAGTGGATTTTACCCAAAATTTGCTTGCACAATTGAAACAATCGGGGTGAAAAACTGAAAGGTGACATTTGGTTGTTAGACTGCTTGAGTAGACCTGACATAACTTCATCTCGAAAGAGAGATTTGCGTGTTTGGAGGACATAGGAAGTAATCAAAGATAATTAACTTGAATTAAGACAAATTAATTTGAAAGAACGAGTTTTGCTTAGTTTAGGCAAATTTGGTTGATTTCGAAAGAATAGGCCAAGTTTTTGAATAGATTGCAATTCCTCGAAATTAACCGATTAGAGAAAAGCACATGTTCGTCAATTTGATCCAATCAACTTTCATAACTACATGAATTCCTAAGCAATTTTCCTTAATTGATTTAGAATTGGCAAATTTGAAGATGTTGAATCAAAACCCCTTCATTTAGGATCCGCTTAGCATATCTTGAGGGATATAACCCAGTAGTTTCACGTATTCTCTATGGGGTCGACCTTGATATGCTACAACGCCACCGTGCGCTTGCGGCCTTATTAGCTAGGGGCATTCGGTACACCTAGAAAAGCCAGTCTCTGAAAAGAATTGGTGGGATGAGAGATGGGTTGGGAGTTAGAAACCACAACATTTGATCCATTACTCCAAGAGAAGTTCGAGTGATTTCTCCACCTTGGATTTCAATTCCCCTAAAAACAAATAAGCATCCTCTAAACCCATGAATTTAGGGAACGTCTGACTATAGTGAGGTCTTAGTTCGAAGGTCACATTAGATCCTAAGTAAGCAAAGTAAAACAGGATGGCAAAGCAGTCCTAGGAGGATAAAAAATATCACTCAAAGATCTTTCTTGTGTCATTTCTTCTAATTCAAGCATGTGTTAAGGTTCGGGTTTCAGGTCAGAGTCGGGGTTCACTCCTAATAAGTCTTTTACTTTAGGATCTCTAACTGAACTAGTCATGCAACTCCCACACCCTCACAAAAGTATATATTTTTCTCTTTTTTCTCTTTTCTAATTTTCTTAGGTTTTGATTTTTCTATTTTTTTTTCTTCTAATGCACAAAACAAAATCAAAAACTGAATCAAGCCAAAAACAAAATAAAAATAGAAAGTGAGCCAACCCTAGAAAAATCACAAAAACAAAAAACACAAATAAACTAAAAGAAGATAGAAAATAAACTAAACCTAAACAAGCTAAATCTAAAAATAAATTTAAAATAGAAAACAAAACTCCTAAAATCAAAACTCTATACACAGTGAATTCAACACAATTACAAGGGACATGAATAATTTTTTTTCCCCCAATTCTTTCTATCCCTGAACTATGCAAAAAATATCAAATAGAAAAATTAGTTCCAAAAATCACAGAAAATTCCAAACAGTCTTAATAATTCTAGAACAATTCATACAAACTCCAAAAATTGTACTAAATCCAAGAAAAATATCAGCATAGAAAATTCATACCCAAAGTGCTCCAAAAAAATTCAAACCGTAACCAAAATGCTGGAAAATCCTGCACCGAAAATGTCTCTCTCTTGGTTTTTGATTCTGTTTTTTCTATTCCTGCATAGTTTCATAAATCAATTATTACTGTTTTTTTAGAATTAAAACATGCACTAAAAATCAAATTAAATTTATCCGAAACAAAAACAAAATCAAAATCAAAATCAAAACACTAACTCAAATCGAAACCCTAAAACAAAGAAATCTAAGCTAAAATAAACTACTAAAACTGCATAAAAACTCAATCAAAACCAAAAATCACAAATATGAAATTAAAATGAAAAAGACTCAAATGACTCAAATAATTAAACTACGACTTGAAGCAACCAAATTTCACAAAACCATCCTCGGTAACAGCACCAAAACTACTTGTTATTTCCGCAAGCATACGAATTATTGCCATAGCAAATACAAGTGTCATCCTCAAGGATGGATTACAAAGTTTAGGTTGCTAAGTAGATTAATTTAGCATGAACCCCTTGACACAAGCTAAACTATCACCAAACTAAAATGAAACTGAATCAAAGCAAAAAAAATTGAAATTAAGACACCTAAACAGTACGATACCCCTAGATTAAAGACCAAACATCTCAAATCTGACATCTTCAATAGCTCAAGGTTTAGTGATCAACTTACCTTGGCTTGGACAAAGGATAGCAAGAAAAATGAACAAAGTGTACACCTCGAACCCCTAAAACTACAAGTGATGGAAGAGCTAGAGCAAAGAACCAAAATCAAATGCCAATCGAACCTAGAATCCGAGCATACTCATAGTAAGATGCAGCCAGGGGAACATTAACCAATCCAAACAAGATCCAGATTTGAACCAAAATTCGCACTACAATATGGTAGAGCAGAACATGCAAATTCAACACACAACTTGTGCAATCCAACACCAAAAACTGAAATGTTTGGCTTGAATTAACTGAAAATTTGTCTGAATCACAAAATTGAGAGTTTAACTACTAATCTAGGAAAAGGAAACAAAAGAAAGGAAATGAGAATAAGAAGAAGAGGAACCACAGAAGTTAATCAAAACTGAGTCTAATACTACCACTACTCTCTTCAGTCAGTTTACCAACTCAAAATCCAATTACACAATTTGAGGACTAAAACCTAGAATTGAAACTGAAAACAAATGAAATCAAAGATTGTAACTAGAGACAGCTCTGCTCTCTTGCTACTCTCTACTCCATGTTGTGTGCTCTGTGTTTTTTCAGCTTTCCGTCTTCAACCTTTGATTTGTGGTCCCCCAGAGCCTCCATCTCTAGTTCCCTTCAGTAATTTCATTATTTTTCAATTCAGACCTCATAACTATCTCTATAACTACTCTAATTAAATGCCCGTTTTGATGATGAAAGAATTAATAACGGATGCTGAAATTAAGATGATTTATAAAAGAGGAGTGAGAGAGCTATGCCACAGGGAGGAAGAAGAAGGAGAACCCGAAGGACTTTTCAGGTTCTAGGTTATGGGGGGAAACGAAGAAGAAGAACAAAGGATGGGGTGGACTGCTCATGTGAAGTGAGATTAGGGGGAAGGAAACAGTAGGCCCAACGAGAGAAAAAGGGAAGGAGTAAGGGTTGAATTGGGCTGACCCACGAAGTGAGAAAAGAGAGAGGAAGACTGTTGGGGGGGCGGGGGGGAAGGCACTTGAGCTGGACGTCGGCGCTGCTAGGTTGAGCACAAGGCCCCTTCAAGCCCTTTTTTCCCATTTTGCTTTCATCCTATTCGACTTGATCCATGTTCTTTTTGAGCTAATTATTCATCTTTTCCCCAACTTTATTTCCAACTCCTACAAAATAAATAAAAGTACGTTAAAATTCTAATCTACTAATTTATTTTGAGCAAATAATAGATAATAATAGGGTACAAAGTAGTCTAATTTCTGGTTTAACAAGTGTATTGAAACAAGGTCAATAGTGACTTTGGTCATTTGTGTGTCAGCCAGTTTATAGCATGTTAACGGGTTGGAGCAATTTGACCGGCTAATAACCCATTTAATAATTCGAATTTTTAAACTAACCTACCAATGTCCAACCAGGTACACTTTATTAATGCATCGACCCTAAGGCGAACACGGCCTACTCATTTCCTACCGCTAGCTTCATAGTTCAAGACCAATGGAACGGAAACCAAATAAAAGAGAATTAGAGAAATGCAAGATGTTTTCTTCTAATAATAACATCAAAAATTTAGATTATTACAAAATAATTTATTTAAAATATGAATAGATATATTTGTTTCACTAAGCATATAATTTTACGACTTGCTCATATTTAGTATTTGTCTTCTTCTAAATCAATTTTTCTGTAAATTAGATACCATTTCATGCAATTTCATCCCATTTAATTTTTTTTTCGTTTGTAAGTTCCTCATGATGTTATTTTAATAGAATGGTTGGACAAAGACTGTGTACTATTGTTTAATTTGTAACGGGACGCAATAATTATATAATGGTTCTTTAAACTATTCAATATCATGAACAAATGTTACTGTTAAGAGGGACAAATTAGAGAAAATTCAAAAAACAAGGACACAATGTTTAGGTCAAGTCGGAGGGTTAAGGTTGGGCCCGCAAATTTGTCAGCTTTTCGGGTTCTTTTTTTTTTAAGGTTCGAGTCAAGAAAATTGTGTTCAAAACCCAAAATTTTCAGGTGAGTTCAGGTTGGATTAGTTTTTGTCGGGTCAATGGTGTTAGTTAGCTGTTGTACGCTTTATTTCTACTGCTTTAAGAGTATTGCTTGCGAGGATTATTTATGAGGTAATGCAACAGCCTATTGCTCATTGTCTTACTCACTTATACTCAAGATAATGGGTTCAAGCCCGTATGCTAGCAAATCATGCAAATCGGAAGACTTTTGCCTTTTTGTAGTTAATTTCGAAATCTTTGGATTTTCAAATATTGTTTAGTAATTTTTGCCATAAGAAATATTTTTTTCTTGTGTGTGTTTGGCTAGCTGTTAGGAATTCAAGTATAATGTTGCTTTACCCTCGATGGGTTAGGTAATTGTCTTCACCAATAACAATGAACATGACAATTAGATATATAGCCAGTCTAAATCCCAAGGACACAAATGTGGTGTCCACAACTCCAAGGCTAAAACGTCAAAGCTTCATAAATAATCTAGGTTTTTCGATTGGGCTCGGCCTGTGGATTAAGATCCAAGCCCAATACTTGATCCTACCCAAATCATTTATCCCTTGGAGCTCAGCTAATTCATAATTAGGTGGGCCTCAACCTAGAGGGCTTCACCTTATGCATTTCTTTAGGAGTATGCCACTTTTGGAAATAATTCGCTAATCGATTTTTTATATATGTTAGGAGATTTTTCATAGGTAAATGATCCGTTTTCTTGAGATCTTTACCTCCACGTGCTAGTGATTAATTTGCTTCGTTGTGGCTTGCCTTTTTGTCTTCTAACCGCTTCCCCATTTAGTCAACGATGGGTTTAGCCAGTTTTGAGAAGTTCTCTAGTTGAACAAATTGTCTTACTCAAATTTTGGATTACAAATACTCATTCAAGTCTCCTAGAATTGTTCAAAAGACTTTAAACTTCAAAAGTTTTTCAGTGGGTTCTACATTCTTGACTTTGTTACCAACTTGTTACGAGAAGTTTTAGAAATTTTCTTGAATTCTTTCTTCAAAGATATTGAACATTTGGGACTAGAGATCAACTTAGACTCCATCCGATCCTTTGCCATTTCCTCCTTTCCATTAAGGAGGATATTGGCGAAAAATACTCTCTAGGATGAGGCCCCAGAGAAGTTGGATGAGGAACACAAGAGGGGATTGATCAATAGGTACTACGTTAAAGTACTCCAACACCTAAGGCTCACAGGAATGTTAAGCTCCATGGTGAAGTATTAATACCTAAGGGAAAGCATTGAGAGTGGTGACTAGTGCTATATCAGGACTTGGTTTGTTAGGTTTATGTAGAGCTAGTTCCTTATAATTCTCGCTTCTCAAGAAGGAGATTCACAAATGAGCGTCTTTGAGTATCGTACCCTCATTGCTGCTAGGTATTGCGAGCCCTAGACCTGAGCCAAACTTAGGGGCTTAGATGCCCCTTCATTTTCCACAGCTTCTTAAAACTTCTTTGGGGTTTCGACGATGACCCTCTTCTTAATCCCACTCTATAGCTTCCAAATGCCCTTAACTTGATTAGTTGTCTCTCTTCCCTTCCTACTTCCTATAGAAATATCCTCAAGGGATCCTTATAACATTCCTGTCCCCATTGAGTAAGGTTTTGGCATCGCTAAGGAAAGCAAGAGGAGCCTAAAGGATTAAGTTCGCACTACGGAAGAGAAGGAATTTGAACAAGTAAAGGTCTAAGAGGCTGCTGCACTACCACCCCACGTTGAGACCCTAATCAAGGAGAATGAGGAGAGCAAGAAGTGGTTGGAAGATGAACTAGGGTAGGTGGAGAATTAAAGCAAAGAGGTCTTAGATTCATCCAGCACATCGAGGTAAAGGAGACAATCCTGATGGCCAGGGTGACTACTAGGGAGGCGCTAAAGTTAAGTTCTAGAACTCCTCAGTGTAGTTTTCCCCTCTTTTCTAGATCCCCTATCTTTGGACCGAGAGTTGGTGTAGCGGAGTTAAAGCTGGATATTTATAGCTCGGCTTTCTCCCATTGTATCTTTAGCCCTCTAAGTCTCATCCAATTTTCTTTATTTCTAACTTATAATTTTTGCTTTTTTAAATTTTGCATTGTAATTAGTAGCAACTAGTATAAACCCGTGCTTTGCACGGTGATTTATAAAATAGATAATAATTTTTTTATAAAAGACATATAGTTGCTATTATTATTTACAAAAGAAGATACAAATAAGTTACTTCGTAAGTGATGTTGTTATAAGTAGAAATAAATTTTCACTATAAAAATTTAATAAGCCCAGTTATTATAGTTAGAATTTTTTAGTATTATATACTTTTTTATCCTTTTTTTAGGAGATTTTTATCTTTGAAAATATATTAATTCTGTTCACAATTTCATTCAAGTTATCT
>JACYFF010002017.1:33708217-33777872 GCA_017589665.1 Selenicereus undatus | reverse complement strand
CATGTACACCTCAATATATAGTTAACATACTTCAACAAGACATACACTTCATGACATACTTACAAAACATTAACATATATCACAAATCAAACAAAATACAAACATACTTAGAAAATTTAAAATATTCACCAAAGCAAAACACATTACACATGTCTAATATAATACAACATTTCATAATAATTACATAATTATTATAAATGTACATACTTATCATATTTTGCTCCATTAATTCAAATAAATACACTTCATAAATATAATTAACATTTAATGTAATTCACATCCGCATTTAACGACAAAAATAAATTACATATTAAACCAACCAAATAATATGAAAAATTAATCATATCTCAGACAAAGAATATTATTCACATATTAACCAAAAATTAATATACAAAACAAATCAAATATAAAACAAACATACTTAACATTCTTAAACCATTTACCAAAAACAATACATATATTACATATGCTTACGTACTCACAACTATTTCAATTATTCAAATCAACATACATTACATATTAAATTAGAGTTACATCATACTTGTTTTCTATCAAAATAAATTCTCAAAAAACCTAAAATACAACAATTAACGAAATTAAACATATACGCAAACAAAAATAAATTTAACACAACAATATTATTTATCCACATAAGCCTCAATAAGCATCAATAAGCTCAATCTTGAAAATTAAACACCTTATTTCACACTTCATCTAATTAAATAAACCCAACCAAAAATAACAAAATACTATTAACATACTTAACAAACTTAAATTAATATATACTTAACATACCAATATCTTGCAAAAATATAACAAAAACTCTTAACATATCAAACAAATCATACAAAAATTAAACATACCTCAAAAAACATACATGCCTAATATCTTTAACATTTTAAAATAAACAAACTTGTTTTACTTAAATTATTCAATTCAATAAAACATCTTACACATGCTTAACATATTTAACATTTTAAAATAATTAGATAATTATTTCAGATTTACAAATATAACAAAATACTATTAACATGCTTAACAAACTTAAATTATTATACACTTAACATACCTAGATCTTGCAAAAATATAAAAAAAGAATCTTAACATATCAAACAAATCAGAAAAAAATTAAACATACCTCCAAAAATATATATGTCTAACATCTTCAACATTTTATAATAAATAAACTTGTTTCACTTAAATTATTCATTTTAATAAAACATCTTATACATGCTTAACATATTTAATATTTTAAAATAATTAGATAATTATTTCAGATTTACAAATATAACAAAATACTATTAACATGCTTAACAAGCTTAAATTACGTACTTAACATACCTAGATCTTGAAAAAATATAAAAAAAAAATCTTAACATATCAAACAAATCATAAAAAAATTAAACATACCTCCAAAAATATACATGTCTAACATCTTCACCATTTTATAATAAACAAACTTGTTTCACTTAAATTATTCACTTTAATAAAACATCTTATACGTGCTTAACATATTTAACATTTTAAAATAATTACATAATTATTTTACATTTACATACTTAACATGTTTTACTCCACTTATAGTAACAAACATATTTTACATATTAAATAAATAATTCACGCAATTCAAATTCATGTTTAACGGAAAAAATAAATTATTCAAGCTAAACAAACATGCTTCAACATTAAAATTCCAAAAAATGAACATATCACATTAACACAATTTTAAAGTGCAACAATTCTACTAACCTTTATACACCCGAAAAATCAAGCGGATTACCGGCGGTGGCGGCACTAGCGGTGGCGGTTGCGATGGCACTGGCGGCTTTTGCGGTGGCGGCAAAACTTGAAAAACCAATATCGTAAAAAATATCAATTAACTTAACTATTTTAATTTTAAACTACAAATTAACCAAAAAAATCACTTACCGATCAATTTTTCATCCACCAAAATCTTCAAATCTCGTTTTCTCTCTCTTCCTTCTCCTCCATCTCTCTCTTTTCGAACCTCACTTCTCTCTCTACAATTCCCAAATGCTTCCCGAAATCAACCCCCCCAAATTTAAAACCGGCCAAACGCGTTTGCTCGAGATCTGCGCATAAAACCGACGAAATTTCTGACAGTCCCCGATGGATTCTGACAGGTTTCCGACGGAAATTCCGTCGGAAATTGGGATTTCCGTCAGGTCCCGCCTCTTTTCCCGTCGGTCCCTCTGATTTTTCCCTACGTCCGTCCGCCGCGTCGCTTTCTCCATCGGCGTTTGGCTGCGTTTTTGTAGTGATTCACACTAAACCCAAAATAAAAAATGGGTTACTCTGAATTTAACCTAAAATAAAAATTAGTCCAAACTAAACTCCACTCAATTATAAAAAGCAACAATGTTATATATTAACATAAATATGATATTTAAATTATTTTCATTGAAAAATTTAACTTCTCTAATTAGTCAATGCATACAACAACATATACTTAAAATATACCTGTTTCATGACCTAAGTGTTTGCATGATGCTATAAAAAGAATGGATCTACCATCATTGTTTACTCCAACAAGAAGACAGCTGCAACAGAAAAATGTCGGATTGAATACTAGTCGATCATTATTATTCAAGCGTCGACATATTTAACGAAGCGATGTGGTGGCACACCGTCGTCACTTGTTCGCAAAGGAGGCACGCCAAGTGAGGTCATCATTGATGCGTTTGCAACGTATGCAATCACCACATGTTGAAAACCAGCCTGAGTAACAAATTCACATCTTAGCACGTAACATCGACAATATTGGAAATGTCGACTCTGTACTATATAATACCACAAGCTTCCTTACGTATTAATATTTAACATACAATTATTACATCCATTTAAATATACAAAATTTATTCCCAAAATTAGACCAACGAGCTAGTCATGGTGAAAATGCATAATTCAACAAAAGCTTCTTATATAAGACCTCTGCCTATAGAACATATAGCAATCCCATCCACCCTAACGAGTAATCACCTAAAATTGTCCTATGTCTATGTAACTCAACCAAACATAAGTTACATACTTACTCACCCTGTTAAACCCATTGCAGAGGGGCATATCCATGTCCAAGACACCAATTCTCAAACTAATGGGACTTTGGGCTACAAACGGCTACATGTCCACATTGCAAACTGTTATGTGGATAGAGGAAAGGGTTACAAATAGTAGTAGCACAAACCCAAGATTCAATTTGTGTTGTTAAAGTGGACAAGTTAATATGCCCTTACTTCCACCATTACCTCCATTTCTAGAATCATTATTGCCAAGCCAACATTCCTTAAGAATATTAGAATCTAAAAACTCTATGTTCTCGTTCACTTCCATGGGGAAAAGTATTAACAACAACGTCAACGACGGTAGAAGCTTGTATGTTTTCCGAATAAGTGGTAGCAATCGCCATAAAATTGGAACTTGCTCCCACAACCTAGATTACTCCCAAAGTTTACGCAGTCGTACATCTATGACACTAGCAATTAACTGTCAAACCAAATGAGTGCACTTGGGGCATCTGGCCATTCAGGTGTTAGAGTTGACATTATGCAAGGGTTGCAACAAACTTTGGATTTAGTTAATCTGTACATTATTGTATTTAGAAGAGCTGCGAATATTACGTGAACATTGCGAGGTTTTTGATTTGCGGATTCTAATCATGCAAGCGAGAGAGGGCGATTATATATTAGACCCAATATAAATGAGGTAATTGGACTATTGGTAGGAGATGGAACTAATAACTTTGGATCAAGAGATGTCATTATTCAGAAAATGGATGGAACCTTGTAGAGGATCGATGAGATTCATCCATTATACATGTATTTACACTATCCTCCGCTGTTTTCGTATGACACTAATGGATGGAGTCCAGACATACCAAGAACGGTTAACTCTAATACCTCAAGATCAACAGTTGTAATGAGGGAATGTTATGCCTTTCAAATCCATGATTGAGTAGATGAATATGCAGTTATTAAGAAGACTAGTCGGTTGGGGCAACAATTCTATATAGATGTATGAGTTGCCATTGAGCTATACAGGCTTACATGGTATCAAAACCATCAACATCGCCTACAGATAGAATTGTACAGTGGCATTCAAGATGCAATTAATGCAGGTAACATTAATGCAGAAACAATAGCGTGGAGATATATTCTGCTATCTTCTTTCAGCAGAAGGCCAAGTTATGATACAACACTATCAGGATGTAATTGCAATTTGTCGTGCAATGTGACCTCTTGATGTCTTTGTCACATTCACATGTAATCCAAACTAGCCTAAAATCGTAAATGAGATATTGTGTGGTTAACAATCAGAGGACAAACGAGATCTAATAACTCAAGTTTTCAGGATTAAGTTACGACAATTACTCGATGATTTTAAGATGAAAAAAATATTTGGAACAGTCATTGCTTATGAGTTTCTAACATTGTCATACACATTATTTTTCCTCTATATATAATCAATTCACTAATTGTACCCACTATATCTTTTATAGAAGCATATGTTATTGAATTTTAAAAGTGTGGCCTTCCCCATGTTCATATTCTCTTAATAGTAGTTGAAGATAAGTCTACCTGCCTAGAAGATGTTGATAGCCAATAAGTGTTGAAATTCCTTACTAGACTATGGATCCTCTAGCATATGATACCGTCATAAGATTTATGATACATGGCCCATGTGTATCATGCTTCATTGATGGAAAATGCTCAAAATTTTATCCAAAAATATTTTGCAATCAAACAACATTTAATGAGCATGGCTTTGCTCAATACCGAAGGCGACGTACTCCCCAACAAGTGGTCATAAATGGCCGAGAGAATGATAATCAATGGGTGGTCCCATACAAGTTACAACAGAGATCTATATATAAAATATGATGTTCACATCAATGTCGAGCGCATAGCTGTCCGTAGTGTGGTGAAATACCTATATAAGTTTGTACATTAGGTCATTATCGTGCTACTATTGTCATTAAAAGCAATACAGCACATCATGACAGGGAAAAAACTTGCCAAGATAGAGAAAGGAAAGAAATCTAATAATATTTGGATTGCTGCTGTGTATCTATAGTTGAGTCATGTTGGCGAATTTTTGAGTTCAGCTTATAAGATCAATATCCTTTTGTACAAAAAATTCAACATGACTTGCCTAAAGAATAATTAGTTGTGATTAATGATAGAGATGACTCCTTTAATATTGCAAATGAGCAAGAAGCGCGAAAAACAATGTTGACAATGTGGTTTGAGGCAATCAACACAGGTTGGTTCAAGTGGTTTGACACTTATTTCCCTTAAGCAAGGACTTGAGTTCGAGTCTTGTGAATAAAGAAAAACTGTGAAGGGAGAGCTCAACCCCTAATGGGGCCAACAGTAGTTGGACTCCAGTGAAATAGAGGATCCAAGACCAAAAAAAAAAAAAAGTGGTTTAAAGCAAATAAGGAGTACCCAAAAGCTCGATAGTCCACATATCTTAACTTCCCCACACAATGGGTATCGAATCATTCTTCTAAAAGATGGGCGGTTCGTCAAAAAGATTCTTCAATTGGTCGACTTCCCTTTGCACATCAGATTTGTGGAGGATGATATTATTTGAGATTGCTTCTGATGGAGTCCCCACCACCATTGACAAGGAAGAAAGTCCAACAAGTCCAACAAGGTCCATTACACACTCCAAAGTCGAAGCATTGGCTAAGATTCTTGAAGAAAGCCAAACTAAAGCAACCGGGTTCAAAGACCAAAAATTGCCCGGTTTTGTTTATCTCATTACTTAAGCTACATTGTGGCTTAAGTCTTGAAATTTTACATTTTTAGACTCCTTATGATGTCTACTTTCAAGTCCAAGCATTTATTTCCAATCATGCTCACAAGAAGATGGGAGATTAATGCCTTTTGTCAAACTGGCCAGTTTTGGTTCAAAACTGTACGGTTAAATGTTTTAGTAGAATTACCCTACTTAAACACAGTGTAATCTTGATTTCTTTGTAGGGGGGTTTGTACACACCCTACGGTCCCCCCCCATGGCCTAAAAACAAAATCATGCTCACTTTTGTTAAGCTTAAATCTAGTTAGGAAACCGGCTCAATTCTGCCCGTGCACCCGGTTTGGAGTAAACCAGTTTTTTTGCCTTAATCCATGGGTTTGCTGCATTCTACATAGAGTGGCACACACTTCAAGGCTTGGCACATGTCCCAAGGCTTGTAGAAGGAAATCATAAGCTGCAACCTAGAGAAGAGCAACCAATAAGAAGCAAGCTGCAAAAAGGATGTTTCTCGACTCTCATTGGCTAGCCGAAAAGGAGCTCTACTTTACGGCTGCTCCCTTTGTATTTTGCTAGACAAGCTAGTTGTATTAAGCTTAAATAAGCATGGCTAATGTGTAATCATCATTGTTTTTGCTTTCTTTGATGATTTGGATGTAATTAGATTAGTTGTAATCAAGCTTTGTACATGGTTAGTCTAAACCGTGAGGATTAGCCTTAATTAACACCTTTTCTCGCTAGGAAGGAAAGCTTAGGTGCATGCTAGCTTGCTTGTGTGCTTGCTAGGTTTGTAAAAGCAGAACATGGCCCTTGCTGGTACATTACACTTGAAATTCAGAATTCTCTTTTGAGAGCTTTTGCTTCCGGATTCTAAACACTTCACTTGCTTATCCTTAATTTGATCGATTAAGGTGGTGATCAAGTAAGTCCTAACCTTTGTTTAAGTGGTGTTTCTGTATCTTAATCAAAGATTAGGGACCCTAAGCTTACGTTTGGTGGTGATTCTGTATCCAAACATTGAGTTTAGTACTATCATTTCCTTTGTTCTTCTACACGAATTCAAGGAGCTAAACCGAATTCAACAAGCTTAAACCATGAGCTATTGAGTTCTTATTTTAGTTTTCTTCTAATCCTTCAAAGATACATCATATTTGGTATCAGAGTTTAGCTTCTCTTAGGCCTGGTACGTCCCTCACCCTTCCAGAAAACCATCCCACTCAAAAATCCAAAACACAAAGTCAGTTTCATAACCAGGTTGAGTGAAAACACAAAACCTGAAAAACTTGCTCTTTTCAGTCGTGCCTAGCAGAATAATAGCACGGTCACCCCGTGCCATTAAGGACGTCCGTGCCAATCCTATTTCGTGTTGGTCTACTTGCTTAAGTGACCTTGTTCAAGCATGACTTCAACAAGCATGACCTTGGATGAGAGGTTCGAAACTTCGATGAAGCAGAATGAGTTCTTGGCCAGCAAAATTCGAGAGGACTCGCTAAAGACTGAAGAAACTCAAGCACAAAATGAGTACTTAAGAAAGCAATTGGGTTCGGTTTTGAAGCAAAAGCAAAAACTGAATGAAGAAACTCTTCAATATGAACCTAGAGGGTGTGAACAAGTCTTTAGCCATGAAGTTGATTCTTTAAGTGAAGAAGAACCAACCAGAATGATGAGAGGGGAGCCACGGTTTCAAGCTATTTCCAATGACTTCAGAGTGAAAGTTCCTGAATTTGATGGTAAGCTTGATCCTGAGGAATTCCTTGATCGGTTGCATACTGCTGAGAGAGTCTTTGAATATAAAGACGTTCCTGATGATAAAAAGGTTAAATTGGTAGCCTTAAGACTTAGAAAGTATGCATCTATGTGGTGGACTAACTAGTGTTCAAAACAGCTAAGAAAAAGGAAGTCAAAAATCCATACATGGGATAAAATGAAATCCAAACTCAAGGCTCGTTTTCTACCACCAACTTATGTCCAAGATTGTTATTCTCAACTTCATAACCTTATCCAAGGTAATATGAGTGTTGAAGAATATACACGAGAGTTTGAAAAGTTGCTTATTAAGTGTGATATTCAAGAGCCAGAAGAACAAACCATAGTAAGGTACTTGGGAGGACTTGATCGTAGGTACTCCAATGTGGTTGAATTGCAATCATATGCTTCTCTTGATGATGTTTGTGTCTTGGCACACAAAGTGGAGCAGCAAAATAAGGCAAGACCACCCTTTAAACCTCAAAACACACGAGCTTTGAACCGGAACCAACCTTTTAACAAGGGGAGTTCCAATCCTATTCCTAAGCCATAAAATCCATCCCCTTCTTTTCCATAAAGAACCCCAGCACCATAAAGAACCCAAGCACCTCAAAATAGACCTAATCCTAACCCAATGAGCAATAGAAGGTGTTTCAAATGTCAAGGGCCTGGCCACATTGCTTCGAAATGTCCAAACAGAAAAGTAATCACTTTGGATGAATGGGCAGCCGTTAAGGAGGATTTTGAGGAGGAACAAAATGAGGTTGAAAGTGAACTAGAACTTAAGAAAACTCAAGATGAAGTTGTTGAAGAGGCTGATGAAGGTGAGCTCTTGGTTTTAAGGAGAGTTCTAAGTACGCAAAGAGGAGTTAAAGATGAACAAAGAGAGAACATATTCTATACACGGTGTACCGTGTAAGGGAAGGTGTGTTCTTTGATCATTGATGGAGGGAGTTGTGAAAATGTGGTTTCTCTAAGCATGATTGAGAAAATAGGGCTGCAAACAATGACTCATCCACATCCATACAACATCCAATGGTTAAATCAAAAAAAGGGAATTCAAGTTAACTCTCGGTGCTTGATTTCTTTCTCCATTGGAAAGAACTATCAAGATGAGTTATGGTGTGATGTGATTCCAATGGATGTATGTCATACGCTGTTAGGAAGGCCATGGTTGTATGACCGAAAGGTTATGCACAATGGTTAGCTAAACAACTACTCCTTTACTAAGGACGGCAAGAAGATCACCCTAGCCCCTTTATCCCCATCCAAACTCCACGAAATTCAGCCACAAAAAACAAGTTGATTGTTTATTATCCGTGAGTGAACCCATCTTAAAGGCTTCTTAACATGAGTTTAAGGCCTTTAAAGAGTAGATACTAAGCATGCAAGATGAATTAAAATGTTTGATGCCCACTCATCCCATTGCAAGAACACTCATTAAAAACTTCTGTCACTTGTTTCCTAAGGAGATACCTATGGGGTTTGCCTCCTTAAAGGGACATTCAACATCACAGTGATCTTATTTCTGGTACCACCTACCAAACAAGCCAACATATAGGATGAATCCAAAAGGCACCAATGAAATTCAAAGACAAGTTGAAGAATTGAAGGAAAAGGGATTAATTCATAAGTCTTTGAGTCCATGTGCGGTTTTAGCTCTTTTGGTGCCTAAGAAGGATGGTGAAATGAGAATGTGTGTTGATAGCAGGGTCATTAACAAGACCACCATCAAGTACAGGTATCCAATACCTAGGATTGAAGATATGCTAGATGAGTTGTATGGCTCTAAGGTGTTCTCTAAGATTGATCTTCGAAGTGGTTACTACCAAATCAGAATTACAGAAGGTGATGAATGGAAGACAACTTTCAAGACCAAAGGAGGGCTTTATGAATGGTTGGCAATGCCTTTTGGTCTTTCTAATGCACCTAGTACTTTCATGAGGTTAATGAACCAAGTGTTTAGACCTTTCATTGAAAAGTTTGTGGTAGTATACTTTGATGATATTCTGGTATATTCTAAGAATGAGTATGAACATCCAGATCACTTTACTTAAGTTATGCTTGTCTTAGAATGTGAAAAGTTATTTGGTAACCTTAAGAAGTGTTTTTTCTTTACTCCTGAAGTTACATTTCTTGGTCGTATTGCTACTGAAGAAGGTATTAAGGTAGATGAAAGCAAGGTAGAAGCCATTCGGTCTTGGCCCATACCAATGAACACACATGATGTTCGAGCTTTCCATGGACTAGCTTCATTCTACAGGAGGTTTATTCGTGGTTTTACCACTATTATGACTCCTACGACTGAAGTTATCAAGGGTACATCATTTGTATGCACACCAAAAGCACAATCTGCCTTTGAAGAGATCAAGACTAGGCTTGCTCAAGCACCGATTCTATCCTTGCTGTGCTTTAGTAAAGTCTTTGAAGTTAAATGTGATGCCTCTAGTGTCGGCATTGGTGGAGTTCTTACTCAAGAAGGTAAACCTTTAGCCTTCTTAAGTGAGAAATTATGTGATTCAAGAAGAAAGTAATCCACTTATGGTAAAGAATGCTATGCCATTGTCAGATATTTAAAGCATTGGAGTCCTTATCTTATTGCAAGTGAGTTTATCTTACATTCTAAACATGAAGCATTAAGGTATATACAAGGGCAGCATAAGTTGAACTCAAGGCATGCCAAATGGGTTGAGTTAATGCAATCATGTCACTTCACCATCAAGCATAAGTATGGCAAACTCAATCAAGGTGCAGATTCTCTATCTCAGAGGTATTTTTTGTTATTTCAATTAGATGCTTGTGTACTTGGTTTTGAGCATCTAAAGGCTTTATATGACAACGATGAAGACTTTGGGGAGCTGTATGCTGATTGTTCTAAACACCCCAAAGGAGATTTTCTTATCCAGGAGGGATTTCTATTCAAGGGTACACGGCTGTGTGTACCAAGGTGTAGCACAAGGGAGCTTCTAATTAGGGAAGTTCATGGAGGATCTTTGGTTAGACATTATAAAGAGAACAAGACTGTCCTCATGCTAAGGGAGCATTATTATTGGCCAGCCATGGAAAAAGACGTACAGGACATACTCAAGAGATGTGGGACATGTCAAGTGGCTAAAAGCCATTCCTTACCCCACGACCTATAGACTCCATTGCCTATTCCCACTTCACCATGGGTTGATCTAAGTATGGAATTCATTCTTGGACTGCCTAAAACCCAAAGGAACAAGGATTCTATCTTTGTTGTGGTTGATAGGTTCTCTAAGATGTCTCATTTCATTCCATGCAACAAGATTAATGATGCTACACATATTGCTGAGTTGTATTACAGGGAGGTGACTAGGTTACATGGTATTCCTAGGTCTATTGTTTCTGATAGGGATACCAAATTTTTGAGTCACTTTTGGATTACTTTGTGGATCAAGTTAGGTACTAAGCTGAAATATAGTACTACTTGTCATCCACAAACTGATGGGCAAACTGAGGTTACTCATCGAACCTTAGGAACAGTCCTAAGAGCTTTGATTAAACCTTATGCCAAAGCTTGGGATTTGCTTTTACCCCATGCAGCGTTTGCTTACAACAAAACACCAAGCAAGGCTACTGGTCTTTCCCCATTCAAAGTGGTCTATGGACTTGATCCCCTTAGCCCACTTGATCTTACCCCATGGCCTATAGACCACAAGCCAAATCCTGATGCAGCATCAAGGGTAGAACAAATCAAGAAGATTCATGAGTTGGTAAGGAGCAAGATTGCGAAGACTAATGCAACATATCAAGCTCAAGCCAACAAACACAAGAAGAGGGTGGTTTTTCAACTTGGAGACCTCGTGTGGATTCACCTTAGGAAGAAAAGATTTCCATCCAAAAGGAAGAATAAGCTCATGCCAAGGGCTGATGGTCCCTTTGAGGTACTTAAACGTATTAATGATAATGCTTATAAGGTTGATTTACTAGGTGGCTATGGAGTTTTAGCCACATTCAACGTAGTTGATTTAAAGGCTTACCAAGAAGATGATCACCTTGCTGATTTGAGGATCAAATCATTTTAACAAGGGGAGTATAATGGAGTCCCCACCACCATTGACAAGGAAGAAGGTCCAACAAGTCCAAAAAGGTTCATTACATAGTCCAAAGTCCAAGCATTGGCTAAGATTGTTGAAGAAAGCCAAGCTGAAGCAATCGGGTTCAAAGACCAGAAATAGCCCAGTTTTGTTCATTTCATTACTTAAGCTACATTGTGGCTTAAGTCTTGAAATTTTACATTTTTTGACTCCTTATGATGTCTACTTTCAAGCCCAAGCATTTATTTCCAATCATGCTCACAAGAAGATGGGAGATCAAGGCCTTTTGTCAAACCGGCCAGTTTTGGTTCAAAACTGTACGGTTAAATGTTTTAGTAGAATTACCCTACTTAAACACGGTTTAACCTTGATTTCTTTGTAGGGACGGTTTGTACACACCCTAAGGTTTCCCCCCATGGCCTGAAAACAAAATCATTCTCACTTTTGTTAAGCTTAAACCTGGTTAGAAAACCTGCTCAATTATGCCCCTGCACCTGGTTTGGAGTAAACCAGTTCTTTTGCCTTAATCCGTGGGCTTGCTGCATTCTACCTAGAGTGGCACACACTTCAAGGCTTAACACACATCCCAAGGCTTCTAGAAGGCAATCATGAGCTGCAACCTAGAGAAGACCAACCAATAAGAAGTAAGCTGGAAAAAGGATGTCTCTCGGCTCTTATTGGCTAGCCGAAAAGGAGTTCTACTTTACGGCCGCTCCCTTTGCTTTTTTCTAGACAAGCTAGTTGTATTAAGCTTAAATACGCATGGTTAATGTGTAATAATCATTTATTTTGCTTTCTTTGATGATTTGGATGTAATTAGATTAGTTGTAATCAAGCTTTGTACACAGTTAGTCTAAACCGTGAGGATTAGCCTTAATTAATGCCTTTCCTCTCTAGGAAGGAAAGCTTAGGTGTATGCTATCTTTGTTGTGTGCTTGCTAGGTTTGTAAAAGAAGAACACGTCCCTTGCTAGTACATTACACTTGAAATTCAGAATACTCTTTTGAGAGCTTTTACTTTCGGATTGCAAACACTTAACTTGCTTATCCTTAATTTGGTCGATTAAGGTGGTGATCAAGTAAGTCCTAACCTTTGTTTAAGTGGTATTTCTGTATCTTAATCAAAGATTAGGGACCCTAAGCTTATGTTTGGTGGTGATTCTGTATCCAAACATTGAGTTTAGTACTATCATTTCCTTTGTTCTTCTACACGGACTCAAGGAGCTAAACCGAATTCAACAAGCTTAAACCGTGAGCTATTGAGTTCTTGTTTTAGTTTTGTTCTAGTCCTTCAAAGATACATCAGCTTCTTGCAAAGGTCCGTGGAGCAATATGCTTTGAAGATATTCGTATAATGCATGGATCCATCAAACAGATTGGATCCATCTAACAGATGTTCTCTGAGATTGCTGACCTAGTCAAGTTGTGGATTACAAATTAGATCCATATAATAGATGGCCTTCTTTATGCCATATGATGGCAAATGGGAAACCCATATATGGATTTATCATCTACCAAGTTACAGAACCTTGGACTACTTGAGATAGAATGTATCATGAATAGAAATGGAAGATCGCTACAAAATTTCCCTCCAATGCCGTTGTAATCACAAAATTGCAAATATTGAATTTGGGCATATTGATTTGATTTGAATGGGTAGAATCTCTATGAATACAAAATCTTTTGATTCTTTCTCCTTTAAGGATGGATTTTTCAACCTTTGGATCAAGAGGTAGGGGCCTATTTATAGGAAAGTCTCCCCCTTGAAAGTCAAGATGGGCCTTGACTTGGGTTTTGAGCTTTGACCTAGGTTTTGGGCCTTTCAATCAGGCTTTACCCTAGACTACTTTGAATTTCGTTTGCTTTGATTTTGACTTGGGAGTCTCTCGGGCTTGGGCTGAGCATTAACTTAGAAGTTGCCTCGAGCTTTGACCGGACGTAGATTTGAGAATTGTTTCAATGTTTGACTTGCAAGTTGATGTCGGTCTTGACCTTTGAATTTGCATTTGACTTTGACCGTGTCTTGGCTTGGATGTCGTTCGGACATTAGATTGTGACTTGACTTGGTAGTCATCTTGAGCACTTGACTTGGTAGTCATCTTGACCCTCAGTTTGGGCTTTGACTTGAATTTTGACTGAGCCTGGACTTGGAAGTCATTTGGGTTTCATCTTGGGTTTGACATGTGAGTCTTTTGAATTCGACTTGTGAGTCTTTGGGCCTGACTAAATTAATTACAAAGGTTGGCCAATTTACCTAATTTAATGTAATTTTGGTACGGCACGAATAAATTTTTAGCGTCGAAAAATTGCCCCCTCAAGATAATGTTACGAACGAGACTGTTGTCGTATAAGCGTGACCGAAGTCTCAATTTGTTTTCATGAAGCACATGCGTTTTCTTTATGATCTTTACCCAACATTTGTTGACAACAAATGATTGAATAAAGCTTTAACATGCTTCGTTAAATTTTTTTTAAAAGTTTGAACAAATAATAACTTTTGGTCAAAGAATTGGGAGAGCAAAGAAGGGATCGAATTGAAGATGGATGCATGGCCCATCGCTTACCCAAACCATCTTGCCTTAGCCTTTCCCTTTTGTTCCCTTCAATTCTATTGCATGGGGCTAGGCACGTTTTCAACTCTTTCTTTTCTTTCTTTTTTTGCGTGTAGGCTAAGCTGTTAGGCCTTTTCTTCTAATTTTTTTTTTTGTTCTTGTTCCCCGGTGTGGGCTAGGCCGAGAAGCTTCTTCACTAATTCGGTCTGGTCTAGTTCAGCTTCCCATCTTCCCTCTTTTTTAATTTGCATGGGTTGGACTCCTTTGCTTCCTTTTTCTTTCCTTTTCCTTTCTCTTCTCAACCCAGAGCCCAACCCGATTCGTTTCACTTAAGTGAATCACATGCCACACACATGACTCACTTTACTTCCTCTTTCCCAATGAGCTGGACCCAACTTCCTCTTTGTCTTCTTTCTTCGTTTTTTTTTTTTTACTTTTCTCAGGCCTGAGCTAGGCCATTTCTCCTTCGCTGGACCCCCTTTTCTTATTGCATTAGGCCTTATTCCTTATTTCATTAAAGTACACGCGAGAGACACGTGATGCTACTGTTCTTCTTCCTCTTCTTCGTTCGACCACCACGCACAACAATCAACCCTACATAGCCCACTTTCGTCTCCCTCTTTCAACATTTTGCTGCCCAAAGCTAGAAAACCTATTGCACAACCGTTACTGTTCATTTTTTGCTTTGCAGTTGCACAGCCTCTTCGGTACCTAGTTGAACCCAGAAACTTCGAAACCCAATGGTGTTGCTAGTGGTTAACGGTGGAAGCTCATCCCCGAAAGCTTAGTCTATGCATCATCGAACTTTTATTCGAGTGGCTTGGTGTTCCCCATCTGACATCCATAGTTGCTACAAAGGTAACACATTTAAGCTTTCCTCTTTCTCTTTCTTGATCTCTTGAACCTGCAACCTCTCGTGAAAGACACAATCATTACTCCATTTTAAACATAGGTCATTTGTAAGATTGGCTCATCTTTCTCCGTTGAAACACCTGAGCTGGTCAAACAACCATTTGTTTTTTGTGCCAGAAAACTTTCTTTGAGCCCCCATAAAAGGCAAGGTAACAGCCTTGACCCTGTTTCTTTCCTTCCTTTTTTTTGGTTTGATTGAATATAATGAGAATGAAAAATAATCTGGGCGAACTCCTCTATGTGAGCAATAATCTGTATCTCATCTTTTCTTTTTTTTGGTTTGATTCGAAGGGAACAATGGTGTGAGCAATAGACTGGGCATGCGTGTGAGGAGGAGAAAGAATGAGACAGAATAAAGCTTGGCCTTTGTTTTTTCCTTTTTGTTCAATGCCTCTGTTTCTTCATTCAATGCCGTTTTGAAATGAAAAGTTAATGCCACATTTCACCAAAGTGTTGGCTTACTCTTTTGCTTGCGCATCAGTGGTTTTATTACTGTTTAGTGCTCTCACATTTTGGCCTTCATGCTTCTACTACACTTCATGCTTTTTTTTGTGGTTTAGGGATTGAGAAGAAAAAAGAAAAGGATTGTGATTACTATTGGCCCCCCATTTTTTTCTTGTGGGTTAAAAAATAAAAATACAGGTGTTCACTTTCCATTTTCATGAAAGAGCCGTGGGTTTTTTTTTGAGTTGGGATTGGATTTTGGTTTGCTGATGACTTGGTCTTATATTGATGCTACACTTAGTCGTATAGTAGTTTTTTTTTTTTGGGTTTGATGCCTACACCAACATTCAAAGTTTGTGGGCTATAGGAAAATGTTTAATGATGTTGGGATCTCGAACATGGTGCTTGTGTCGTTCTAACGTTGCATTCACTTATTTTCGCACTATTTGCGTATCGCGACATCAAGCTCACTTGCCATTTGTGCTGGAAGATCGCTTCCCTTTTTTTTGTCGCTTATGCTTATAATTTTTTTTGAATGCAGAGACACTTTTTTTTTGCTCTTGTATTGTTGCTTGTGCAGGTTAAGAAGCCATTTGAAGAACCATTTGCGATATTGTTCGCCGCTAGGCCATGGGACTTGAACGGATACTGATACGCATGAAAGTGGTATGAAGACTTGAAGAACAACTTGTGCCACGGTTCACCGCTTGGCCATGGGCTTTGAACGGATACCGATACGCATGAAAGTGGCATGAAGACTTGAAGAACCACTTGCAACACGGTTCGCCGCTTGGCGATGGGCCTTGAACGGATACCGATACGCATGAAAGTGGTATGAAGACTTGAAGAACAACTTGCGACACGGTTCGCCGCTTGGCCATGGACCTTGAATGGATATCGATACGTATGAAATTGGTACGAGTAGCGAGGAGCAGCTAGCGGCAGTCAACCAATATTTTGATTGATTTTGCTTCACTCTTCTCACTTCTTTAATATTTATTGTGTCTGAACACCACTTTGTTTACTGATTTCTTTCCTGAAAAAGAATTTAACTTTGTGTTTTCTTTTATTTTCAGGTGATTCATGATTGTGCAAGTCACGAGGCGCAGCTTGGTGGTAGAAAGGTGATGGTGTAATTGTAAAATTAAAAAGATTGAATTTGGGTAGATTGATTTGATTTGGATGGGTACAATCTCTATGAATACACAATTCTCTGATTCTTTCTCTTTTAAAGATGGATTTTTCAACCTTTGAATCAATGTGGTAGGGGCATATTTATAGGAAACCTCCCCCTTGAAAGTCAAGATGGGCCTTGACTTGGGTTTTGAGCATTGACCTAGGTTTTGGGCCTTTCAATCAGACTTTACCGCAGACTGCTTTGGCTTTCGTTTGCTTTTGCTATGACATGGGAGTCTCCCGGGCTTAGGCTGAGCATTGATTTGGAGGTCGCCTCTAGCTTTGACCGGACTTGAGAGTCGCTTTGATGTTTGACTTGTGAGTCGATGTGGGTCTTGACCTTTAACTGTGATTTTGACTTTGACTTTGACCGTGCCTTGACTTGGACGTCGTTCGGACTTTAGGTCGTGATTTGACTTGTTAGTCACCCTGAGCCTCGGTTTAGGCTTTGACTTTTATTTTGACTGAGCATGGACTTGGAAGTCATTTGGGATTCATCTTGGTCTTAACTTTGTAAGTCTTTTGAACTTAACTTGTGAGTCTTTAGGCCCGACTAAATTAATTAAAAGGGTTGGCCCAATTAACTAATTTAATTTAATTTTGGTACGGCACGAATAAATTTTTAGTGCCTACAGATGACTTTGATCTCCTCTCTTTCATGCCCCCCTTCTTTGTATGTGATGCGTTTGACTGTAGTAGGTGATTTGCTGAAGCTGCCTACGTACTCATGCGTACTTGCAATTTCCAATAAGATCAAGTTGTTACGTAGTTCAACTAGGCATCCTTTTTTTCTTTTTTTTTGTCGTTCACAGTTTATACTCTTGCGGGCCAAAGTAGTAGAAAGATTTTTGTTTGAGTGAACAGTTTATACTGTTATTCGGGAGCCTTTCTTTTTGAATGTATGAGTGAACAGTTTAGACTCTTGTTCGAGATCCTTATTGTTCTTTTTTTTTTAAATATGTGTGAACAGTTTAGACTCTTGTTTAGGTGCCTTCTTTATTTTTTTGAATGTGTGTGAACAGTTTTGATTCTTTTTCAAAAGCCTTCTTTTTGAATGTGCGAACAGTTTAGTCCCTTGTTCGGGAGTGTTATTTTTTGAATGTGTGAACAGTTTGGTCTCTTGTTCGGGAGTCTTCTTTTTGAATGTATGTGAACTTTGGGAGTGTGTTTTTTTTTTTTGGTGAACAGTTTAAGCTCTTGCCCAGGACCTCATCCAGCATTTCCTCAAGGGAAGTCGCCAACATTTTGGCTTGCGTCGTAGCTAGAAGAAGCTTTCTCCTTGGTTCTTTCTTTTGGACTGACCCTAGCCCCATGGCGAGTGAGAACACAGACGAGTCTCTTTACTTTCAAAGAGTTACCCACCTTCACATCCAAAGTAGAAACATGCTTCATGTGCGAAGAAATTGAACTTTGGATTTTATTTAGTTTGCCAGGGCGGCGAAACATTGAATCTCTCTTTTAGGAAGGCGGTCAGTTTGATAACATCTCGCCTATCTTGATTCTGGCGAAACCGAGGTTTTAGGTTGCTCATCTTTCTTCAACCTATGGAAGACGGAAGGTTTCGGGGTTTTACCCTTTCCAATCCTTCTAAACACAGAAGAGCGTCGGCACGACGTTGACACCTACAACCTGTCGAACACTGTCGTCTTTGCATTGGTCTTGGCATTTTCACCCTCATTATCATCAAGCTCTTTAGCTGTGATATATTGCATGAGGGCTTGCTTGTCCTTACGTCGTCCCGAAATCTTCACAGACTGGGACAGTACATAGCTAAGACCAACTTTAGGCGTTGCGGGGTCGCCCCCTTGACTTTGTATAACCCTTTGCATGTTGTCAAGTCCATATGGCTTAGCTTCAATCTCATACCCCAAAGATGTTGGCTGGTTGAAGTCATAGCTGGACATCTTCATTAGCTTGTGCACATTAGGATCAAAACCATTGTTGTTGCACATTTTTGACAGCTCACTTTCTTCTCATAGCGAGCCTTAGAAGAGCCAACAAAACCAGGGTGAGAAGCCTTGGTTTATTTGCTTGGGTTCTCCCTATGAACTAGAAGCACACCTTTTTCTTTGAGAACGCACCAGCTTGCTTCATTGAACTTGCGTTCAACCTTGGTTGCACTTTTAGGATTTGTACATTCACAAAATGGTGCTACTTCATCCTTGCTTGCTTCAATGAAGAATGGCGCCGTTGGATTTGCCGCAACATTCGATTGCTTGACGGATGAGACTGAAATTGTCCTCTCATTCTTTTCTTTCCGTTGTTGTTGTGGCTGGATGTAGCCATCACCACTTTCTTCAAGACAGACATTCAGCTCTTCATTTGTTTCATCATCGTCAAATTCAAAACATGAGGTTGTGTAGACAGCCGCACTATCAAAGAAGCTCCTCGTGAAGTATTCTCCTAAGCCTCTGGTGCTTCAGTGAGATCTATTTCAGAATCCAACTCATCATTCTCTTACACTGTGACGTGGCTAACTTCTGTCGTTTCATCCAAATCTAAAATGATTCTTCCTTCCTTAGCCAGTCGCATGATGCGCTCGTTGAGTGTAACGCACTTTTCAAGAGGGTGACTAACGATTCTATGGTACCAACAGTATTTGGGGTCGATGGTCCTCCCAACTTCCTTTGGATGCTTTGGCTCGGGCAATTCGTTGACAACCTTCTCGAGCAAGTCATCTAGCATGCCTGATAAATCTGATTCGGGAAATGGATATTTTTTTTCTTTGAAGGTCTTTAGTGTGGGACGCTTTTTTGTCGTAACCTTGAACGACGAGTTATTCTTCCCCCCTAGTTTTGGCTTTCCCATAATATGAATTGGCTTACTTGTAAAGGCAGACATTACTCCTTTGGTTGTGCTCTTAGAAAGTTTAACATTCTTCTTGAATTCAGCTTTGTCCTTCCTTGATTCAGTAGAATAGAAGGAGTTGCTGCAACGACTAGCTATCGTCACCTCCATGTCATCCGCCTTGGTCGTCAATTCTTGAAATGTCCTAGGTTTGCTCATTTGTAAGGCATATAGCAAGTCCCAGTGCATGCCTTGGGTTCACATTTCGACCACGGACGCTTCAGACAATCGATCCTTGCACTCGAGGCTAAGTGCACACCAGCGGTTGATGTAGTTAAGAACTTACTCATCTTTCCACAGTTTTGTGTTGGTCAGCTCAGTCATGCTGAAAACGCGTTGAGTGTTGTTGAATCTGTTGAGAAACTCTTGCTCCATTTGTTCCCAGCTGTCAATGGAATCACGTTCTAGGTCGGTACACTAGTCAAAGGCAAAACCTTTCAATGTCATGACGAACTGTTTCGCCATAAGGTTGTCATCAATCCCAGCATTGTTGCATGTCTCAATAAAGTGCGCGACATGCTGTTTTGGATTGCCTTTCCCATCGAATTGTTAGAACTTAGGGGGTTGGTAACCGTGGCGCATGCGAAGAGCATCAATTCTCTTAGTGTGAGGTTTGGTGTATATGTGAGTTCTGCGCGAACCTTCACCTAGTTGCGCCTTAACATCATTTGCTATCAAGTCTTGGATTTGCTCAATGGCCATTGATCCAGAGGACTTGACATATTTAACGGTAGCACCTTTCTTTGACTGCTGCTCACTGTCACAGGCTTCAGTGTGGAGTGACATTTTTTCTGAGTCCTTACTGTCTGAGTCCTTCGTGGAAGATTGAGCTAGCCATTTTTCTAACTTCCTAGTCAACTTAGCAATCTTTTCTTCTTAAAGCTTGATGCGCGGTTCCTTTTCTTCGTTCTCCCTGGTGAGTTTTTCTAAGATGGCCTTCATGTTAGCCATCTCCTCTTCCAGAGTGGTTGTACCTGTCATCATGGCTGGCATGACAACAGTTTTAGAGGACTCAACTTCAGTCTCTGACATGCGTGTTGCCTTTGGTGAGGGCGAAGAAGAGTCACTGTTGTAGTAGTCTTCAACTTCGCAGACTGGAGATTGAAGGCGAAGTTCTTGAATTTCATCCATCTAAGATAACACCTTGTGTTGCATCTTTAAGTCTTGGAGTTTGGATTGGGGTGGTGCAGTTTGCCTAGGAGCGATCGGCGCAACAGCTTTCACCATACTCCTGATCTTTATTGTGCGCGCACACTTGCTAGAAGTGACGTTCGCTTCACAAGATATGCGCGAAAGAGATCATGTGCTCTTCTTCTTTCAAGCTTGCGCGGTAGCGTTCTTTGTAGCTATGACTTCGTTCAAGAAGATGTTCTTGTGACTTGAAAGTCTTGATCTTTCAGGAGAAAGAGATGAGAGGTAGAGACATCCCACCGAGCATGCCAAATTTGTAATCGTAAAATTACTAAGATTAAAGTTGGGTATATTGATTTAATTTAAAGGGGTACAGTCTCTATGAATACAAAATCCTCTTATTCTTTCTCTTTTAAGGATGGATTTTTCAACCTTTGAATCAAGGGGGTAAGGGCCTATTTATAGGAAAGCCTCCCCCTGGACCTTGACTTGGGTTTTAAGCTTTGACCTAGGCTTCGGGCCTTTCAATCAGGCTTTACCTTAGACTGCTTTGGCTTTGACTTGGGAGTCTCCCGGGTTAGGCCGAGCATTGACTTGTAAGTCGCCTCGAGCTTTGATCGGACGTTGACTTGAGAGTCGTTTTGATGTTTAACTTCTGAGTCGATGTAGGTCTTGACCTTTGACTTTAACTTTAGCTTTGACCGCGTCTTGACTTAGACGTCGTTCAGACTTTAAGTCGTGACTTGACTTGGTAGTCGCCTTGAACCTAGGTTTGGGCTTTAACTTGAATTTTGACTGGGCCTGGACTTGGAAGTCATTTGGGCTTCATCTTGAGCTTGACTTGTGAGACTTTGGGCCTGAATAAATTAATTAAAAGGGTTGGCCCAATTAACTAATTTAATTTAATTTTGGTACGATACAAATAAATTTTTAGTGCGTACAAATTGCCCCCTCGAAATAAGGTTACGCACAAGACTGTTGTCGTATAAGCGTGACTGAAGTCTCGATTTGTTTTCATGAAGCACATGCTTTTCTTTATGATTTTTACCCAACATTTGCTCACAACAAATGATTGAATAAAGCTTCAACATGCTTTGCTAATTTTTTTTTGAAAGTTTGAACAAATAATAACTTTTGGTCAAAGAATTGGGAGAGCAAAGATGGGATCGAATTGAAGACGGATGCATAGCCCATCACGTAGCCCAAACCGTCTTGCCTTAGCCTTTCAATTTTGTTCCCTTCAATTTTGTTGGATGGGGCAAGGCACGTTTTTAGCACTTTCTTTTCTTTTCCTTTTTTTTTGCATGTGGGCAGAGCGATTAAGCCTTTTCTTCTCTTTTTTTTTTTTAGTTCTTGTTTCCCGGTGTGGGCTGGGCGGAGAAGCTTCTTCTCCAATTCGGCCTGGTTTGGTTCAGCTTCCAATCTTCCCTCTCTTTTTATTTGTGTGGGCTGGACTCCTTTGCTTCCTTTTTCTTTCCTTTTCCTTTCACTTCTCAGCCTAGGGCTTGGCCCGATTCATTTCACTTAAGTGAATCACATGCCACTCACATGACTCACTTTACTTCCTCTTTCCCAGTGGGCTGGACCCGACTTCCTCTTTGTCTTCTTTCTTCTTTTTTTTTGCTTTTCTCAGGCCAGGGCTAGTCCATTTCTCCTCCACTGGACCCCCTTTTCTTATTGCATCAAGCCCTGTTCCTTATTTCATTAAAGTACAGGCAAGAGACACGTGATGCTACTGTTCTTTTTCCTCTTCTTCGTTCAGCCACCACGCACAGCAATCAACCCTACACAGCCCTCTTGCGTCTCCCTTCTTCAACATTTTGCTGCCCAGACTTAGAAAACCTGTTGTAAAGCCGCTACTATTCATTTTTTGCTTCGTAGCTGACTAGCTGCACAGCCTCTTTGGCACCCGGCTGAACCTAGAAACTTCGAAGCCCACTGGTGCCGCTAGTGGTTAACGGCGGAAGCTCTACCCCCAAAGCTTTGTCTTTGCATCACCGAACTTGGATTCGAGTGCCTTGGTGTTCCCTATCTGACATCCATAGTTGCTACAAAGGTAACACATTTAAGCTTTCCTCTTTCTCTTTCTTGATCTCTTGAACTTGCAACCTCTCGTGAAAGACACAATCATTACTCCATTTTAAACATAGGTCATTTGTAACATTAGCTCATCTTTCTCCATTGAAACACCTGAGCTGGTCAAGCGACCATTTTTTTTGGGCTAGAAAACTTTCTTTGAAGCCCCATAAAAGGCAAGGTAATAGCCTTGACCCTATTTCTTTCCTTCCTTTTTTTTTGTTTGATTGAATACAATGAGAATGAAAAATAATTTGGGCGAACACCTCTGTGTGAGCAGTAATCTGTGTCTCATATTTTCTTTTTTTTGGTTTGATTCGAAGGGAACAATGGTGTGAGCAATAGAGTAGGCATGCATGTGAGGAGGAGAAAGAATGAGACAGAGTAAAGCTTGGCCTTTTTTTTTCCTTTTTGTTCAATGCCTCTGTTTCTTCGTCCAATGTCCTTTTGAAATGAAAAGTTAATGCCACATTTCACCAAAGTGTTGGCTTACTCTTTTGCTTGCGCATTAGTGGTTTTATTACTGTTTAGCGCTCTCACATTTTGGCCTTCATGCTTCTACTACGCTTCATACTTTTTTTCTTTTCTGGTTTGGGGATTGAGAAGAAAAAAGAAAAAGGATTGTGATTACTGTTGGCTCCTCGTTTTTTTCTTGTGGGTTAAAAAATAAAAATGCAGGCATTCACTTTCCATTTTCATGAAAGAGCCATGGGTTTTTCTTTTTATTTGGGATTGGATTTAGTTTGTTGATGACTTGGTCTTATAGTAGTTTTTTTTTTTGGGTTTGATGCCTACACCAACATTCAATGTTTGTGGGCTATAGGAAAATGTTTAATGATGTTGGGATCTCGAACATGGTGCTTGTGACGTTATAACATTGCATTCACTTATTTTCACACTATTCGCATATCACGACATCATGTTTACTTGCCATTTGTGTTGGAAGGTCGCTTCCATTTTTTTGTCGCATATGCTTATTATTTTTTTTGAATGCAGAGACCCCCTTTTTTTTGCTCTTGTATTGTTACTTGTGTAGGTTGAGAAGCCATTTGAAGAACCACTTGCGACACGGTTCGCCGCTAGGCTATGGGCCTTGAACGGATACCGATACGCATGAAAGTGGTATGAAGACTTGAAGAACCACCTGCGACAAGGTTCACCGCTTGGCCATGGGCGTTGAACAGATACCGATACACATGAAAGTAGTATGAAGACTTGAAGAACCACTTGCGATATGGTTCGCCACTTGGCCATCAGCCTTGAACGGACACCGATACGCATGAAAGTGGTATGAAGACTTGGAGAACCACTTGCGACACAGTTCACCGCTTGGCCATGGGCCTTGAAAGGATACCGATACGCATAAAAGTGGTACGAGCAGCGAGGAGCAACTCGTGGCAATCAACCAATATTTTGATTGATTTTGCTTCACGCTTCTTCCTTCTTTAATATTTATTTTATCTGAACGCCCCTTTGTTTACTGATTTCTTTCCTAAAAAAGAATTTAACTTTGTGTTTTCGTCTATTTTCAAATGATTCATGATTGTGCAAGTTGCGAGGCGCAGCTTGGCGGTAGAAAGGTGATGGTGTAATCGCAAAATTAAAAAGATTGAATTTGGGTAGATTGATTTGATTTGGATGGGTACAATTTCTATGAATACAAAATCCTCTGATTCTTTCTCTTTTAAGGATGGATTTTTCAACCTTTGAATCAATGGGGCAGGCGCCTATTTATAGGAAACCTCCCCCTTGAAAGTCAAGATGGGGCTTGACTTGGGTTTTGAGCATTGGCCTAGGTTTTGGGCCTTTCAATAAGGCTTTACCGTAGACTGCTTTGACATTCATTTGCTTTTACTTTGACTTGGGAGTCTCCCGGGCTTAGGCCGAGCATTGACGTGGAAGTTGCCTCGAGCTTTCACCGGAGGTTGACTGGAGAGTTGTTTTGATGTTTGACTTGTGAGTGGATGCGGGTCTTGAACTTTGACTGTGATTTTGACTTTGACTTTGAATGTGCCTTGACTTGTACGTCATTCGGACTTTAGGTCGTGACTTGACTTGGTAGTCGCCCTGAGCCTCAGTTTAGGCTTTGACTTTTATTTTGACTGAGCCCGGACTTGGAAGTCATTTGGGATTCATCTTGGTCTTGACTTGTGAGGTTTTTGAACTTGACTTGTGAATCTTTGGGCCCGACTAAATTAATTAAAAGGGTTGACCCAATTAAATAATTTAATTCAATTTTGGTATGGCACAAATAAATTTTTAGTGCGTACAGATGACTTTGATGTCTTCTCTCTTTCATGCCCCCCTTCTTTGTATGTGATTCGTTTGACTGCACTTGGTGATTTGGAGAAGCTGCCTACGTACTTATGCGTACTTGCAATTCCCAATAAGATCAAGTTGTTACGTAGTTCAACTAGGCGTCCTTTTTTTTCATTTTTTTGTCGTTCACAGTTTATACTCTTGCGGGTCAGGAGTAGTACAAAGATTTTTGTTTGACTGAACAATTTACACTCTTATTTGGGAGCCTTCCTTCTTGAATGCGTGTGTGGACAGTTTAGACTCTTGTTCGAGAGCCTTCTTGTTCTTTTCTTTAAATCCGTGTGAACAGTTTAGACTCTTGTTCAGGAACCTTCTTTTTTTTTGGAATGTGTGTGAACAGTTTAGACTCTTTTTCAAGAGCCTTCTTTTTGAATGTGCAAACAGGTTAGTCTCTTGTTCAGGAGTTTTATTTTTTGAATGTGCGAATAGTTTAGTCTCTTATTCGGGAATCTTCTTTTTGAATGTATGTGAACTTTGGGAGTGTTTTTTTTCTTTTTTTTTGTGAACAGTTTAAGCTCTTGCCCAGGAGCTAATCAAGCATTTCCTCAACGGAAGTCACCGACATCTTGGCTTGCATCGCAGGTGGAAGAAGCTTGCTACGTGGTTTTTTCTTTTGGACTGACCTTAGCCCCATGGCTAGTGAGAACTAGGATGCGTCTCTTTACTTTCCACGAGTTATCCACCTTCACATCCAAAGTGGAAACATGCTTTATGCGTGAAGGAAATGAACTTTGGATTTCATTTAGTTCGCCAAGGCAGCTGAACACTGAATCTCTCTTTCAGGAAGGCATTGTGTTTGATAACATCTCGCCTATCTTGATTCTGGCGAAAATTGAGGGTTTAGGTTGCTCCTCCTTCTTCAACCCATGGAAGACGGAAGGTTTCAGGATTTTACCCTTTCTAATCCTTCTAAACACATAAGGGTGTTAGCACGACATTGACGGCTGCAACCTGTCGAACATCGTTGTCTTTGGGTTGGTCTTGGCATTTTCACCCTCATTATCATCATCCTCTTCAGCTGTGATATATTGCGTGAGCGCTTGCTTGTCCTTACGTCGTTCTGAAATCTTCACAGGTTGGGGCAGTACATAGCTAAGACCTACTTTAGGTGTTGCGGGGTTGCCCCCTTGACTCTGTATGACCCTTTGCATGCTGTCGAGTTCGTAGGGCTTAGCTTCGATCTCATGCCCCAAAGATGTTGGTTGGCTGAAGTCATAGTTGGACCTCTTCATTAACTTGTGCGCATTAGGATCAAAATCGTCGGTGATGCACATTTTTGACAGCTCACTTTTTTCTTGGAGTGAGCCTTTAGAAGAGGCAATAAAACCAGGGTGAAAAGCCTTGCTCAATTTGCTTGGGTTCACCCTATAAACTAAAAGCACACTCATTTCTTTGAGAACGCGCCAGCTTGCTTCATTGAACTTGCGTTCAACCTTTGTTGCACTTTGAGGATTTGTACATTCACAAAATGGTGATTCTTCATCCTTGCTTGCTTCATTGAAGAATGGCGCCGCTGGATTTGTCACGACATTTGCTTGCTTGACGGAGGAGATTGAAATTGTCCTCTCATTCTTTTCTTTCTGTTGTTGTGGCTGAATGTAGCCATCGCCACTTTCTTCAAGACGGACATTCAGCTCTTCATTTATTTCATCACTGTCAAATTCGAAACATGAGGTTGTGTAGACAACCGCACTATTAAAGAAGCTCCTCGTGAAGTATTCTCCTGGGCCTCTGGTGCTTAAGTGAGATCTATTTCAGAATCTAACTTCTCAACCTCTTGCATTGTGACATGGCTAACTTTTTCCGTTTCATCCAAATCTAAAATGATTCTTCCTTCCTTAGCCAGTCGCATGATGTGCTCCTTGAAGGTGACGCACTTTTCAAGAGGGTGACTAACGATTCTATGATACCAATAGTATTTGGGGTCGACGATCCTCCCAACTTCATCTGAACGCTTTCGCTTGAGCAATTCGATGACACCCTTCTTGAGCAAGTCATCTAGCATGCCTAACAAATCTGAGTCGGGAAATGGATACTTATTTTCCTGAAGGTATTTTAGTGTGGGACGCTTCTTTGTCGTAACCTTGAACGACAAGTTATTCTTGCCCCCTAATTTTGGCTTTCCCATAATATGAATTGGCTGACTTGTAAAAGTGGACATCGCTTTGTTGGCCGTGCTCTCAGAAAAGTTAACATTCTTCTCGAATTCAGCTTTGTCCTTCCTTGATTCAGTAGAATAGAAGGAGTTGCTACAACGACTACCTATCGTCACCTCCATGTCATGCGCGTTGGTCGCCAATTCTTGAAAAATCCTAGGTTTGCTCACTTGTAGGACGTATAGCAAGTCCCAGTGCATGCCTTGGGTGCACATTTCAACCGCGAACGCTTCAGACAACCAATCCTTGCGCTCGAGGCTAAGTGCACGCCAGCGGTTGATGTAGTCAAGAACTGGCTCATCTTTCCACTATTTTGTGTTTGTTAGCTCAGTCATACTGACAACGCACTGAGTGCTGTAGAACCTATTGAGAAACTCTTGCTCTATTTGTTCCTAGTTGTCAATGGACTCACATTCTAGGTTGGTATACCAGTCAAAGGCAATACCTTTCAATGTCATGATGAACTATTTCACCATAATCTCCCCATCAGTCCCAACATTGTTGCACGTCTCAATGAAGTGTGCGACATGCTGTTTTGGATTGCCTTTCCCATCCAATTGTTGGAACTTGGGGGTTTGGTAACCATAGGGCATGTGAAGAGCATCAATCTTCTTAGTGTAAGGTTTGGTGTATAGGTGAGTTCTGAGCGAACCTTCACCTAACTGCGCCTTAACAACATTTGCTATCAAGTGTTGGATTTGCTCAATGGTCATTGATCCAAAGGACTTGACATGTTTAGGGGAAGCGCCTTTCTTTGACTGCTGCTTGCTGTTAGAGGCTTCAGTGTGGATGGACATTTTTTCTGAGTCCTTACTTTCTGAGTCCTTCGTGGAAAAGTGAGTTGGTCGTTTTTCTAACTTCCTGGTTAGCTTAGCAATCGTTTCTTCTTAAAGCTTGATGCACGCTTCCTTTTCTTCGTTCTCCCTGGTGAGTTTTTCTAGGATGGCCTTCATGTTAGCCATCTTCTCTTCTAGAGTAGTTTTGCTTATCATCATGGATGGCTTGACAACAGTTTTGGAGGACTCAACTTCAGTCTCTAACATAAGCACCCCCTTGGGTGAGGGCAAAGAGGAGTCACTACTGTAGTAGTCTTCAACCTCGCAGACTGGAGATTGAAGGTGAAGTTCTTGAATTTCATCCATCTAAGATGCGCCTTGTGTTCCATCTTCAAGTCTTGGAGTTTGGATGGGGGTGGCGCAGTTTTCCTAGGAGTGCTCGGCGCAACAACTTTCGTCATACTCCTGGTCTTCATTGTGCGTGCGCACTTGCTAGAGTAACGCTCGTTACACAGGATATGCGCGAAGGAGATCCTGTGCTATTCTTCTTTGAAGCTTGCGCAGTAAAATTCTTTGTAGCCATGACTTCGTTCAAGAAGATGTTCTTGTGACTTGAAAGTCTTGATCTTTTAGGAGAAAGAGATGAGAGGTAGAGATGTCCCACCGAGCGTACCAAATTTGTAATTGCAAAATTACAAAGATAAAATTTGGGTATATTGATTTGATTTGAGTGGGTACAATCTCTATGAATACAAAATCCTCTGATTCTTTCTCTTTCAAGGATAGATTTTCCAACCTTTGAACCAAGGGGGTAAGGGCCTATTTATAGGAAAGCCTCCCCATTGAAAGCCAAGATGGACATTGACTTGGGTTTTGACCTTTGACCTAGGTCTTGTTCATTTCAATCAGGCTTTACCTTAGTCTGCTTTGACTTTCGTTTGCTTTGACTTTTGTTTGCTTTAACTTTAACTTGGGAGTCTCCCGGGCTTAGGCCTAGGATTGACTTGGAAGTCGACTCGAGCTTTGACCGCATGTTGACTTGAGAGTCATTTTGATGTTTGACTTGTGAGTTGATGTAGGTCTTGACCTTTAACTTTGACTTTGACCGTGGCTTGACTTGGCCGTTGTACGGACTTTAGGTCGTGACTTGACTTGGTAGTCATCTTGAGCCTCGTTTTGGGCTTTGACTTGAATTTTGACTGAGCCTGGACATGGAAGTCATTTGAGCTTTATCTTGGGCTTGACTTGTGATTCTTTAGGCCTGACTGAAGTAATTAGAGTTGACTTAATTAACTAATTTAATTTAATTTTGGTAAAGCACGAATAAATTTTTAGTACCTATAGTCGCTCCCTTCTACCCAAGCTACCATTTATGCAACAAATCGACTTATTATAGATGAACTTGATTATGCTACAAATTAAATATGAAAACAGCAAGATTTGAAAGCTTAGTGAGAGGGTTGAACTCATGCCAGTACCATGTGTTTATATCAGTAATCATACTCATAATAGAGGTGGAGGAGGGTTTATTTTTCATATACGGTAGTGGTGGCATGGGAAAGATTTATCCATGGAATACTTTAATTTCTATGTTCCGATCAGAAAAGCAGATTGTCCTTATCGTTGCGTCATCAAGAATTGCTTCTTTATTGCTAGCCGAAGTGTAAAACAACACACTCAGTGTGATGTAACTCAGCCCATGCCATCCTCAATTAGCCCTAATCCTTTTGAACCATTTCCAGTTTTAAGTTGATTCTTCAACTTAAACTTAATTTAACTTTGATTTCTTTGCTAAGAGAGTTTATTAACATCCTAATAAACTTAATTATGTAATTAAGTCAGATTTAAAGTAAGTATTTTTGTCCAAACCTTCAAAGGATTCAAGACAGAAGGTATCGCGTTCAAGCCAGCAGCATATCCATTTTTGTGAACCTACTTACTTAGGCCTCTTTGAGGTTTAAGTCAAATATTTTACCATGGATTTGAAGTTCAAGAAGTTAGCTTTCCAGTAAAACAAGTTTCAACTCATTTGGACTTCATTTGACACTTCAAATCAGCTCTTGAACTCGAACTGTCCAGGCTGCAGTTTTGGGACAGTTTGTACCCCGGTTTTGTTTTTATTATTTCATAGTCCAAATGACATCCAAATTATTTAATTCATTTTTTTTAGTTCATTTAGGATGTCTAGTTTATTTGGTATGTTAAGCACAAAGCAAGAAGAGCACATTAAGGGGTCCAGTTTAGCTAATTTGTCAAACTGCCCAGCAGGCGTCTGAAACTGTACGACTGAAAAGATCTGGCTGATTAAGGTACTTAATGATGTCCAAATTGTGATTTTCAAAAAGGGGGGTTTCTAGACATCTTGAGTTTTCCCCCCATTATAGAAAACGATAGGTTAGTCATCAAAATGCAGTGGCCTAATAGCATGGAACTTTGGCCAATATGCGCCACCTAGTAGCCCAGTTGCTTAGCCAAGGAGTTTTCCCTCTTAGGTGGGTTTTCTCCTTCAAGGTGTGTGTGTGCTAGGCTGGTAGCCTGAGCTTAGTCACCAGGTGACTCATGAAAGCAGCAAATGCCAAGTGGAAGATGAAGATTCACCCATTTTGCAAGCATTCATTCGTCCACTTTAGCACGAGGTGTCAAGCATGCATTCCTCTCCTACTTTTGAGATGGAAGCCATGTGTTCTTTCCTTCCAAGGGAGGAAACATGACTCATGCAGCCTAAAATCATCAAGGACTAGCTTAATTTAATTAGTTTTAAGCCATTGTATTCATTTGTACTTGTCTTAGTTCAGTTAAGTGCTAAACCGTGTATTAGGATATGTAAGTATACTTAGTGAGCTTCCTTAAACATTAAGTGATCTTTAATTAATTACCTAATGACTAAGAAAAGGCTTGGACGTGCCATTATAAGTAGCATGGCCATTCCTTTTATACTCAAGTGATGTTTAATTGAAATAAGAAGTTGACTTATAAACTCCTCTGCATGTTACTTTAAATTCTCTACTTGCTTATCTCTAACTAGGCCGGTTAGAGTGGTGATCAAGTGAGTCTTAAGTCTTAATTAGGTGGTGATATATGTATCCTAATTAAGCTTAAGGGCCCTAAACTCAAGCTTAGTGGTGAAATATGTATCTAAGTGAGAGTTTAGTTTTCGGCTAGATTGGTCTTTAGCAGTGTTTCTGTATCTAAAGATTAATTTAGTTCTCTATCCTTCTCTCTTTTTCCCACTTAGAAACATTTAATTCTAAGTACAAAATCCCCCTTGTGTCTCTTTAAGGATTTACCCTTGAGAGATACATCATAGTGTTTAAGATACCTTTACAACTTGATGACACTTTAGTTTATTACTTCGATAAGAGGTTTGGAAGTGCAGAGCTCATCCGTGAAACAATGTTGATTATATGGGATAAAGGACCAATGCTGAATTGTTTAGCATTTGAAGCAATTGATCGTCACCTCAAGGATACACGTGATAATCAAAGTGCTTTTGGAGGAAAACTAGTCCTTCTCAAGGGGAGGGGGATTTTAGACATATACTTTCCATGATTACACATGGAATTCGCAAATCGATTGTTGCGGCTACGCTTCATTGAGCAACGTTCTGAAATGAGTCTAGTGTTATGCACTTCCATATAACACATGAGCCTGTGGTCCTTTCAGTGACATGGAACATTCTGAATTGTTGCATTCATTAAAGATTTTAGGGTTCCCAAATTATTGTCTAGATCTTAAAGTTGGTGTATCTGTTATATTATTAAGAAATTTAGATTAGTCAATAGGGTTGTACAATGGTACTCAATTGATTGTTCGTAAATGGGGGATAGAGTGGTTGAGGCCATAGAAATATCTAAGTTAAAAGTTAGAGAAACTGTTTAGATACCCATAATCAATTTAACCCATCCAATCTTCCAAATCTATAACTTAGAACAAGACAGTTCCCTCTAAAACTGGCGTTTGCAATGACAATCAACAAAAGTTAAGGGCAAATATTGAATAGAGTTGGCGTATACCTTCCAAGACCCGTGTTTAGTCATGACCAACTTTATGTTACGTTGTCACGTGTTCCATCTCCTTCTGGATTAAAAGTACTGCTTCTTAATAAGAGCTGTGTTCCAGTAAAAAAAAAAAGGGGGGGGGTAGCCCGGTGCACAAGCATCCCACGTTCACGCAGGGTCCGGGAAAGAGGTGTATTGTAGGCACCTCAAGAGGTGTTCCAGTAAATGTTACAGAAAATGTGATGTATAGGGATGTACTGAACCGTTTGTAGATTATTGTATCAACAACAACACACTCCCAGTGTGGGTCCCGCTTTCACGGGGTCTGGACAGATCCAGTTGTAGGCAACCTTACCTCTACTAGTATTCCTACCCATAGAGAGGTTGATTCCATAAGACCCACAAAAACAGTTTAGATAAAAAGTTTATAGAGAAAATGATTGCGAAACCATTTACGGCGTAAGCGAAGGGGGGAGGAGAAAAAAAGGGAGGGAGGGAAAGTAAATAAAGGAGTAGGAGTAGAGACATACCTGAACAAACCAGGGCGCTTAGTGCCGTCGCATCTCAGAAAAGCACGACCTGCAGACAAGCACACCAAAAACCCTACCCGCCCTACACCGCCTAGGCTACTGCCCCCTACGGAGGTGGTCCCCTACAATCTGAAACCTTAATCCTGTCCCTCCTATCCTGAGCCATGTCCTCCGAAAGACCGACAACTCTCATGTCCTCTCTGACCACTTCTATTAGGCTCTTCTTCGGTCTACCCCTCCCTCTCTTACCCTCGGGAGGGTGAATCATCTCACACCTTCTCACTAGGGCGGCCACACTTCTCCTCTTCACGTGGTCGAACCATCTGAGCCTCGATTCCCTCATCTTCTCCTCTATGGGGGCCACTTCAGCTAAACCCCTGATTACGACATTCCTAATTTTGTCCAATCTCGTAAAACCACACATCCACCTGACCATTCTCATCTCAGCTACCATCAACCGTTGGACCTGCGTCTTTTTTAGAGGCCAACACTTCGATCCATAGAGAACAGCCGGTTTAACTACCATCCGATAGACTTTGCCTTTCAATCCCAAGGGCACTCTCTTGTCACACAGTACTCCTGACACTGACTTCCACTTTTGCCAGCCCACTCTAATCTGCTGGCTAATATCCTCGTCAATGTCCCCATTTTGCTGGATGATCAAGCCCAGATACTTAAATTTTGCGACCTTCGGTATGGCCCTCCCATCAAGTACGACTTCTCCCCCCTCTTCTGTCCTCCCGCTAAAACAACAGTGTAGGTATTCCGTTTTCGATCTGCTCAACCGAAAGCCCCTAGCCTCCAGCGTATGCCTCCAACTCTCCAACCTGTCGCTCACCCCCTGCCTGGTGACATCGATAAGAATGACGTCATCTACAAATACCATGCACCATGGCACCTCGTCCTGGATTCCTCTAGTGAGTTCATCCAAAACTAATGCGAAAAGAAATGGGCTTAAAGCGGAGCCCTGATGCAGGCCCAAACTAACAGCGAAGTCATCGGAGACCCCTCCCGGAGTCCTAACGCTCGTCCGCCCTCCCTCGTACATATCCTTGATTACGCGAATGTACGCAGGCGACACCCTTTTCTCTTCCAAACACCTCCACAAAACCTCTCTTGGCACTCTATCATACGCTTTCTCCAGGTCTATGAACACCATATGGAGATCCACCTTTCTGTCCCTGAACAAGCCCATGAGCCCTCTGAGGAGGTAGATCGCCTCAATGGTCGACCTGCCTGGCATGAAACCAAATTGGTTCTCTGAAGTCTCTACTTCCTCTCGCAGTCTTCTCTCAATCACCCTCTCCCACAGTTTCATAGTGTGGTTGAGCAGCTTGATGTCCCTAAAGTTATTACAATCTTGGATATCCCCTTTGTTTTTGTACAGTGGGATGATTGTGCTGGCCCTCCACTCTCTGGGCATTTTGGCGGTTTTGAAAATAACATTGAAAAGCTCCGTGAGCCACTCTAGACCCTCTTCCCCCATACACTTCCAAACTTCTACTAGTATCTGGTCCGGGCCACTCACTTCCCATTCGCCATCTTCTTCAAGGCCTCCCTGACCTCCTCCTTAGTTATCCTGACCCCCGCACACTGATCGCTACACTCTCCGTCCGGACTACAGTCTGCCCCCTTCCCCATTTAGGAGTTTTGCAAAGAAACTTTGCCATCTCTCCTTAATTTCAACATCCTCCGTCAATACCTTTCCCTCTTCGTCCTTGATACACCTTACAACTCCTAAATCCCTAGTCTTTCTTTCCCTAGCCCTAGCTAGTTTAAAGACTTCCCTCTCCCATTCCTTTGTCCCCAATCTATGGTACAGTCTATCAAACGTCTGACTCTTTGCAACTGCCACCGCCCTCCTGGCTACCTTCTTGACCTCCTTGTATCCAATCTTCTTTTTCTCCCTCTCATCCTCCGAACTGCTCCTCATGAGCTCTGTGTAAGCCTCTTTTTTTGCCTTGACTTTCTCCTTTACCTCTTCGTTCCACCACCAGGCGCCCTCCATCCGGTTGCCGCCTGCCCTAGAAAGACCTAGGGTTTCCTTAGCCGACCTTCGGATGCAATCTGCCACAGCGTCCCACATCTCAACGGCATCTTCTGCCCTCTTCCAAGCTCTCTCCTCGGCTATTCTTTCTGCTATTAATTTCGCCTTCTCCTTTGAGAGGGTCCACCACTTTATTCTGGGTTCTCCGACTCTCCTCGTCAACCTCTTAGAATACTTAAACTCTACATATAAGACCAGCAACCTATGTTGGGTTCCCAGCAACTCGCTGGGAATCACTTTGTAGTCTTTACAGAAGCTCCGATTTTCCCTCCTCGTTAGGAAGTAGTCAATCTGGGTTTTCCAAGAGCTGCTCTTGAAGGTCACTACGTGGTCCTCCTTCTTCTTGAAGAAGGAGTTGACCACCAACAAATCAAAGGCTTCCGCAAAGTCCAGCACAGAGACCCCTTCCGCATTTCTCTCTCCGAAACCGAAGCCCCCGTGGACCCCATCATAGCCTGCTGCCTGCTCGCCTATATGGCTGTTAAAGTCTCCTCCTATGAACAGTTTCTCGCTCTGAGGTACCTCCTGGGTGACCTCATCCAGGTCTTCCCAGAAGAGCTTGTTAGTTTCTTCCGGCAGGCCTACCTGGGGCGCATACACGCTCACCACGTTCACGAAAACTGAACCCACCAAAACCTTAATGGCCATAATTCGGTCACTCTTACGCCTCACTTCGACCACCTGATCCGCCAAATCCTTCACGACTAGGATGCCAACTCCATTCTTCGCCTTGGCTAACCCCGAGTACCACAGCTTGTACCCATCAATCTCTCTAGCTTTCGCCCCAACCCATTTCGTCTCCTGGACACACGCTATGCTAATCTCCCACCTTCATAGAGCCTTAACTAATTCTATCGACTTACCCGTGAGGGTCCCAATATTCCAGGACGCTAGGCGTACCTTCCTCAGCCCTAACCCCCTCCTAGCCCCAAAACTCCCAGGAGGACAGGCTGACACGGCTACATAACCCGCCACCAACGCAGACGCCTACGAGGCCAACGAACACCCTAAAGATCTACAGACTAAAGGACACCAAAACCCACCCAACCGCACACAACTATCTAGTACACCCGACACGGCACCACAAAACTAACAAAAAAACACAAAAGGTGAATTAACTAAAACCCCAAAAATAACAGAACCAGAAAAAACTACCAACCGCCCCCAAGGAAACTAACCAAGAGACTAACCCAACCACTAAAAAGCCACACAAACTGAATAAACAAACCAATTCTACTAAGAACAAATCCAATAGTAAAACAAATAAAACCAATAGTAATAAAACTGCTAATAACAAAAACTAATGCAACCAACCTATCAAAAGCCTTGAAACTACAAAGCCTTGATAACAAACGAACAAACTTGCAAGAACTAAAACAACTGCAAAAGGCCACACTAACAAAAACTAAAACCACTACTGGAAAACTAGTAACAAAAGCAGAAATAAAGATACTGGGGATAACAGCGCGCGCAATAACAGGGCTTCAAAACAACAAGTACCGGTCACTAAAAAAATCAAGCACTCTAGCTTTGAAGAAAAAGACACAACTTCCTGGGCACAGCACCAAGGAGCCTAAGCTGAAAAAGCACAACTTTGCACACAGAAATCAACACAAACCGGCCACCAAACCGCTAAAACGGGGCTTTATAATACCGAAAAGCAAGAAATAACCCTAGAAAGAACCCTGGCAGATGACCAAAGAAATCACAAAAGCTTAACCAAAGCCTCACTCTAGACAACTGGTAGAAGCCAAAAAACAGGGGAGAATAACCCAAGCAAAGAGGAGCACGAAGTATGAGACCGAAAACTAGGACAAGGCAACAATTTGACAGAGACCAGAAATCAAGAACAGAAAAATCGAACAAACTAGAAACCTAAGATTAGCAAATTGGACAGAAAATAATAAAATTGAAGCTGAAAATACCAAATCAAAATAGTTGAATTGCACAAGCAAATAGAAAAGTCACTGGAAGAGGAACTGGCATGCGAAAAGAGCCACTAGAAGGCCCCCCAGAGACGGGAATAGCGCAAGCAAGGATAAAGTAGAACTATACAAGATCAGTTAACGAGGAAACCTGCAATTTGAAGGTGGAGGGCACAATCGTGAATGGCGAAGACCTGCGTCAAAGGCCCTGAAACAACCGCCGACTGAAATCTGGTCGCCGGTGGTCCACGGAAAGGAAAGGGACTCCGGGTCGGGCCACTGACGGCTACTGTTCTGCAAGTGGGGATGGGGAAGACGTCGGGGTACTGAAAACGACTCAGGTATGCTGGTCGACTCAGCGTCGCCGGCGGCGAGGTACCGAGTAGGTTGGCGAGGTAGGTCGACCGTTCTAATTTCTGGTGAGAGCAGCTAGAGAGATAGAGAGAGAGTTCTAAAAAAAGCAGTAAAGATTATTGTATCGTACAATTTATTTGTTTTATCTATTACATTCTGGATGCTTAGTTAATCCCTTTCGAATCATATAATAATGGTGTTATTTACATTAATATGCTTTCCTTCACAGTTATGATGTGTTCACTACATTGTGATCATACTATTTCATTTTCTTTTATTTATATAATTACAAACATGTCAGGTTTAGTACATACTTCTATACCTATCTGCGCCATCAACCCTTGCAATAGATATGTGACGCTAATTGCTCGAATCATGTGATCAATGACTGTTCGAGCATATGAGCAACGCACATTGTGGAAAGTTATATTAATGGACCGTCAATTATTGGATTATTGAGCTAAAAACATTCTCTACTATGTACATGTATATTGTTTATCAATGCACTTGATTGTTTTATAGTGTGATGAGATATTCGACAACATAAAAGGGGAAGCTGATATTACTTGATGGAGATCTATACTGAATGCCGATAAACTTTACCACATCTTCGCGTTGTCAATTGATACTATGATAGATGGCGAAAGGAATGTGGTCAATAACAATCTTAAATTTGTTTTTACCCCAAGAATGAGATTTCTTGGCATCATTGATGATTGTTTTGATATTCTCTACCTGCACCTACCACCTTTTGTGTCGTTCATCGATGTCTTGTAATGTCTACAACCATGTAATAACATTATAGGTATATATATTTTACACAGTAAAGTGTGCAACTATCTTTCTGCATATATTTCTTCTCAACTATCTATAATATTTTCATTTTCTTTTTTGTACAGACGTCATTGTCATAGTAGTTACTATATCCCTTTTAAAAAGGACAAGAAATAGGAACACTGTAAGGCGGGAATTATTACTTTGTGATATGCAGTGTGTATTTTCATTAGTTAAGATTGTTTCTTATTTATTAACGCATTTTAATTATATAAAGATTAGCAGACATAATTCATATGTGTAGAATGCACTCGTTGAGACTGACTTTATGGGGAGATTTTGCGGAAGTTGAAGGCACCCATCTTCAGCAACATTTGACTATTGAAAATATACTTCTTACTTCCAGAGTGCACATTAAAGATTATCAAGTGCTCGTACATCCAATTGATATACTTTCATTCATAAAATTGTTTAATTTTCATCGTTATGATGGTACATTTTAGTAATATGTTTTCTCCCCTACAATATACTTTTAGGAATATCGGTTTCAACTTTACCAGTTAGTAGATTATTGATTAACCTAGATACTGAAGCAAGAAAAAAACTTTGAAGGATGGTATATACAACATATAACATTAGTTTCAATTTTCATTTTCCATGCAAGTTGTACATACTTGAACTCACACATGCTATTTTCCCTACTTGTATTAGGTAGTCTGACACTAAAGGTGTGATGAAACATTTTGATTTCATGCGTAAGAGAACATTACGCATTTACAATCTAGAGAAGTTGTTCATTGCTCAAAGGATTAGATTGAATGAGTATGCAACTACGCCAAATTTAAGCTAGAAATTTGTTTTACAAATGTAACTTCATGCTTACACTTTTCATTCAACAACACCTAATCTTCAAAGTTTACTATATCTAGGTGAGATATTTCTGGCTTTTTGCATATGCTGTTGAAATCCACATACTGCTTTATAACACTTGCACTAATTGCAAAAAAAGTGTCTACACTTATGTATTCACTCTGTACTACACATGCCAACCTCCAAATTTGACCCACAAAAGATTTGCATACTTCATCGTCTACTGTTGTACACTTTCTTATGCTTTTTCAATTGCATGTTTGCATTAGTATAACCATCATCTTTTATTCAAAATTGTATGTACATCTTTTGAGTTATCTTACAAGAAAGTGCAGGTTGTAGAGAACTCACTGTTCTTTATGAGGATACTCGAATTCCTTTACATACAACAACTGCCAAGTTGGATGTGTATGCAGCGCAGGTATTATAATTTCCAATGCTTATCACGTTTATACAATTTATTGTTTTATTACTGACTACCTCATGTTAATATTGTGCACAACCATAAGGTCATCTATCGCTTTAAGCGATTATAGATGATTACATAGGTAAACCATTGGTAATTATTATTGACTAGTCAATTGGAAGGAAGAGGTTGATTAATTACAAAATACTTATGTTAGGTACACTAGGTAAACAATGAGTATATATAAACTTCAATTCTATCATTGTAAATCAAATTATTACTAAACTTTATTTTCTTTGTACGTATAAGAAGAGGATGTGGATTCTTCGTCATTGGTATCATAAATTGACTTATCATCATGCCATTTAGTGTGATTTTCATCATATTCACTATCTACTATCTCAATCATACTTATACAGACCCTTTTTATAATTGTATGTCTTTTAATTGTTAATCCCAATGACTACGCACGAAGTTGCTGTTTAGATTTTGCATTGAGTTATTCCATCATCTTTTCTAAATTATAATATTAATTATGTCTACAATAGCTATCCGTTTATTGTTTCCATAATATATCTACAAAATGTATATTTGAACATGCGCCGTACAAAACACGGGTCCAAACTTAGCTAAGTAAAATTACAGATGCCCGCAATCATTTGCTTACCAAATTATGGGTTAACTTTCAAAATTTCAATATCCAGACATCATTTGAACCTAAGTACAAGAAGTTAAAGGTAGCTGTTTCATCAATTGTGTGTCCAACTTACAAAGACAATAAAAGCTTTCTGAGAGAAATTTGGACTATTGAGCCCAAATTCAATCCTTGAACCTTCATGTTCAAACATTGAAGAAACCATAAATCCCCAATTTCTTGATGGCGAGTCCATTTCTGGGATTGCCTTTGAAACATTTGTAGCGTTTTCTTGACATTTTTGTGAGGAAAATATTTTGTCTTGTATTGTCCTAACTTTTCCAAATTGTTCCCCGAACATTTTTTTTCCCTTCCTTTTCCATTATTCCAAACATGGAAAAACTTTTAGTTTTTCAAAGTTTTTCTTTGCTCCCAACGTACTATCCAATGACAAAATAGATCCTGAGTGAATTACAAGCTCATTCTTATTTCCACACACTCATTCACAAAAAGAAAAGAAATAATTTAAAAGTCTGTCTTAGTAAAATTTACGAAAAAAACATTAAATTGTAAATGCTCATCAAATATAATTCAATTGCTCTCTATATATATATACTATTACTTTCCAAAAATAATGTAGAAGCTCACTGAATTTTTTTCCTAGTGTTCATTGTAAATAAAATTTAGCTGAGTAGAATATATTCAAAAAACAGATACAACAAACTACATAAATGATAAGTTCATTCTCATTTTCTATACACACAATTAGTATGGGAGTACAAGAAGCATGACACTCATGGGATCTTGATATAATTTTTTTGGGGGTAGATAAAACACCATAAATGAAATTCAATTAATTAGAACATATTTAGAGCAATAAATGAATTTTTAAGTGATGAAAATAATGAAAAGGTAAAAATACCAAAAAAGAAACATATTATCATTCTAAGAAAAAGGAAAAAAGACAAAAAGGCAAAAATGTGGAAAATGTTGAAAACAATTTTGGTTGATAAAACATTGTAAATCGAATTTAATTAACCGGAACATGTTTAGAACAATAAATGAGTTTGTAAGTGATGAAAATGAAAATATTAAAAAAAGAGAGAAATATATCATGATTCAAAAAAAAAGATAAAATTGTAGAAAAAATTTGTCGTTGATTGGTATGGAACCCTTAATCTCAACCATTACACTAGATTTCTACAAATTATATCATAGGTCCGGGTCCATGGATCCTGACGTATTTTTTTTTTTTTGGGTACTAAAATGCGTATAGATGTGGGTTATCTACTTGTCCAGCTTGTTACTGCCCTTCGTTATCAAGGTCATAGGCTCGAATATTCAACAAATTAACTTTTTTGCTTTCAACTTTTTTTTTGCATTTTATTTGTTTCTTGTTTCTTCAATTGTATCAAATTAATCATTTTGATTTACTCACTTGAGTATTTCCCAAGTCTATATCTCGAAACTATAACAGAACCACTGTCAGAATTCCAACCACTTCACCTCCCTTTCTTCATGTTTCATAAATGCAGCAAATATTGTATGCACTGATTCTAGACTAAGTTTTGGTACACGTAGAAGTGCAGTAAAATTTATGCCCATTGGTAGGGTTGACACTGGATCGAGTTTAGATCGGGTGGACCATCACCCACATATCACCTGCTTTCACTTGTTTCATTCAATCCACCAATCATCCACAAGAATCAAACCCAATTCATCCATCCACCATCTGCTAATGAAAACGGATGGATCGGGTTGTAAATGGGGAATTGAAGTTTATGTGTAATATTGGCAAATTTATAAGAAAAATAAGTTTTATCTTTTGAAAAGTTTGAAAAAGATATTTTAGGGACAAGAAATGAAAAAATATCCTATTGTCATATTAAATTTGACGAAAATCAAAGTTAAAATTTAAAGGATAAAAATAAAAAAGTAAAGTAATGCAAATAGAGAATAAACAAGTACATGACTAAACGGGTAATGGATCGGGTGACACATCGGATGGAGTATCATCCAAATTCAACTCAAACCATCAAATCATCATCTATCATTTATATATATCGAATTTTTACACATTTTTTCAGATCGGATAGAATGAATATTCATTGAACGGTGGTAAACTTACCACCCCTGGGCCATCGGGCATATCGCGCATGGAACCCTACTATTGTACTATAAATATGAATGTCACGATAGCATAGCGTGATATGTAAGAAAAAATACATGCAGGATGCAGCTACGCTAGAGTAAAAAACTTATAAAAATGTGCCCTCTGGGGAGCTTCACTTGAAAGGGCCCCTTTTACACAATGCTTTATATATGGTTGGCCCATTTGTAAATTGAAAACTCAATGTCATTTCAATTAACACTCCTTTTTTGTGGTTTATCTTGAAACCTGGGAGGAAGAGAGATGCAATATTGTTGACAGTTGCTTTAGTAGCATACTTGCCTATTTATCTGCAAGGATAGAAACACTTATGATTAGTCCAACGTATGAGCTAATCATTTTTGTGATATATATAGCAGATCTATGACGTTTCGAAAAATTCAAACATAAGTAGGCTTATTGGTATAAACATTTGTAAAAGTAATAATTATTTATCAATATAATAAAACAAAAGAATCTATGATTTGCAATAATCTTCAAAACTTTAAAAAGTAACATTGTATTTTCTTTATTCAACTAGGGGTTTTCAAACATTCTTTTCTGTTTTTTGCCCATATATACAATTTGCAAATCCATTGTTTCGTTGTATCAGCATGTGAGGAATCCATTAGGACTTACTTAAGGACAAAAAAAAAAAAGAAGAAATTCAATTAAGAAAAAAAAGATAAGATAAATATGACCATAAAAGTTATATGAAACTCTACATTCCCATATATGCAGTTTGCAAATCCATTGTTTTGTTATGTTAACATGTGAGGAATCCATTAGGACTTATATAAGGACAAAATAACAAGAAATTTAATTACGCAAAAAAAAAGATAAATATGACCATAAAAGTATATGAAACTCTACATTCTACAAGCTAAAAGACAGTACACATAAGACATACTATAAGGTAGACTTTTTTATTGTGACTTTTATTAATAAGTGACTGCGATAAAAATCATTTGTAAATTAACTATTACTCATCACTAAACTCAAAAGTGACTGTAAAGTATACTATTAGTAGTCTCAAGAGCTTAAAAGGTCACCTGTAAAGAAATTTGTCTCAGAGTAACCTAAAAATTTGCGCTAAATGGAAACACGTGGTGGAGACGTGGAGTAATAATATATATTCACTATATCAAGTCATTATATGGTAGGCACACTCGAAGAAATCAAAAGACTCATTATATATGTAGAAATTTATTTGACTAACTCACCTCCGAATCTGTGCTACACACAGGTTGTCTCTAAATTTATCTTAAAATATTTTTATAAATATTATGATTAATTTTATAAATTAAGCTTTTAGAAATAACACATAAGTAATTGAAAAGGCACTCTTCATTATAATGACTTTAAATCATATATTATTATACTTTTATTTTTAATAAAGTAGCGATAAATACTCAAGAGACACATATCATAACTGCAGTTTTCACACTCACACACACATAAAAGTTGGAGCCAAATGATATATGTATCACTATATTTTTAAATCGTATTAGCAATTCCTTCAAAATTATATTTATTAGTTGTATGCTCCCCAAATTTTAAATTTTCTCAAAATTACCACTAGGTGAACAAAAAGTTTACCATAGTGGGTAAAAGTCATAATTTAGTTCATTTTAAAGTGGAGAAAGTTAACTAATTTGCAAATAAAATAGGTAAAAATATAAAACTAGTAAAAAGGTCTGACGAAAATTTAGAAAATAATGAAAAAGATTGAAAAAATTATTCAAATTGTCACCATCAAATAACAACAATGACGACAACAACAACAATAATAACAATAACAATAATATTGTTATCATTGTTGTTGTTGTTATTATCGTTGTTACTATTACTATTATTATTGTTATTGTTATTATTAAGGCTATTGGAAGTGAATAGTGCAAACTTTTAGGGTGCTTGAATGCCAACAATTGAGACATTTAAAATTACCATGCGCCAACTTCGGGGTGTTTATTTTCATTAGTTTAGGGATCATTTTAGATTGTACTTTTAAGGGAATTTTGAGCTAAAATTAAGGTGGGTGATGAAATTTCATAAGGATAGTATTATTTGGAATTGTCTAAAAATTACAGTAAAAAATAACTCATGAACTCTTAAAAATAAAAATCCCAAAGCTCAGAGTGGTGGAAGATATTGTTAAGGTTCACATTATTGGTATTCAAGCCCACCAAATTTTGGATTACTTTTGTCTAATATTCCTTATCACCATCATCATCATCATGATCAATGTATTGGTTATGAAAGGTAAAATTCTTTTTTCGATATCTTTTATTAACATTAAATATTTTTATATTTTCAAGAGGCTTTTATTTGTTGATTTTTACATAATATTATGTGTTTGATTGCTAGTTGGTTGATTGGTTTGTTTATTTATTTTTTAAATAATTTCTTCAATTTTTTTATTATTTCTCTAATTTGAGAATTAAATCTTTTTGCAATTTCTCCTAACCCTTTTCTTTAATTTATTTGCAATTAACTTCCCCATTTAAGAAAAAGGCATAATCATTGAGATTGTGAGTTTTGCTTGGTACAGGGGTCTCCCAGTCATCCGTTATACTTTCCATAAATTGATCAACTTGAGTGGTTGTACCAAAAAAACAAAAAAAAGAGCCAAATTTTAGAATTAAGTGACATGCATGTCATTTGATTCAAAAATGATTTACACATTCCTTTACTTGTCAAGTTCTAGGGGCTTTTCTCCAAGGTCATGTTTAACCTTTTTTTTAAGGGACATTGTAATGAAAATTTAGCGTTTTGAAATAAATTAGGAGTTAACCTTAATTGAAGTTTGTATGATTTAGTTTTAGATGAAGGACTAGGAGTCTTGGAGTATAATTTTATTTTCATTAGTTATGTACTAATGTAGCAAAGAAATATGCCCAACTTCAATTTGACAACTTAAATGAAGTATATATATTTTATAAGATTGATTATGTAAACCCAATAAAGACAAAATGGAAACATATGTTTTGACTTTTGTAGATGTACCTGAATCGGTATGACGTGGTCCTTTAACGACGTCAAAATTTTTGTATGTGTATCCATAGAAACTGATATCTTCTTGTGTTTTCATACTCTGCAAAAGTTAAGAAATAAGAAATATAATTTTCTACTTTCAAATTATTTCTATATTATCTAAATCACTGTTTAAACTCAAAACTCTTCTATTATGATACTCTCCTGTTTGCTCACAATAGACTTTGAGAGCTCACTACATGAAGCTACCACAACAACATATTTGTTTCAAGCACTAAAATTCTAATTAAAAAATCATGGCTCTAAAGAACCAACACAAACGCCCAAAAATGTATCATTCTTATCTTGTATTCGGAGGGCTGGCGAAGAGAGAAATAAATAAAGCGATGAACAGAAGTTACCTTTCGGTATGGACCAGATCCATTTCTATTCTGATTTGGGGGATCCACCTGTTAAAAAAAATATTTTTGTTCTCTATAAATTGGAACCGTTACAAGTAATTCAATTGACAGAAAAAGTAGTTGGACTAAAAAGAGATGTATAAAGAAAAACTTCTGTATAATGACACTTCAATAAAGCTATTTGGTGCAAGCGCACACTGGATTTGAGAAAAAGCACGTCCTTTATTAGCATGCACGGTTAATTTCAGTGACTATTGGTAGTGTTGTACAGGTCGCTAATCTCTAGGCCCAGGTTGTGGGGTGCTTTACTATGATGGTTCAAATTCTAACGGAATTATTTTCTCTTGTGAAGGCAAGTATTTGAGGTATAACAAGTTAGGCATTTGTTGAACTTGAGAATGGAATGTGTCCTGCTTCCCCCCTTTCCTCCTAGCCCTTTCAGATTATGTATAGATAGGGTCCACTGGGTTATCCTACCTACCATTACTAAAGTCAGTTAAATGACTCAAAACACATTCTATGTAGGATAGGAGGAGCAAATCTTGACACGTTTTCTCTACCAATGTTTAACAAGTAAATTTAATCGAATTCAATTAAAGGTCCTAGTCTCCCTAGAAAAATAAGAAAGAGTGTCCGATTTGATATAGATAACTGGAACAAGTAAAAATAAGGTTATTTACCTCTTCAAATTTCATGAAATTTTGTGTATCAAGCTCGTCATTAACTTTGGGCTTATAGGCTGCTTTCATCTCGTAAAGTTTGTCCCATTCAACACCTTTGAACCAAGGATGTGCCTATATATTCAAACCCATAATATTTTTGTAAGTGGATGAAATGTGAAATGGCAAAAATTGAGGAAGAATTTTCGAAGTGTAACAAAAAAAGGTATAAATTTATCAAAATCACAATTTTTTTAGGTAGTTTGAAAACTAGTTGTGGTTAATTTTTTCAACTTGATGGAAAACGAATTGCTTGTTCTTTTTAATATACTTTCTAACTTACAAAGTGAATTTTAATTACTTTAGATCAGTTTATATACGTGAGTTCAAATGATTTCATATGAGTTTTTTTATGTTCGCTTTTCAAGTTATTTACATTTTAATCCATCAAGGTATAGTGCTTGAACTTTTGGAATCCATAATTATCAAAATAAGCATTTCGGTCCATACAAGTATGGGAATAATTTATACGTGGGGGACAATTCAAAAATAAAGCTGACTTGAGTAATGAAATTATCAAAAAACTAGTCAGAAAATGGTGAAGAGCCCACACATGTATTCCCACATATAAGGAAAACAAACTAAGAAAAAAAAAATCACGACAAAGATTAGCTATTATTAATCTAAAAATTCGTTCCCCAATACTCACCAAAAAAAAAAAAAAAAAACCACACTCTGTCTTTCTTCTTCTCTCTGCCACAAAAAAAAGCTGTATTTTAAGTAGAATATTTTTTTAATGTGTTATTTTTTTAGTCAGATTGAGGGAAGAAGCTAGGCAATTCATTAAAGTAGGGGTATTTTTGAAATATTAGAGTGCCATATTATGTGCTCAAACAAAAAGTGATAACTGGCCCCCTTTTATAAATTATTTCATGGTTGAGTGAACCAAATGTTTAGTTCATTATTATGAGTTCCAAAAATTAGTGCGACATACTTAAATAGACCATAATATAAATAACTCACTTTTCTTCACGTTATAATTTTTTGAAGATTATTCCAATTTCTCAATTTTAAAAAGTAATTTTTAGTTTCTTCAATCATTACATTCTTAAGGCTCCGTTTGGACCTAGGAAAGTTTGGTGGAAAGAAAAAAAAATAGAAAAGTTACTTTTTTTCTTGTGTTTGGTTTAAAGAAAGTCACAAAGAAAAAAAATATTAAGGAAAGTTAGGTGGAAAAATTATTAGAAACAAGTGATAAAATTTTTCTCATAAAATTGTGAGGAAAGTTCTCAACCTCCTCTAACCTTGCATTGCTTAAATGATATAAACATGATTCAAGTAGTTCATCAACATTCAAATTTTTCATTCAAATTCTCGTATTTTTTCCTCAATCCAAACAAGAGAAAAAAACTCATTTTCTCCCAAATTTTTTTTTCCTTCATATTTTTTTTCCTTCAACTTTTTTTTCTACCAAATTTTCTAAGGACCAAACAGACTCTAAAAGTCGAATTGACTTCTCCCTCTGTCAATGATTGCCCAATGCAGCCCATTTCATGCTCGGTAACTACCATGGTCATGTACTCATGTGACGACCAGTCAACTATCGATGGCTTCGTTGGCAAGGGCGGATCCACTCGGGCCCTATGGATGTCTAGCGCAACCGTTGATTTTTTTTTTTTAAAAATGCTAATGGCTTTTTGAAAAAGCATTATGTTTTCATGGCACTGGACGCCCATAGAAATAGAATTGGAGAAAAAAAGCCTCGTTGGACACCCAGTGAAGTTTTCGCCGACTCGCAATTAGTAACAAATCTCTCAGTCTATCCCCGAGTCCCCACGTGAAACTGAAACAACGAGACTGAACAATGAAGTATGTCTTCTATTATTTTGGTCTTCTCTCGTTTTAGCCACAAGTACTTGAACAAAGTTGATTTTCAATTAGAGTTTTAAAATTTGAAATTCTATCCTATTATATTAGTCGAAATTTCTTTAGTTTAAAACTGTATTCCATCACTTCTCTATTTTATAGAATTCAAACTTGAATCATCCAACTAAATATTTGGCATGAACCAACCTTACAACATACAACCTTTTTTTTAACCGCCTAAACAGCATTTTTAAGAGAAAAAGGAAAACAAAAAAAGAACAAAAAGACAAAAACTAATGGAACTTGCCACGAAATGATAGATCCCTCTGAACAGCGTGACAAATTCCATGAAAGCAAATCCACAACTGACATCTGGTAGTGGGGCCCCAACTGGTCGAACGCATCCCACCCTTGGAACTGCTCTAATTCACCAAGGATTAACATGAGGGTGTTTGACTCTTTAAGGGTATTGAGACAAGGAATTAAGCATGGTGGGCATATAAATAAATTTTGTGATTAAGAAAGATTGTTCATATGAGCTAGTTGGGTTATTCAAAAAAAAAAATGTTTAGAGGAAAGTTAATCTTCAGGTACCTTGAGGTATGTCATTAATAATTTCACTCTTATGTTTTTTGAGCTAATATTTTAGTACCTCGAAGTTTTTGAAATTTACATCTTTAACTCCAATCCTTAAAAACTTACTTTTAAAAAATCTAATTTTATGTATGTGATATTTTTCTCATAAGTACTACTCGGAGCCCACTTTTAATTGGTAACAGAGTCATGGGAGCAAAAAATAATTAATAAAATTAATAGTTAATTATGCTAATTAATTATGTTTAATGCTTGAATCATCATCCACTTGTCCTACTCCAAATCACTCACATATTGTGCACACACTAGAGGGACACCACTTCAATAGCACCATGGTTAAACTATATTACTAATATTATTTTAAAATTAATAGCAAAATTAGAGAAAATTAAGATTAAAATTAAGGGGATAAAGAAGGGATTATCTATAATCCATCTTTCTTTAATCAACGAAGTTAGGCATAGTGGAAAATTTGATTTAGGTATTAGTATTCCATTTCAACATAAATATCATTTCCAAAACCTAAAAAAGAAAATCCATTTCCTTTACAAGACACAAAAATCAAATAAAAAGTAGGAAAAGAATCAATTGAAAAATCACCGAAAACAGTAGAGGAAGAAGAAGAAGGTGGAATATAAGCAGTACAATCTAGAGGAATTACAAATAATGTTTGATAGAGAACAAAATCTAAGCAAATTAAACAAAACTATGAGTGCCATAGTAGACAAACAAGAAGTACTATCTGGTGATAAAGAAGAAACAAATAATGCCAAGTTAAAAGAAGAAATATATCGACAAGTGAACCGAATTAAACCAAAGGATTTCAACGTTGTTTATTTAGAAGAAATTAGGGAAAGGTGGGTAAAAAATATCGAAAAATGGTGGCTAAAAGTGAAATTAATGAAATTAGCGAAGAACTAATCATTGAAGAATTTGAATCTAATTTAGTTAACGATGTTATTCCAAAATCTAAACAATTTGGTGAATCTTCTAGAAGAAGTACATATTTTATGAGACCTAGATATGTTCCAGTCGGATGAATGATCACTTTTCCTTTTTGGTTCATTCCGAAGAGAACCACATCGTTTGAAGAAGTTAGCCTTACCCTAAATAGCTAAACGGGTTACATTCTAAATATAGATGCAACTTGTAATACAAAAGAAATATTTTCACATTGGGTAAGGTGTATTAACAGTGTCCTAAACTTGAATACCACACAGATTGCTGGAAATTTCTTAACCTATATCGAGCATAGTATTTCTAGCACTATAGCTGATTGGTATAACTCATTGGATGAGGAAGGTAAAAATATACTAAGAATAATGGAAGCAGCAGCTGCTATGTTCAAAGAATTATGTAATGAAATTGAAATTGAGTCTATTGCAGCTAAACTTGATTCAAAGAAAAGGCTACAGAGCGGCGAAGAAAGATTAATAACATAGAGTTTTTGACCTGAGATATCTGAAAAATTATATTATTGAATTTAGTTAATATTATTACAAAATTGGGCATAATGAAACCAATCTTGGTATGTTTTATAACAAACCACCTTATTCGATAAATTCGACAATCAATGAACATACACCACATGGCTTGAAAAGGTGGATGTCATTGGTACTCTTAGAACAAGAATCTCTTATTTAAGAAAATGTGTCGATGATCAATACATGATCTCAAAAACAAAAGACAATTAAGAAATAATTTCTAACGTATTGGGATAATTCTCTTAATGGGGAAATGGGCCTGAGAAGAGAAGAAAAATAAAATTTTATAGGAAAAAGAGCTTTAACAAGCAAACAAGAGCAAAATAGAAATGGAAGTTTTATGACAAGCCAAGTCCCGAGAGGCATAGATTTTTCATAAAAGTTCTTTATTGTCGTACAGGGAAATATAACTATGACTATTGGTTATGTAGAGAAGTAGATCATTACGTAAACGAATATACAATTAGAAAAAAAAGTTTATTGAAACATTGGGTACTTTGGACTATTTTGAGTTTGGTGAGGAAGAAACACTAGGGCTCCGTTTGGACCTTGAAAAATTTGGTGGAAAGAAAAAAGTTTGGGAAAATTATTTTTTTTTTCTTGTGTTTGGTTTAGAGAAAATCACAAAGAAAAAAATACGGAGGAAAGTTAGATGGAAAAATTGTTAGAAACAACTGATAAAATTTTTCTCATAAACTTGTTAGGAAGGTTTGAGAAAAATTCCTAACCTCCTCCAATCTCACATTGATTAGATGCGATCAACATTATTCAAGTAGTTTATCAACATTCCAATTTCTCATCTAAATTGTTGTATTTTTTCCTCAACCCAAACAAGAGGAAAGAACTCATTTTCTTCTTACTTTTTTTCCTTCAACTTTTCTTTCCACCAAATTTTCTAAAGATCAAACGGTGCCTAGACCTAACTTGGAAAAATGAGGGAATTGTGGAGATAGTAATGGAAGATGAATATATAGAAAGCGATTATGAAGAAACTAGTCATATGATGGAAGTTAAAGGTAGCTCAATCAGTCCTGACGACGTTCAAGGAAAAGAATTTACAGTAGATAATGAGAATGAAGACATCAAAGGAGATTAGATCCTTCTTATAACTTAGAAAGACATGATCTATAAAAAATATATCTTCTAATTAAATAGTATGTTTGTATGCGAAATCATGGAAGGGGATTTAGAGATAAAAGATTGTGAATTTAATGTGGGAGAAGTTAATCTAAAAATTGAGAAAACATCCTTAAGCATAATAAGGATGGAAATTACATGTATATTTATGCTGAAAGTATCCAAGTCTAAATTATACTATTGTAGTATTGTGTCAAGAGATATTAATCTCTATGCTTTGCTTTGTGATATCAGGCATATAAATTTGATAACCAAACTATCATAGGGATTAACAATAATTTGCGTAATGGTTCAATGGGATTGAATTGCCAACCTAGATATTATGTGAGCCTAAATGATGAATTTACCAAAAACTTTCTATCCCTTAAGATAAAAACAATTGGTATGGATACGAAAAGAGGAGGTTACCACTAAGGATCTATTGGAAAATAATCTACAAATTAGATAATATTATAGATCTAAGGACTAAGGGAACAATGATAGAGGCAGAAACATTCGAAAGTCCTACGCAAATGCAAAATATTCAAGGAATAAAATTTAATCTGTAAAAGATAAAAAAATTGATGGGTCTTGGATATCTAGCTCTGGCTATTCTATAAAAATCAACAAGAAGAGTGGAATAAAAATCAATTAGAATGGAAAAATTATCATTAAATCCTAATTACTAAGAAGGATGAGTGCAAGATTAAAATAGGGAGAAGGATATTCAACAACTAACGAAGAAGTTAAAGAACATGATACAATTACCATGACCAAAGAAATGAGAAGAATGAGTTTGAAACCCACAAGCCACTGTGTAGATCGAAGTCTGAGTTTGGATCGAAAAGTCATCGGGTACAAAACAAGGACCATTAGTGAGCCAATTTATGAGGATGAATGAATCAAAAGCATGACTATGGAGATATGTTATGAAGTCACCAATACTAATCCTAATAGCATTTATATCCCAATAAATATATGTTTAAATGGATATAATAGATATGAATTATACATTTGCATTGAATAGTGGTTGTTCTATAAGTTTTGAAAAAAGATCTTTATTTGTAACATTTATTTGGAAAAAGCCAAGAATGGTTTACAAGTTAGAATAGTTGATAATAGCATAATGAGCCACAATAAAGTCATAGAAAGGTTATCCATAGAAATATGAGGTGTCTAATACATTATACTAGCTCTATGGACTACTGATCAACTGTCCCATGATATGATCGTAGGAAATAATTTCCAAAGGCTATATTCCCTGTGCACACAGACTATAAGACAAATCACATTCATGATAGGTGGTCACTCAATTCCTATTGATAAGTTAAATAAAACATACATTCATCAGAAGATTGAGTTTACACGCAGCCAACATAGTGAAAAGGTGCAGAACATGACATAGCACTAGCAATCTCACTGCTTGCGTTATTTGTTAAAGAGCATATTGTTGAACAATAAGAAGAATTATGGAAAGAACTCTACTCTAATAGTCCTCTTAAATTTTAGGACGAAGATAAGGCATTTGTGAAGATTTCTTCGATAAACCCTAACACTATCATCCGAGTCAAACAATTGGTGTATACATACTAAGATATCCAACAATTTAATAAGCAAATCAAAGAATGTTTGGATAAAGTGTTAAACCAGGAATAATAAGAGTCTTCACACCAGCCTTACTTTCATGATGAGAATTTATGCTCAAGAAAAAACAGAAAAAGCTAGAATGATAATCAATTCCTAAAAGCATAATGATAATACTTTATTTGATGGTTATTATATTCCTAGCAAAATAATTCATTTCAATAGACTTTAAGGAGCCTCTTGGTTCTTGAAAATGGATTGAAAAAACTGATATTGGTAACTAAAAATGGATAAAAGAAGCATTCTTTTGACTACTTTTAGTACCCTTCAAGGATGTATAGTAATGCCATTTGATCTTCAAAATGCGATCCAAATATTCCAAAGAATAATAAGCTGCCCATTTAGATAGCTATCAACTAACAATTATATTAGAACTATTATCCGCTACTAAACAACTAATTTTTATCAAACAAGGCCTAAATGTTACACTTGTAAACTATTACTTTCAGACATGCTTATAATTAGTTTAAATTGGTTTAGGATTTTTTAAGAGCTATAGGGGAATGACAGCGCTTCAAAGATCTTAATCATTGTTGTCTAGTTTACATTGATGATATTCTTTTCTTTTCCAAGACCATATAACAACAAAAAGATGATGTTCTAACTATCACCCAAAGATGCATTGTTCATGGTATTATCCCGGGTAAGAACAAGTCCATTTAGGCTGAACAAGAAATAAAGTTTTTAGTTTTAGAAATAAAAGCTAGACAAATCATCATATAAAAATATATTTAGAAAAAATAGAGAATTTCATGAGAAGATTGCATTTGGATGTTTTGCATATGCTTCATAATTCATTAAAGATTTAGCTAAATTGAGAAAACCATTACTACAAAAACTAAAGAAACAAGTAAGTTCGACATGGACTCCCAATGATTCAAAGATTGTTCAAAACTTAAAAGAGATATGTAAAAATCTTCTTGTCCTTAATTTTCCTAATGAAAGAGATGATTTAATTCTTAAGATAGATGCCAACAATGAGCATTTGAGTGCAGTACTCAAATTTAAAGAAGGAGAAAAAACTCTATAAACTGCAACTGAAGTTTTAATAAAATAGAATACAGCTATCCCACGATGAAAAAAATAAATGTTTACAGTCATATGGGGAATTGAAAAGTTCTTAATCACTTTAGTCATAGAAATACTTGATTTTGTGAAAAAAAGTTATCAATTATGTAAGTGCAAGGGCTACTTCTACGTTGACAATTATGGCTTAACGGATTTTCTTTCTTTATTGAATACATATAGAGATCGAAACATTCTTTAGCAGATAGTTTAACTCATGAGTTTACCAATGATGATCGTTAGAGTAGAACTCCTACTAGAAAAAGTGGAAATCTAAAATGAAATATCATTATTACTAGAACGGTTTCTCCTTGTTGTAGAATCCTTATGGATATTTTGGAATTTCATATGAAAAGTAAATTATGCTTTGACCTGTTGTCTTTTTCCTATCTAATAGTACAGAGATTTAAACTTTAAAGTTATAAATGAATTACTAAAGGTATCCTTATGATGATCAAGCAAAAATAAGCTCTTATTTTTAAGAAAAATAGTTCAATGACTGTTATACAGTCTACATCGACTACTATCACAATTGTTCATATGATATTTAAGAATCATGGAGTACTATGATCTTTTGTCTCTCATAGATTTGAAGTTGGTAATGCTAGATTCTACGCTAGTTCAATCCCTCTAGATGACCCCATTATGAAAGTCTAGGAATATGTGATGGTAGTTTACCTTATGGAAATCCCTGATGCAAAGTACCTATTCTTCTCAAGACTAAGTAAGTTTCAAAAATATGTGTTTAAAAGGGCCCATTGAACAATTCATCTTCTAATAGTCCAACAAGAGCATCATGCAATAGAAGTCTGCATATATATTGAGGTATATTGAGCATTGATTGAGTATGAAAATAGAAAATCCAAACTAGCAAATTATCTTATTCAATTAGTTGATCTAAAAGGTAGATCTCGATGCTCAATTATAAGAATGGTTTCCAAAGTGACAAGAGGTAGTTCATGATCATGCTTTAGGAGGAGCCATAAGTTTTTACAAGATTTACTCTCAAATATGGCCATTAATTGAATGAGAAAAAATATTAGTGCATTGCAGGAACACTACTTTCGTTTATCATAATGATTTCAGTAAATATATGAAGGTAGAAGGATTGACCTCAGAAGATGTCTTTAATTCTCTCTTTGATGTTGGAGCTGCAAAATTTCTATCCAAAAAAGGAAAGAGACATGTACATGATCTATTTGAAAAATGGGATCCAAAGCATCTTGAACTTGATGAAGATTTTAAAGAGTATCTAGATAATGATGGACTTAAAGACATTATTAGAGATAAAGGCACATAGAATCTCATTATGAATGACTAGCCCTGTCAACATTAAGTGCTTTGAAAAGTTGTTGCATCATATGTGTTATCTTGTCAAATGTCAAGTCAGTAAAATTGATAAACCTCTGTTTTGACCTCATTTTAGATCCTATTTGATCCCTATTTCTCACGTTCCTATGCCAAATGTAGATGAGAAAGGGTCCAGTTCAGCTCCTTGGACTCAATTGTGCTTATAATTTGATTATCCTTACTTTCAGGAGAAATCTTCAGGTTTTTATAGAAAGAACGATTTTGGCAATGAATTACGAGAAAGATTGAGGTCTAATGAAGCCCCGAGAGCCAAACAAAGATGGGTAGAAGAGGGCACGACCATGTTGTAAGGGTGCACAGCCGTGTTGCAGAGGCTGAAGCTGGCCACTGGCTAGCTGCAAGAGGTGCACAGCCGTGCGCCTTGCCAGTACGTGGCGCATGGCTGCCCATGCGTCTAGGCATGGTCGTACACCCTATTGTTTTTCGCGACTTAACGCGCCTTACGCCCAATTTGGGGGAAATCTCTTTTTCATTTTTTTCCCTTCTTAAGATCACTCGTTACAAGGGATTTCTAGGATTTTTATCGAGAGAGTTCATTTAAGCTTTTGGATTCAATTTACCAACATTGAAGATTATTCTAGTTCGATTCGACGACTAATTCAAGTTTGTGTCTTTCTCTTTTCTCTTTTGATATTGCTTTTTACTGTTTTGGTTGCTCATCCATGTTGATTGAATTAGTTTTTGAGATTGTTGCATTCAACATGATTGTAGGCTAAATCCCCTATCTTAGCTTGGGATTAGCCTCTATTATGCGATTTGGAATCATGTTCTAGGTTTTGTGAATGAATGCCCGTATTTATGATTGAAAGCTCACTTTACACGCCATGTGTTGGATGAATTGCCTGAGAGGGATGTATTCATGCTCTTAATTAGGATTTGGGACTTCAACAAAAGTTGAATGCTTTATCTAGAGCGACTTTGTGAGCAATTGATTTTCCTAATGTGAAAACAGTTAGGGTTTCAGTTGGGAATTAAATGTTATTTAATCCTGTGACTTGTCGATCTTAGTTTCATCATAATAGATAACGAAGATTAATTAGCAGGTCTAATGACCTGTGAAAGTAGTTGTAGATGCATTTAAATCTGTAACCATTCCATCTTAGCTATTTGCGTGGACAGGCTTGCATGATCTAGTTCAAATTTCAAAGAGTATAATAGTGTGGTGAATCCCAATCTAAGATTTTTGTCATTTGTTGATTTCGTTTAATCAAACAGCTTTCATCAGATTGAAACTGCTGCATTTCACTTTTCTTCAACTTGAGCTGTTTCACCTATATTGAGTAGTTTAACTACTTCTGGTAGTTGAAAGTAGGTTTCCTGTGGATACGAATTGTACTCGCCAGTTGCTAGCTGCAGCTACATCGTGCGCGCTTGCGGTATAAATGTAAGACATCAAGTTTTTAGCGCCGTTGTCGACGAGCTTGTTCCTTTCAGTATTAGAATCGATTGAAATACTTTAGACTAGGATTTTATTTTCCTTTTTGTAGTTTTTGCTTCTTCTTCATTCTTGCTAGAAATTGTTTACGCTTGGGTAGCATCTGTTTGTATGTACAAGAGGAGCCAAGGGAATCAAAACCTTGTCCCAATCAATCCTAAAATCGAAGCCACTGCTCAAAAGCGAGGTGGAGAAGCGAGAAGAAGGAAGAGGACAGTAGTAGAGATGGCAAGGAAAGAACAAAGGGTGTTACGTAACTGCGCCCTACCGCAAGCATTGGGTATCACATCATCCATTGTGAACCTAACAATCGAAGCTAATAACTTTGAGCTCAACCCCACACTCATTACCTTCTTGGAGCGAGACCAGTTCGGTGGACATCCCTCAGACAACCCCAACGCGCATCTTCGTAAGTTCCTTGCGAAAGGCGACACCGTCAAACTCAACGGGGTGTCCCCTTCTGATTGAGGGATAGAGCCAGTGACTGGTTGCAGAATGAAGAGCCCAACTCATTCACTACTTAGGAGGCTCTTTCAAAGGCATTCCTTAGCAAATACTTCCCGCCTGGAAAAACTACAAGCTGAGGACTGACATCACCTCCTTTTGTCAGACGGATGGGGAGTCCTTGTGTGGGGCACAAGAGAGGTTAAAGGACCTCAAGCGGTAGTGCCCCCACCATGGTGTTCATGACTGGCTGCTAGTCCAGACATTCTACAATGGACTAGAGTAGTTAGTCAAGATCTTAGTAGATGCCGCTACAGGAGGAGCTCTCATGGAGGAGTCCATTAAGGCAGCGAAGGTATTGTTGGAAGAGATAGCCTCCAACAATTATCACTGGTTGAGTGAGAGGGCCACCTCAAGGAAGAACGGTAGCAAGTACGATGTAGATGCAGTTACACTCTTAACTAGTAGAGTAGATGCATTGGCCCAGTGGCTTGACAAAGTGGGTAACTACTCGGTTCTAGGCAGCTCTTCAGGGCCATCAGTTGGGGTATATGCCATTTGTGAGATCTGTGGTGTACAAGCTCACACATTTGCTGAGTGCCACAATGGTTCCTCTTCCATTGAGCACACTAATGCCCTTCACAGCTTTAACCCACCACTACAGAACAATCCATACCTCAATACTCACAGTTCAGGGTGGAAAAGTGCCTCAAACCCCTCTTACAGGGACCCTAACCCTCAACCTCAGAATGCCATACAGCCACTTGGGTTCCAGTATAGAGCCCTCTACACTGTACCACTACCACCTCCACAACCCAAATCAAACTTAGAGAGTCTCATGGAGCAATTCATAGCGACTGAAACTAAGACTAATTAAGCTCTTACTGCGTCGATCAATCAGCTGACCTCTAAGTTCGATACTATGGCCTCATATCAGAGGGCTATGGACACTCAGACTACCCATATAGCCCAACAGGTCAGCCACTTGTTCAGGCCTCAAGGGATACTACCAGGCTAACCTGAGACTAACCCCAAAACCTATATCAACACCCTTTTTGCAGTGGGTGAGGGGTTAGAGGAGAGCCCAGTGATGGTTCTCTAAGAGACAGTTCCAGATCCGGATTCTGCAGAAACTGATGAGCAGAAAGAGGACGAAAATTTAAGCTCTATTGGAAAGGTTAGTCCTCCACCTCGAGCTCGCCCCTATCATCCACTTGTACCCTACCCTCAGAGGTTAGCTTAGGCCAAGCTCTCTCAGCTTGAGCCCAGATTTGCGTGATTCTTGGATATTCTGTGGTGGGTCTATGTCAATACCCCTTTCTTGGAGGCTCTAAAAGCAGCACCACCTCATCTAAAATTTATGAGAAAACTTCTTTCAAAAAAGGTGAGCCTAAGGGAAGATCAGTGGTCCTTATTGGAGAGGTGTGCATCGTAGTTTTGCAGAGCTAGTCACCACCTAAACTGTAGGACCCAGGCAGTTTCTCCGTCCCCTGTGCTACAGGGGATCTGCAGATTGAGGGAGCTCTTTGTGACCTGGGAGCTAGCATGAGCCTAATGTCTCTCTCCTTTTATAGGAGATTTCAGTTGCAGGACCTGCAACCCACCAGTCTAACCATTCAGGACCTGCAATCTGTGGGTATTCTGAAGGATGTTCCTGTCCATGTGAGGAAGTTCATCATCTCTTGCGATTTTATTGTCCTAGATATGGATGAGAACTTCCAAGTTCCTATCATTTTGGGGAGACCATTTCTAGCTACTGTTAGGGCGATGATCGATGTGCAGTCGACGGGCACCATATCTTTTCAGGTGTGTGGACAGAGATTGGATTTCTGTTTTCCTCTACCTACACCATCTTCAGTGCCTGTCATCCCTCCACCCCCTGCGGTCCTTGAGCATATTGACCATCCTGTAGTTATTTCTGAGATTAAAGTGTTTGATGGAGACGAGGGACCCCGTATGCGACCTGCAACTTCTGTTTGTACTGGGGAGGTAAGGGATCCTACTCCACAATTCCACACCTCTACTAGTACACCTCTTGTGTCATTATCGTCTACCTTTAGAAGGTAAGGGTCAAGCTAAGGACCTTAAACAAGCACTTCTTGGAGGCAACCCAAGTATTTCATTGCTTTTTGAAAAAAAAAACAAATAAAAAAAAGGTGTGTCATTCTTCCCCCGCCTTCCCCTCTTTCCTTAAGCGCTATCGGTCCTCCCCTACCCTTAGTCCTTTTAATTGCCCTTTTTATTGAGGATAATGAAAGTCTTAAGCATGGGTGGGGTGAGCTTATAGCTCTTTGGGTGGAATGGTGGATTTTGGGGCGTGGGTTGAATGACATCACTTGCATTCATATCATATAGATAGGATGGCATGTAGTTTTACTAGGTTGTCTTTGCATTTTTCCATTAATAGAGCATGTAGTTTAGCGTATATAGGTTAGATTTTGCATCTCAAAAGGAGAACTGATGGAGTTGGGAGTTCATAAGTTTTCCAAGTACTACTTCTTACCCGCCTTTTCATTATCCTTTATATATTTACTGCTTTCTTAGTTAGATTTAGTACTTTCTGAATAAAAGAGTTGCCTAAAAGTTTACGAAAACCCCTCTTATGAAGAGAATACACGGGGTGATGATTGATTGATCAGGTTGATTTGTGTGTTGAAGTATGGCCTGTTATAGTGTGAGTTTTGTGAAAATGTGTTTGACATTGCCACCTATAGTTCCCTTACGCTATGTTGCATGCCAATTGCCCTTGAGATTTATGTAGTTTGCTAGATTGACCTTGATAAGTGAGACATATCATTGGAGTAAGTCGCTTAACTGTGGTAGATTTACCTGTGAGACTTTGAGCCTATTGACTATTTATTGCATATAGTCTCATACTTCCTTTCATGTATGACTCGTCCATGATTGCATCTCTAGAACTTGGTCTTACTCTTTTTGAAATCGCATGTAGCATGTGCATGTGTTAATACGATTGAGGCAATTTTTGTTTGAGCCAACAAGCCACCCATTGATGTGTACTATCCTTTTTGCTAGCCCTTTGTGCCTTTCCCCTTGCCTTTGTTGTTGTAACCTACGGACTACACACTTCACCTATCCATATTCTCCATATCTTTATCAAGGTCTAGTGGAACAATACTTCTATTTGAGTTAGGTTTGCTTCAGAGGTTAGTTCACCTTGGGTACTTTATTGGTTGCTTGTTTGGGGGATTCATGATTTGAGTTTGTATTTCCCATGCCATTCACATGTCCTTTTTCATTTCAAAGAAAAGAAATAGAAAAGAAAAGAAAAGGGAAGCAAAGAAAAAGAAAAAAACAGAAAAGAAAAGAAAAAAGTGAAAAAGTTGTGAATAAAGTGATTAGCATGAGGGTAAGGCAATAAGATTGTTTAATTCCTCCTTTGAGGTTTTTGTGGGGTTTGTTGCTTATTTTCCAATTGTGATGTGAAGTTGTTGTTCCGACATTAATTGTGGAAGTGTTTTCTACTCCCTAGTCTTTTGACTATTAGTTCCACTCTTCCCAAATTTGCTCAACTTCTCATCCTTTACTTTTGGCCCCATTACATCCTTTTTGCAAGTCGTCATGATTGGCATATTGCATTTGCATCAACTGGTGAAGAATTGAGAACTCTACCAAGCTTCTGGTAGTTTGCTTGATTGGATAGAGTATTGAGTGCACCCTTGTTACATGTTCTAAACACATTGAGGGGAGTGATTCACTTTGTCCTAAAGTGAGGTTCTACTGGTCTCGCTTACTCACCACTTATTAAGGAAGGTCTTGTCTTGCTATGTGCCTCAATATCGGGGTATCTGATGTGCTGCATTTGGGTAGGGGGCCTCATGGATGGGAGTGTGCGTGCTTTATTGAAAATGTTTCATACTTTGACATGTCCGCCTTTAATGCATGTCGATCGATTGTTAAACTCTTGCATGAGGAGGCATGTGACTAGAGGTTTATCTCCCTCTTTTATCTTTCTTGAGCTAGTCTTACTTGAGGACAAGCAAGAGATAAGCATGGGGGAGTGATAAACTTCTGTTTTGACCTCATTTCAGATCCTACTTGATCCCTATTTCTCACGTCTCTATGCCTACATGAGAGAGGATCAAATTGCTCCTTGGATTCAATTGTGCTTATAATTTGGTTTATCTTACTTTTAGGAGAAATATTCGGGTTTTTATAGAAAGGACTATTTTGGCAATGAATTACGAGGAAGATCGAGGTCTAATGAAGCCCCGAGAGCCAAAGGAAGATGGGTAGACGAGGGCACGACCGTGCTGCAAGAGTGCACAACCATGCTGCAGAGGCCGAAGTTGCGCACTGGTTGGCTGCAGGAGGTGCACGGCCATGCTCGCTGCCGATGCGTGGTGCACGGCTGCCCGTATGTCTAGGCACGACTGTGCGCCCTGTTGATTTTTGCGACTTAAAGCGTCTTTCTCCCAATTTGGGGGACATCTCTTTTTCATTGTTTTTCCCTTCTTGAGACCACTCTTTAGGGGAGATTTCTAGGATTTTTATTGAGAGAGTTCATTCATGCTTTTGGATTCAATTTACCAACATTGAAGATTATTCTACTTTGATTCAACGACTAATTCAAGTTTGCCTCTTTCTCCTTTCTATTTTGATATTGCTTTTTAGGGTTTTGGTTGTTCATCCATGTTGATTGAATTAGTTTTTCAGATTGTTGCATTTAACATGATTGTAGGCTAAATCTCCTATCTTAGGTTGGGATTAGCCCCTATTATGGGATTCAGAATCATGTTCTAGGTTTTGTAAATGAATACCCATGTTTATGATTGAAATCTCACTTTGCATGCCATATGATTGATGAATTGCCTGAGAGGGATGTATTCATGTTCTTAATTAGGATTTGGGATTTCAACGAAAGTTGAATCCTTTATCAAGAACGACTTTGTGAGCGATTGATTTTCCTAACGTGAAAATAGTTAGGGTTTCAATTGGGAACTAAATGTTATTTAATCCTATGGCTTGTCAATATGAGTTTCATGAAAATAGATAACGAAGATTAACTAGCTAGTCTAATGACCTGCGAAAGTAGGTGTAGATGCGTTTAAATCTGTAACCATTCCATCTTAGCTATTTACGTGGGCAGGCTTGCATGATCTAGTTCAAATTCCAAATAGCATAATAGTGTGGTGAATCCCAATCTAGGATTTTTGTCATTTATTGATTTCGTTTAATCAAACAACTTTTAGCATATTGAAACTGCTGCCTTTCAGTTTTCTACAACCCGAGCTTTTTTCGTCCAGATTGAGTAGTTTAATTAGTTCTGATGGTTGAAAGTATGCTCCCAGTGGATACGACCCGTACTCACCGGTTGCTAGTTACAGCTACACCATGTGCTTGCGGTATAAATCTAAGACATCAAAAGTAATGCAGTCTACTGTATCCATGAAAGTATCTTGTAATAGTTTGTGTATTGTAGCTATTAGGGCATTCTATATGGTGAATCTCCTTTATAAAAGGAGAAGTCGTGATTTGTGAAGGAACACAGTCATTTGAGTAAACTTGAGTAAAAGGATAGTCGATTTCTCTATTTCTTTATGAGGAAGCATGTCTAATGGCCTTAGCTATTTAAGTCCTTCAAATCTTTCCATTGTAATATTTTTACTTCTAAGCTTTCAATAAAAGAAGTTTTTCAGTATGGAACGTTATTCAATTGAACCCTATATTTTAAATATTATAATTTCTTGATTAAAATATCACTATCCTTAAAACCTTAAAAATTTGATTAATGACTACGATCTGAGGTAGGAAGTGAAACGCATGTGATGTGCCTGATCTAAGGAAAGTGTTGTTGAGATTAACAATCTATATAACTGGAATTTAGAGTAATGCTAGGGTCCAACGTTGACTAAATACAAGTAATAGCCAAAACTCTTTAATTATATTAAACTTTATTATATTGCTAAGCATAGTGGGCCTATAATCGTTGAAATATAATATCTATGATATAAATAACAAATTGTGATAATTAGTATCAGTAAAGTCATTATAAGAAATTTAATCAATTAAAGTAGGCATATTGTTTGAAGAAACCCTAAAAATAGTTTTATTGCATATTCTACCCAAATTTAGGGCATTTTCATAAATTTCAAAAAGTTTTGGTTCCAAAGTAAGAAAATGAAAAGTTGAGAAGGTAATAAAAAATCAAAATGTAAGACTAGAAGATACCAAAAAAATAGGTCCAAGAGGTGAGGTCCAAAAAAATCAATGACATGTATGACAATGTACTAAAAAATCAACTATTCTCTTATATGAATGTCTTTTCTTTTTTTTTGGTAAGAATGTGAATATTTAATTTGAAAGTTTGCTATATGTATCTTTTGTAATTTATAATACAGCGAGATCTATGGCATTATGACTACAGACGTTATAAACTGAAGAAATTGTTTAAATTTTTGCATGAAAAATAAAATTTTATGAAAGTTAGGTAATGTTATTAAAACACAAAAATGGACAATGGTAAATAAAAGTTATGGCTTTGCCACTATGTAGTGGCTAGTATTTGCTATAGATCTGATGTCTATATTTAATCATTCTTGTTTCTCATTGATTTTTTTTTTTTTTTTGCGTGTCAGCTGGTAATGTAAAAGGTGTCAGTTTGAAAAATTCAATATGTGCGCAAGAAAACCTTCCTCGTAAGCTTCCATTGCTAATAGCCTAAAAACCTTAATAAATCTACTTGAAACATTAGTAGAGAGAACATATGGTAGGACAAACGAAGTGTTAGCCTTACACTCCTTTTGTGGACACTTGATTAAGATTTGTTGACGGTTTTGTCTGTGGTCTTGGATCCTTTACTTGATTGTTTGTGAAGATTGTGGGTTCCCTACACCAAGTCAGTGTGCGAGGTTTGAACAAATCCAATACACACCTTTCCTCAATCCCTTTTGGATTGGCTATAGTCTTGTGTGCACAACTACTATGTTTCCATGGAGAGTTCTTCATTTTATACTTGTGTTTGCGCTTCAAGTACTTGGTAACAAATAGACCTGGCAAAACTGATCTGAGACCCGAAACTCAAACCGAACAACCTGTATCCATATTCGACCCCGACATCCGAAATATGATCACCCGAAAATGGACCTGAAACCCGAATTGACCCGACCTGAACCATACCTGATCCAAAATTTTCTATAAAGTTTCCTGTTTTGGCATGCATATTTGACCAAAAATGGGTTGACCTAAAATCGACCCAAACTAAACCATACTCGACCCAAACCGAAGCAACCCGAAATGTCATTTAACCCGAGCATGACCCGACCCAAACTTGACCTGACCCGTACCCGAATCGAATGACCCATTTGCTAGGTTTAGTGAGAAAGCAGAAAACTAGAAGGAAGCAGGTTTTGTAGAATTGCCATCAATTCCAATGCTATCCTCAATTGAGTTACTACCCCTATTGCTTAGGCTATCACTTAATGCATTGCTTGTAATTGTACACTCAACCTAGGAATGTCAGCGGGTACCAGATGCGATCTAGGCCCATTAGACTCAATCCAATTTAGAGGGTATGGGTCCAATGAAACATGATCCAACGGGTTTTAAATGAGTCTAAGTTCAAATGATGTGGGTTGGATTTGGATCCGAGACTGAAGAATTCATAGCTAAACCCGGCTGTGACCTATTTAAGAACCATTAACTTCGTTAAAAAATGTGGCAAAAGACAATTGGCTAAAGTAAATCTATATAGTAAACCCTAAAGCGATTTTGCTTTCTGCCGGTCGTACAAGAAGAACTATTTTTGTTATACTTGTTTAAAATTTGATGGACTTTGTCTTTATGGTTTGTATTAAAATATCATTTTTGGTGTATAGAATGTAAATAAGAACACTTAGCTATGGTATGTGTCGTCAAAAAAACTTTTTTATTGAATATCATGTCATCTAAATTCAATTATTTGTCTTTATAATATGATAATTGATGTTGGGATGTGGAAAAAAATCATTTTTGAGGTGAAAAACAATTAAGACCCGTAGGCAGGCCAGACCTACATGTTCTAGGTCTGGGTCTGATCTTTCCAGACCCTACAAGTTTGGAGCGGGTCGAGGTCCATGTCCAAAAAAAATTAAATGGGTTTGACTTAGGTGAAACCGACCCAAATCCGACCTATCGCCATCCCGACTCAACCATGGCAACTTCATGACCAATCTCTAAACATTAAGATGGCCCTTGTATGGCCCAATCGCAATATACAACTCCCATCATTCTGTCAAAACCAATCAAATCCTTTAGAACTGTAGCATTCTTCGTAGTTGTCTTCGCACCCTTTGAATTTTAACAGAAAGACGATGCCTCTGAAATGAAGAAAAAACAAGATCCTTTACATCGCCACAGGGCAGGTTTTTGTCAGCACATTTTAGGATTCGCAAAGACTTGTAGCTAGTCCTTCTAGATGAAAATGTGTACAACAAACTTGCATTGCCTTGGCTGCCAAATTCCCTATCCTTACTCAAGTTCATTAAGAAGACATCATCCTCGTCACTTGCCAAGTCTCCCACCCCTCCATTAAACCACTTGCCTCACTTACAGTATTTTGGTGATCAAGAGTTGACAGAACCATTTCGAACCCTTACACCATCAGAAGTGCCTTGCAAGGTCAGGTTCGTCTCGGAAATCTTAAAATTCGAAATATCAATATCTAATACACTGGGTTCCCCCACAACAATTAGGAATATCCTAAACTTCCCCAATTTCCTTTGTAGAAGTGGTAGGAACTTTCACAACATCCTTCATGGAAATAGAAGGCTCCAATTCACTTTAGCTTCTTCCTTAAGTACAAAAGGATCACATCCCTCACTGCCTATAAGTAACCCTAGTTTCGGTCGCAAGTGTCACCCACATTCCTAAGGGTTTTTGCTCCTTAAACCGTTTGCTGAGGGTGCTTTATCTTATGAATACAACAACAACAACAATAACACCTCCCAGTGTGGGTCCCGCTTTCGCAGGGTCTGGGGAGATCCAGTTATGGGCAACCTTACCTCTACCGGTATTCATACTCAATAGAGAGGTTGATTCCAGGAGACCCACGAAAAAGGTTTAGAGAAAAAGTTTGATAGAGAAAAGCGCTTGCAAAAACATTTGAAGAGGACAAACGATGCTAAAAAAAGCTGAAGCTGAAAGAAAGCTGAAGAGCATACTTCAACAATCCACGTTAAGCATCTGCCGTCACTCCTAGAAAAAAGCATAACCTGCATACGAGCACGACAGACCCCTACCAGCACTAAGCCATTGCAGCTACTGACAACTACAGAGTCGCTTCTCTGCCATCTAAGATTCTAATTCTTTCCCGCCACAGCCTCCTATCCTAAGCCAGGTCCTCCATCAGACCCACTGCTTTCAAGTCCTCTCTAATCACCTCGTCCAAATTCTTCTTCAGTCCACCCCTTCCTCTCTTACCACCGAGAAGGTTGATCAACTCACACCTCCGCACTGGTGCGACCGTACTTCTCCTTTTCACGTGGCCAAACCATCGGAGTCTTGATTCCCTCATCTTCTCTTCTATGGGAGTCACTTTAGCTAAGTCCATGATTACCCTATTCTTAACTCTGTCCATCCTCGTGAAACCACACATCCACCTGACCATCCTCATCTCAACTACCATCAACCTCTGGGCCTGCGTCTTTTTTAGAGGCCAACACTCCGATCCATATAGGACAGTCGGTCTGACTACTAACCGATAGACTTTGCCTTTCAAACCTAAGGGCACCCTCTTATCACACAGCACTCCTGAGGCGGACTTCCATTTTTGCCAGCCCACTCTTATGCGCTGGTTAATATCCTCGTCAATGTCTCCATTTTGCTGAATGATCGAGCCAAGGTACTTAAACTTATCTACCTTAGGTATTTGTCTCCCATCCAAGATGACTTCTCCCCCCTCATCTATCCTTCCACTGAAACAACAATGCAAGTACTCCGTTTTCGAGCGACTTAATCTAAAACCTCTAGTTTCCAGCGTAAGCCGCCAGCTCTCCAACTTGTCGTTCACCCCTGCCTGGTCTCATCGATGAGAACAATGTCATCTGCAAAAAGCATACACCATGGGACCTCATCTTGAATCCCTCTAGTAAGTTCATCTAGAACTAAGGTGAGAAGGAACAGACTTAAGGCTGAGCCCTGATGCAGCCCCATACTAACAATGAAGTCATTTGAGACCCCTCCCGACATCCTAACACTCGTCCGTCTTCCCTCATACATATCCTTAATCACACGAATATACAATGACAACACCTCTTTCTTTTCCAGGCAGCTCCATAACACTTCCCGCGGCACTCTATCATATGCCTTTTCCAGGTCAATGAACACCATACGGAGGTTCACCTTTCTCTCCCTGTACAAACCCATGAGCCTTCTCAGAAGGTAGATCGCCTCTATGGTCGACCTGCCTGGCATAAAACCAAATTGATTATCTGAAATTGCAACATCAGCCTTCTCTTAATCACCATCTCCCAGAGCTTCATAGTGTGGCTGAGCAGCTTGATATCCCTAAAATTATTACAGTCTTGAATATCTCCTTTGTTTTTGTACAGGTGGATGACTGTACTAGCCCTTCATTCTCTGGGCATCTTAGCAGTCCTAACCGGCGAGGCACCAACTGTCGGGCTGATTCCGAGGCCCAAGTGACCGTTCTGTGCTCTGAGCTGTGTTCAGCGGGGTGGAAAGCAGCTAGAGAGAGAAAGCAGCTAGAGAGGTGCTTTATCTTATGAATACTAGAAGAAATATCCTGAGGAAGCTTGAGTCACAGTGGAGTATCCTTAGTGATGAAAAGCATCCATGTTATGTAGAATCGGTCACAACAACAAGAGGAATGAAAGATCGTTGACAACAGGCAATAGAATAACTCAATTCAATTACCAACCAATGGGACACAATCGAGTAAAACGCAACAGAGAGTTACAAAGGTTGAAAGATAGACTACAGAAAACTAAAAATTAACGGCCGTCAAACTCTTCTAGTTAACTCGAAGACAGGTAAAACCTAAACTGGGAGCTAGAGAAGACTCGCCAAAGCTGGTAATAGCCAAACCATACCATGGCTAGTTCCAATGGAGAGGAAGCAAATGAACAGACGTGGAGCATTTTGGCTGGAAAGAGAGAAGCTTTTAGAGAAAGAGTGAGACGTGTATAAGAATTGCTTCTAATTCGATAGAGATGTGTCCTCAAAATATTTGTGCTTTTCATAAAAATATAAATTATTAAAAATATACCCACAAAATATGTGCATTTTTATAAAGCTATTAATTAAATATACGAATAAAATAAGTTTAGATATATTTACATTAATTTGCGAAGGGTCAAGTATTGGAAGTTCAGCTAAAAAGCTAAACCTAAAAGGCCTCAAAGTTTTTTTTTTTTTTTTTGAAAGAAAACTCTCTAAAAACTATCTTAATGATGACTAGGGGCATTTGCCTGTTTATAATTAATGTAAATGTCTATAAAAATTTTAGTTGCAATTACACATTAGACACCGAATAGGACACAAAGCTGCCAAAATTCTTTTTACTTGCTCAAACCCTTTAACTTTATTAATGTGGGACGATACTCATTTTAATATTCTTTCATTTTATTAATGTGAGATAATACTCACTTTCATATTCCAACAAAATTTACACTCATATTGATTTTCACCTGTCTATTTTCCCGAGATCACCATTTCTTTTACGTTTGAGAGAACAACATACCTTTATTTCCTCAGCACCATTAGCGCCTAACCTGTGATCCACGTCGCAGAGCAATTTACTAATCAAGTCTGTAGCTTCAGGTGACAAATCTGCTTCTTCAGGGAAGTCCAAGTGATTCTTCCAATAGACAATCTGACAAACTCATATGCAAATAAAGGTTATTTTTATTTTTATTTTTAAAGAAAAAAGCCAAAGGAGCTTAAAAAAGTACATGGAAAATATGCAAACTTTATGTTTTAGTATCAATCCGCAAAGTTTACTTGGACCTCTAATATTAATCTTTTCACAGATTCATCAAGCGAGATAATTCACAGCCAGTACGTCGACTGTAAATCTTATTGTCGTGCACATGAACTACAATATTGTACTACTCGTAGTATTGCATGCATATGAGTATACGAATAAATACGACCATGTACTCTTCTGTAAATGTAATGTGAAATAGCAAGAAAAGCAGAAGACAGTAGAACTAAACCTTTCTGCAAGTAGCTAAAGGGTCATGAGAATAAAATGGAGGATATCCAACGAGCATCTCATACATGATTGCACCCAGTGACCACCTGCAGGACACAATTAATTAGAAGGGATCATTATGGGAAAAAGGAAATAAACTAAAAAGTCCTCCACTTCATTTTACAACCTGTCATTGTCTTACATAACTTCTTTTATATTTTCTGTTTTTCAATGTTGGCAAGTCTACTCCTCTTGAGCTTTGTATAGGGCTATCCAAGAAGAGCTACAACCAAGTCATTAGGGGAGGCGGTGATTTTGATCAGGCCACTGGCAAGTGGTATGTTGAGGTCCATTAATTTCCAAAGCGAAACCTCGAAATCTCACGCCGATTGGGCTAACATCTTTTGATCATCTTACATGGGTCTGGTATGCACGGCATTTCTCTGTAATTTTGCTAGTATAGTAAATATTTCACTAGCAACTTGACAACAGCACTTAGGGGGTGTTTGGTGAGCAAAAAAGGGTTGGGGACTTGAATCCTCAGGGTTCAAGTTCCACTCCTTAATATTTGGTGATAAATTTGGAAAAAGAAACTTGATACCTGGGGGGATCAAGTTCCCCCATAAATCCCTGAAACTTGAACCCTCCTATTATTGAGGGGTTTCAAGTTCTCATCCCCAGGGTTCAACATTATTGTTGTTGCTATTACTACTACTACTACAACTATTATTATTATTATTATTATTATTATTATTATTATTATTATTATTA
>JACYFF010002017.1:33655459-33707699 GCA_017589665.1 Selenicereus undatus | reverse complement strand
ATTATTATTATTATTATTGTAATTTATTATTATTATAGTAATTATTATTGTTATTATAGTAAATATTATTATTATTTTTATAAATATTCTTACTTGCATATAATATTTCTAAAATAAAAACAGAGTTAATTCCATTCTAAAGTACTCACCAAACAGCAAGGAGTGGGACCTGATTCCATTCCAATTTTCACCAAACAACTGGGTTCAGAATTCAAGTTCCATACCCAACCCCCTAGAATTCAAGTCCTAATTTCATTCCATTCTATTCCAGTTTTCATCACCAAACAGGGCCTTAATCTATTGGTTTGTCTGGCAATGATAACTTCTTTGGTAGCTTCACGAATTTTAAAGAACAATCGGCTCTTTTGCGAGTGTTAACCGTAAGTTAGTTGTATTTAGAGGTTGACTACATGTAAAAATAGTTGTTTCATAGCTGTTAATGGGATAATGTAACCTTACAACATCATCATTAGTTCTCATCTTCACAGTAGTGGTTCTCACGTGTATGTCAGTACCTTGAATCCCATCTGATAGTTATTTTTACAATATCACTAGCCCTCCCCCCCCCCCTCCCCCCGCGGCGGCCCCAAATAACTAATGTATAAAGCTATCTATTTAATCAAGTATAGCAACATAGAGATGCATAATAATAAGAAACAGGTGTGAAGATCGAGTATTGAGTACCAATCACATTCCATGCCATAACCCCTCTTTTGCAGGACTTCTGGAGCAATGTAATCTGGTGTGCCCACAGTGGAAAATGCCTGCGATCAACAAGTCCAATCCCAGATTAATGAGGCAACTTCTTTGCCATAAAAACAAAAAGCATAATTTTTTTTCAATGACCCTTAATTGATCAATGAGTTAGGGTAAGATGAAAAGCAGACCCAAACAAGGAGAATAAATAAACTGGGTCAAGTCCACTAATGCACTACAAACTTGACAATTAGTTAGCTGATGGTACCCAACATCTCAAGACGGGGCATAATTCAAATCATTTCAGATTAAGCATGTCTGGTTGGGATATGGCATGCAGACACAAACCTACCCCCCCCCCCCCCCAAAAAAAAAAGAAAGAAATCAACTGAAGCTCAGAATAGTTGTGATGGTATGAATGGAGAAGCAGAGCAGATTGGAGTGACGGGGATCAACATGTAAAAAGAAAACCTAACGTGCTTCATTCTCAAGCGGAGTAACAGTTATGCTTCACGCAGTTGGGAATGATCTTCTTGGGAAATTATTTTCTTCTTTTTATTTACAAACACAACAAAGTTTGGAAAGAAGTGTTAGAAAAATATTTTCGTTCATACCAAAGACATCAGAGAACGAAAATTCTCTTAAGGGTTATATCTGGAGTACCAATTTCCTTCTGTTGACTTGCCAATGTTGCAATTGTTCAGCAGAATTTCTCCATCGATGAGCTTTGGGATTCATCTCTGGTCCACCGGTTTCCACAGATTCCTTAAGATATTTCTCATCCTTAGGCTCATTTTCATCGATGGGGAAAATGTTTCTACAATCGAGGGGCTTGCAAAGGCCAAAGTCAGATAGCTTCATGTGCCCATTCTTGTCCAGCAATAGGTTGTCTGGTTTTATATCTCTGTCAAGGATATATGGTTAGTTGATCACAATATGAGAAACAGAAATATGGAGTTAAAAGCATATTTAGGCAATCATGTGCTAGACCTCATAAGTTTCCATGAGATATAAGGAATAGAGAAATAAATTTTGACTTATATATTTGGTGCCTATTTGAGAACTTTAAGATCACCAGTAGTCTTCATCATACTCCGTTGACTCTACTTTATTCTAGTTGTGTTCCACTTTCACCCTTTTTTTTCTTTTTATGAATTAGCTGCCAAATTCATTAGATCCCGACCCAACAGGCCTTGTACGAAGCCCATAATATCCATGCCTACAGGTCTGGTTGTGCCCTCACAAATCTCCTATACATAACTAGGAGAAGTACGAATGACAGGATTCGATTCCGCATCTCTCATGTAGGAGTGGCACTTGGTATTTGGTATCAATTGAGCTACAAGCTCTTGAAAGTCCTATTCCACTTATAATGAATAATCAAGCTTAAAAATGACCTGTTAAAAATCTAAAAATCCTACTAAAGCAGTGAGAAGTAACCAATCTTGTTTAGGACGTACTTGTTTATCAACAAGGAAAAAGTCGCATTAGCAGTTAACTACAAACAACAATTTGGATTTGGTTGAGTGGGTGAACATTTTTGTAGGGCTTGGTCTGGCAAGCTTTGAAACGCAATACTGAACTAGGTTCACGTTCGATTTACCTGGCATTCTTTGGTTAAAAGCCGCATTTATCATTCCCCACCCAATGAGCCATGTGCAACTTGCCCTCAAAACAGAGGGGACAAATAATAACAAGGCTCTATTTCGGGTGAGGAAAATTAGTTGGAGAAAAAAATTTAAAAAATATGTTTTTTCCGTTGTTTGGACTAAAGGAAAAAGTAAGGAAAGAAAGATTTCTGGAAAACATGTGAAAAAATTGGACTAATTTAATAAGTAAAATTTTCCTTCCAGAATTTGGAGAAAAATGAAGAAAACTTTTTGCGTGAACGACCTGACCAAGATGAGATTCATATATCAAGCTCCCTGATGGCTCTTTCTTGACATCCATCTTAGGGTAACACATTTTTCTCTCCTGCTCCATCAATTCCTCAACGAAGCATCCACTTTTACTCCTATAGAACACAAATCGCATGGGCATGGCGAGAGTAGACGAGCAACAACATAACAAAAACAAAGAGAGCTGTTTAGCTCCATTAATTGGCTCAAACTTTGCTGTGGGTGTTCCCTTCCACAAAGTGATCAACTGAGAGAGAGAGAGAGAGAGAGAGAGAGAGAGAGAGAGAAAGAGAGAGAAGGTGGCTGCAAATAGCGTTAAAAGATCAAGAAGGACAGAAGCAATGGGGGATTTCATTTATTTCTTTTGGAATTGAATTCGGCTCATCATTTTTAACCCTTTTTTCTTGTATTAGTTCCTTGGTCCAAAGAAGGGATAATTTTTTACTTTCTTATCATTTTTTTGGCCTTCTTATTTTTTTCTCCTTAAATTCTCTTTACACCTAATTTTCAAAGGTCAACAAAGCCTAAGAGTTAGTTATGCAACAAACCTGTGGATGTAATTATGTTTATGGATGGATTCAATAGCTAAAACGCTTTGAGCAACATAGAAGCGAGCCACAGGCTCAGTCAAAGTCTCTTCCCTCATAAGCAAAGTTATCATGTCACCACCAGGAAGGTACTCCATTATCAAGTATAAGTAGTCTGCATCTTGGAATGAGTAGTAAAGCTTCACTATGTAATGGCTTTCCACTTCTGCTAGCAAATTCCTCTCTGCTTTCACGTGTTCTACCTGCAAAGTTGACTTTTCATCTTTATTAGAATATGAATATACTCTACTGTAACAATAAATTGATTTGTGACAGATACATGATAAAGTTTGCAAAAGTAAGGGGGTTTTTGAATGTAATGTGATAATCTGAGGTTAGTTCTAATGGTTTTCTAGCATGAATTATGTTTACGAATGAGCCTATCTTAGGAAATAAAGAATCATATTTGTCGCTTTAGGTATATGTTGTTTGAAAAATTTATAGTGCCCAAACATGTCATATACGTTGTTCAAGTAACATATCAAATTCACATGTTTTTGTATTTATATCTTTTAAAGCACTGGCAGAACTAAATCTGGAGGACATAGTGACATCATTGATTAGAATCTTAGGACCCTTTTTCTGAGAAAATAAACAAACGGAATGAAGGAGAAAATTTCTCATAGTTACGATGTAGTATACAGGGTTTTCAAAGTTTTACTTAATAACATCAAAGGGTTTTTCTCAAATAATGGCATTCTCTAAAGGGTCTGAGAAGTTAGAAGACAAATGTTGTATAAATAAAACAAAAGAACAATTTTTTTTGTATTTTCTTTGGTGTGTATAATTAATTGCCCCCCTCCGAAACACAAAGAGTCCCATGAGGTGCTAGAAAGGAGAAAGAACTTGTTCAAAGTATGGCATTTGTTGTTACCTGCCCTCGACTAAGCATTTCTGACTTCTTTAACTTCTTCATCGCATAAATATTGCCTGATTTCTTCTCACGACATAACCTAACCTGCAAAGCGTAGTTAGTATAACGTACAAACATTGAGGCACCAAGCTTCTCTTGGAGCAATGTATGATATGTGAAAATTTAACTTCACTTACGGAATTCAAACCTTGGTGCTAATAATTTCAGTTTGCTGAAATTTGTAGAAACCAATAGACTTTTCAATGCCTAAATTGGTTGGCCCTTTTACTGGACGCAAACATGAAATCCACCGTTAAAATAAAATCTGAAACAACATATATTTACCTCTCCAAAGGCTCCTCGACCTATAATGGTGAGGAGTTCGAAGTTATCAACACAAATTTTGTGCCTTTTAAGGCGGATATACTCAGTTTCTTTGCGTTCCAACTCCTTGAGTAGATTGTTTTGCTCCTCCTCTGAAATGCCTAGAGAAGATAGTTGTTGTTCTAGCATTAAGCGCCTGCACTACAAATTGTGTGACACTAAGTATTGACGACAAAACTATATGTTACTAAGGTAGTGTTTAGTTAGCTAGGAGGAAATTGGTTTTTTTGGAAAATAAGTTTCCAATGTTTCATTATTTGGCATAGTCAAGGACAGAAATTATTTTCCAAGGAAAATGATTTTCACCCAAATGGAGGAAAATAATTTCCATTTTGATAAGAAAGTAAGTTCCCTAGACCCCACGAAAGCGGCACCTACGCTAGGAGGTGTTGTTGTATAAGAAAGTAAGTTGATTTTCGTCCTTCTCTCCATTGACGACATAGTCAACCGAAAGTCAGAAGCAAAATCTGACTTCAACGGATTGGATTGAAACATGGCTACTCAATGAAAAATACTAAAATAAGCTCAAATTCAGATTTTTCTTAGCATTACTTCATTTGGCAAACATTTATCTCCGCCACGATGAATCAGTCAACATTTTTTGCCAATTGAACAATTCAATTGACATTTTCCACCTATAAAGCAACTTCAATGGTTTGTGTCAAAATGTAATAATCCAAATAGAAAATATTAAAAGAAATTCAAATTTGAATTTAGAGCTCAAAATTCTATCATTTGGTCAACATCATCTCAGCTACAACAACTGAGTTGACATTTTTTTATGCTTAGACAATTCAGTTGACTTTTTATTTCTTCATAAAAATGATTTATCTTGCATCAAAGAATGAAAAATGTGATATGTAAAATTCATTTTTCCAGGAAAACTATTTTCATAATGAGAATTTGAAAGAAAGTAGTGGAGTGTAAGAGTACCTAATCAAGCTACATATTAGCCCAAATCAAAATTTAAATGTATGAAATAATTAAGTACCTCGGACATTTCTTGTAGTGAAGTCTGATAGTCATTATGTCACAACTTCACCTCTCCAACGAGAATTATAGCGGTTGGTTTCTATAAACTCTAAATTTCATAACAGCTCTTTGTCTTACGCTCAATCAAAAGAAAGTTGAAGGCAGTCACATGTACATTTTGCTTTAATAAACTAGAATCCAAGCCTAAGATATTACACGAAATTAACTTTTTCAACTATTTGAAAAGCGAATATGTTAATGATTGTGCAGTTGAGTAAGTTGGAGTACTAGCTAGTATGTCTACATAAGTAGAGTTTCATAATTGAAATTGGATGGAATACAAAGATTAACACTCCTGTAATACAATGGGAGCAACTATCAAGGAGATGAAATTAAAGCTCGCTATAATATATTGGTGACGTATGATTTAACAGATGAATTTAGACCTTATTGACATGACATCAATCGATCATTAGTAACATTAACTCTCTATGTTTATTTATTTCTATGCATAAGGTTGCAGTGATGAGATAATATGGTAGGAAATAAGAGCCTTACATAAGATCGTACAACATTGCAGAAGCTTTAGAATATTTGATATACATCAAACATATAATTATAGAGATTAGTAATGAACCCTATAAAGATATGATATTAAAACATTATTCATTAACAATAAAATAATCAAAATATGGCGGACTAAGATCTTAGGACATTGCAGAAACTTTTTAAAAAATACAATTTAATTAAAATAATTGTTCGAGAAGTATGTCGATCATAAATTAAAACAATAAAAATGAACGATTATAACGATGAAAGAAGAGGGTACCGCTCTTTACGATTTTGATTATCCTTCTTCTGGGATTTGTAGTGGTTTTCAATGAATTGTTTCGCTGCAGCGACTTTTTCCAATGTTAGATGTGATCCTAAGGGTTCTTCTTCCTCTTGATCCACAACCTTCTTTTCTTCTGTATTCGCCATTTCCTCTCTTAATTTCTTTCTCTGTAACTTCTTTTCTAATCTCACTTATGTCTATTATTTGCAAATTTTGAAGATCTTCAAAAAGCTATTCAAGACATAAGCTAGATTGATGTTCACAAGAATTTTTATTGGTGGATTCCCAATTATGAATATCTTGGTCAAATTTGTTTTTTGGTTTTTAATACCTAAGCTATTGAATCGTGGACAACCTAATATGCACCATGCATTGGTGCTTGTTGGGCCTAACAACTCTCAGTATTGTTGTTAACGGTGTAAAAGAGGCATCATTATTTTCTTGACAATAAACTAAAGAAGATTTATTAAATGAAAAGTCATATGGCATCCATAATAAAATCATTTCTCAAAAGTAAATCTAAAACATCAACATACCTACAAAGTTAATGAAAGATATATTGTAGCATCCTTTTGAACTCTAATCAATTGCCTCAATGTCTTTGTATCTTTTTCAAAAAATAGCAAGGTATAGTATAACTTCATGGAGCGCATATCTATTTAATGTACATGCTAGATTATACTTGAAGTGAAGATCACCATAATAGAATCATATGAAATTCCATTGTTGATTATGCTCCCAGTAAAAACAATGAAACCTCATATGACGATATTCAACTTTCTTTCACGACTTGATATTTCCAAATCCACGGACACTCACATTAAGGCTAAGATAAAAAATAAAAAAAAAATCCTCACATAAGGACTTGCACCAAGGTGGGAGAAAAAAATTCGCACCAAGGCAAGAGACAAAGGCCATATCAAAAGACATTACTCTAATTCTCATGTAATTGAGAGAAAATTTACTAAGAATATATATAAAACTACCACTATATCTTCTGGTAAACTAAGAACGCATGAAATTGAAAGAATTCAAGCTTACTAACAGCAATTACGGCTAATGGCAAACCTTTATTACAGTATGGAGCAAACTACAATTTTTTTTATTTTTTTTTGGGCCGATGGAAGAGAAAGAGGGAGGAGAAAGGAGCGAATTTGGTTGTAGTTTTCTTGAAATTAAAAGAGGTGCCAAGATTAATGTAGGTAGGATTTAAATTTAGGCTCTTTTAGTTATAGGTCATGAATCTATCAGCTAAGTGAATTGGACCTATAAAAAAATACATTTGTGTTAGCAGTGTTTTCCCCCTAAAGCATTGTTCATTAGTTGAGTATCTAACCCGATTTAATTTTAGAATAAGACGTAGATGAATGTGGCTACTAGCTAATTTAATACTTAGTTTATTATTATTCAAATTCCATTATCAAGGGTTTGAAAACCTATACTTTTGAATTTATTTTACACTATGCTAAATATTTTGATTTTTTTTATGGAAATGGGATTCCATTACGAAGAATATGAGCAAAGATCCTTTAAGTTAGATCCATAATATGATATGGGTTCTCCCTACCCACACTCTAAAATAAGATGAATGTGGCTTGAGATGGCCAATGACATAAGCTATGTTATTCCCCATTCTCTTAACATGAGGGGAAATTAAAAAATGCAAAAGTCAAAACGACAAGCAGAGTCCAAAATAACACTTAAAAGAAAACGAACAAAGGTGTTAGAACTGATTCTTGTCTTCAAGTTGGAAATTTTTTTTTTTTTTTTGGTTCGTAAGAGCCACAAAAGGCAATATAATACAATGGAGGATGAGGGAATCGAATCTGGGATCTAATGTACCCAATACCTCAGGCTTTACCACTATCTTCCAACAACCATGGTCGCATGCCTAATGAAGAGTGAATAAACGTGCATTTTCTTCTTCAATTTTTGATCGCGAAAATGTAGGGCGTTACTTTGTAGTTGAAAAAAGAATGTTAGCATTTATTCTCCCTAGATATCATAAAGTGCTCATTTTTATTTGGCTTTAGGTAACTTGATACCCTAGATAGATGCTGGAGGCATCCCTGTTTACATTAAGAAGGTTCAAACCCTTTATCGCCAAAGGGTTATCATTAAGTGTCCTTTCTGCACGTTTGACACCTTGGTGAGCGTGTGAATCGCCTATTGATCCCAGGATCGGTGGCTGTTAGGTAAATTTAGAGTGAAAAATAAAAGGAGCCGCAAGTGTACAACTTTCGTTGTAGTACTTGAGGGTCATGTCCTCGGGGACGAGGTTAAGATTACGGTCACAAAAAGTGGGTTAACTAATTAACTATATTAAACCAAATTAAATCATTTAAAGAGTACTAATACTCTCAAAGTAAGAGTCTAATACATTCACTACCTTTCAACTAAATATATAAGATAAATTAAATGAACTTACTAATCCAATCACCATTCAATCGAAATTAAAACCTAGAGTCTGAAAACTGAAATTAAATATAACTAAAATGTGAACTAAAACCATAAGAAATTAACTTACTAATTAACATTCTGCTCTTAATGTAAACTAAAATAGGGAAGGGGAAAACAAAACTGAGGCTCAGATTAAATGATGAAGCAAGAACTAAAATCAAACTCTATGGCAAACAACAGAGAAACGAAACAGGGGAGGGGAAGAACGAGTACAATCAACCATTCAACAACCATTATCAACAATCAACTTTTCGAAAGCTCAATCTCCATAGTCAAATACCCAGCTAGAAACGTTATCACCAATGAACTAAACATAACACAACCGTATCACCATCATCAATCAACTATAAACGATGCTAACCCACAAAATCAAAATCAAAATCATCATCATTCAACTATCAACAGTAACTTGTAAAATCAATAGAAGAGCTAAAGGAACCGAAAGCAAACCAAAGCAGAGGAATACACCCAGACTTAGGCACATGGGAGATGAGTAGCACAAACCACTGCCAACCAGACCAACACCTTGCCTCATCTCTCACCATTAAAAATACCAGAGCCAAAGTTTGACCATAAACCCGAACAGGGGAGGGGAAAAAATGGCAAAGTTAGTCAAATTAACCCAAAGATCGTTGCAATCACAACTGAAATTCTTGATTAACCATTCGAAATTCGCAATTCAAAGCCTAATTACATGAATTTAAAGGATGGAAACAACCGAAAAATTCAAAGCCCTAAACCGAATTAAATCCTAAATTTTGAATGACTAAAAAAATGAAAACGTAATTAAAACTTAAACTAAACCTAAAACCAAAATTAAACCTACCCTAAACCTAAAATTACCTAAAAATTCCACCTCAGAAATGCCGCTACCTCCATTTTTTACTCGAGCGCTGCTTCAATCTCGACCCTTCGATTTGCTTGGGTATCGTGGATGGTGAAGATGGGGACAGCAAAGGTGGTGTTGATGCTGGTGTCGTGGCAGTTGCTGCTGCGTGAATGAGGGGATGGTGGTTCGAGTTAGAGAGAGAGAGAGGAGATGAGGAAGAGAGAGATGCGAGGGATCAAGAGAAGGAGATGAGGATGCAGTAGGGGTCGGGGTTGTGGGATATCAGGTTCTGGGATGGGGTAACCGAGAGGAGAGAGAAAGTTAAAAGGGGAGGGGCTTATTACATGCCAGGCACGCTTGGGGGAAAAGAAGAGCTTTTGGGTTGAGTTCGAGTCCATTCGGTCCAATTTTTATTTCCCTATATTTTCGTCTTCTTTTTCCCGCATTTTCTTGTATTTTTTTAAAGTTATTCAAAACCTACAAAACAAAATAAAATGAAATAAAAACCTTAAAAATACTACTATAACGAGCACAAAATATGTGTAAAAGTACCTTAAAAATAGCACATTTTTGGTACGAATAGTGGCACCTCAAAATTTGACACCAATAGACCATGTTCAACTCTTCCCTTACTCTGGCATAGAGCATCAAGTGCTTAGGTGGGAAAGATTGTGTCTACCACTTGCTGAAAGGGGATTATGACGAGTTCGTGCATGACCACCTGATAACCCTATTGCTCCGATGTAAGCCCACCTATCTGCTTCTCTTTATTTCCTTTTCTGTTTTGTATGTTGTCCGTTGTTTTGAATATGTTAGTTGTCCCTTTGTAATAACTTGAGGATGTCCCAGTGAAGGTGAGGTGTAATAATGCCTTGGGGGTTTAGCAATATGAGAGTGTTAAGGAGGTCAAGGATGCTATTATTCCTGAGTTGTAGAATATCCCTCCTAACTTGCAAAAGGAGGAATTCCTTTTCGTTTTTGGTTTTTCTCTCTAACTATATCATGCTCTCATCTATTGCTACCTTGTTCTACAAGTTTAACTGGAAAAACAGCATAGCCATAATCCGAGTAGTGGCTAGACTTAAAGTCATTATTTATCGTATTAGGCTATGGTGTACTGTCATCGGGGAGATGATGTGCTCCGAGTTAGAATTGACTTTCCTTAGCTTCTCTTTGCCTTATGAAAGAATTTTTTGCTAACGTGATGTATTTCACATGGAACTTCTTGCCATTGTTGCCAACAAGTTCTCCCTACTTAGGATTTACAACCTCCTTCAACTCTTTAGCATGAATGGCAACATCTCTTCTAAGGCCCCAATGACATCTCTCAACATGCCCTTGTATGGAGATGTGGTGCATATCCTCCATGTTGGATGGTAAAAAGCAATCATGGCCACCTCCACCTTGGGGGGTTAGGTGCTTTTCCTCAGAGGATGTGAAGCAGAGAGGGTTCTTCTTTCCAGCCTCTGCCATAGCCTAGTTATGGTGGCTCGGCATGGAATCTTTGTAGGGAATGAGATTCCCTCTGTTTCTTGGCCCCTTTGAGATCCTATGCCATTCATGGGCAGGGGGGCCCTTAATAGGCGATGTTTAGGTTTCAACCTCCATGTTGCTTGGTTGATCCCTACTTGTTAGGTCCTAACTCTTCTAGCTTTCCTCCAACACCTAGGATTTAGATAATGGAAGAGCCTCCCTAGAAGTGGATGGCAATTACAAGTGAAAAGCCCCTTCGCTCTTATTAATGTTCTTTCATTTGTACATTTTGATCATTGTAGCTTTATTTGAATAATGTTCATTTAGACATGTGTCTAGCAGGCAAAAATTCTACAATAAATCGAATGATGTCACATTTAAAAAATCGACAAGTCACAAATTATCATGTGTCACATTGACTTTGGCGGACCCATTTGGTCAAAATAAATCCAACCAGTTAAAAGCTGCTACGTGTTGTCAATGATGCAGAAATTAGTAATTATTTTCTTATTTAAAAATAAGGAAATAGTTATTGGGCATAGGCTCAAAATCCAACTCTAATCCTAGTTGACAGAGCCTATAAATAAGGGTTCTTGCCCTTCATTTTCTACATTCAGCATTGCAAAAGTCAGAAGCTCAAACTGCAAGCAGGCAACCAGTTACCAAGTGAGAAAGATCGAGACTTGCAAGTTGCAGAGTCAGCAATCAACCGGCTGCCAATCGAGATCAAGAACAATTTCAGAGTTTTGCAACTGATTCAGCATTGACCGAGATCAAGCCTCACGCCCTCGAAAGACTTAAGTTACTAGGAGATCAAATCAGAGAACTACTTCATTGCATTAAATTCAGAGATTATACCTACACATATTACATCAATACAAAGATTCAATTCATTTTCTGAATTTCCTGTCTAATTTATTTTAAGCGCGAAATTTGTGTTTACAAATTTTTGGCACGCTCAGTGGGATAGCTCTGCCTCTCATCTCTTTGTCCAAAATATAAACTCTGCACTCATTTGAAGATAATATGGCCCCTACGAACGCTATCACCCAATCTTCAAAGAAAGTTGTCCAATCTACATCTCAGATATCAACAACTACTAGTGCTGCATCTGGTTGTATCATGACTAGAACTATGACAAAAGCTGCTACTGCTATCACTAAAGAGCAATCAATTATGGCTGCACCATCACAGTCACATAAGATCTAAAACCTTGGCTCCAAGGTATCTAATGAAGTCAATTAAATTGCTTCAAATGTTCTAAAGCAAAAATCTATTGTTGGCTTCATCATGCCACAAAAAATTCCACATAGGATGGATGAACTCCAAACCCGCACCAACCCCGCTTTCCAACCCTTCAATTTTGAAGATGATGGTTATTCGAGCAGCGGTTCCTCTTTGGAATCCTCAAAGGGATCACTTTCCTTGCATGTTGAAACTAAATCCTCCAACACTGCCATCATGCCAGTTATGGTGACAGTGACTACTAACGTCGAAGAACAACTGGCAAGCATGAAGGCTACCCTGGATAGGCTCTCTACAGAGAGTACAGAAAAGGGCACCCAAATCAAGCGCCAGAAAGACCAGATTGCTGAGCTGATGAAGAAGCTGGAAAAGAAGTCCTCTGAAGCTTCCCACAAAGGTTTAGGTGCTGAAGAATATGATAAAGAATCCAACCACAGTGAAGGATCTGATGACGATTACAAGGCAAAGAAGGATGGCACTTTAGGATCCTGTTAAGTAGATTCAGAGCTTGATAGTAAATGCAGTCAAGGCTCAGCTAGGAGGAGGGTCCCATAAGACCCACTTGCATATAAAGCTCTATACGAAGACGATTGATGCTCTTCGCATGCCCCATTGCTATCAGCCTCCCAAGTTCAACCAGTTTAATGGCAAGGGCAACCCCAAACAGTATGTCGCTCACTTCATTAACACGTGCAATAATGCTGCCACAAAGGGAGATCGGCTGGTAAAGCAGTTTATCTGTACTTTAAGGGGATTGCATTCAACTAGTGCACAAACTTGGAGCCAGAGTCCATTGACAACTGGGAACAAATGGAGCAGGAGTTTTTGAATCGATTCCACAACACTCAACGTGTTGTTAGCAAGGCTGAGCTAACAAACACTAGACAATGGAAGGACGAGCCAGTTCTTGACTACATTAATCATTGGAGATCCCTTAGCCTCAAGTGCAAGGACCATCTATCAGAAGGTTTAGCCATTGAAATGTGTGCTCAGGGTATGGAGTGGGATTTACTATACGTCTTGTAGATGAGTAAGCCGAGGAATTTCTAGGAATTGGCAACGAAAGTTTATGATATGGAGATGACCATTGCAAGTCACCGTAGCAAGTCTTCTTCCTCATTTGACTCTAGAAAGGACAAGGGGGAATTCAAGAAAAATCCCAAGTCCTCAAAGTCCTCAAGCAAAGAATCCATGGCTGTTTCAACTGGGGAGTCGGTTCGAATCTCTGGAAAGCCCAAGTATGAAAACAAACAAAGTGGGTTCTCCAAGGACACTGGAAAGAAGCGTCCTACATTGAAGGAACTGCATGAGAAGAAATATCCATTTCCTAATTCAGACTTGTCAGGAATGCTTAACGATCTCCTTGAAAATGGGTTATAGTCAAAACGCCTCGAAGAAGCTGAAAGGGTTACCAACCCAAAATATTGTCGGTATCACAGGATGATTAGTCACCCTCTTGAGAAATGCATTATGCTCAAGGGGTGTATTATACGCCTTGCCAAGGATGGAAAAATAATATTGAATTTGGATGACACTGTCGAAACAAACCATATTTTCACCCAACTGGAGTGTTTTTCATTGCCCAGGAAGCGAAAACATACTCGACCTCCAGTGGAGTAAACACTAAATTGATTCCCTCCCCTGGAGAGAAATTAATTACAATTCAATTTGGAAGTTTGGAGCTTGTTGTAGTTCCAATTGAATCCAAAGGACCTTGATAGAGACTGATCTTGTTGTGGATGTCTCTAATAAAGCTGATGATGATGAAGAAGGATGGACTCTTGTTACTCATTGGAGGCCAAGGAAGCAAAACCAAGTGCAGCCACCAGTTTTCCACCGTAGAAAGAGACAAGGAAGAAAAAAGAGCACTCATCATTCAAAAGGTAAAAAGAAGTCCAAGAATATCAAAAGGCATGAAATTCTGCCTATTGACGTGCTTGGACAGGAGCCACTTGTCCCTATCACACTTGAGGAGTTCTTCCCAATAGGCTTGTTTGATAAAGTCACAGTCAACATAACCTCATGTTCCGAGCTTGAAGAAGAGGAAGATGAAGGAAGTAATAGACAAGAGAAGCCTCCAAGAATAGCTGAAAAGACCTTGACTGTCCTGAAGGCTTTGCCAACTCGCATGGACTGGAGACAAATATTTTGTTTACCTAAAGAGATGTGGCAACATGTTGTTGTTGCCTTACAACACCTAAAACTTTACGCTGTCAAAGTCAACGCTGTGGGAGGATCAACAGAAAGCCCTATTCAGTGTGCCTCTTGCAACACCACAGTCACTTTCACCGATGATGACTTATTGTTGGGATCCAAGCCTCACAATCGTCCTTTATTTGTGACTGGCTACATCGGGGAGCAGAAAGTCAAGCGTATTCTCGTATATGGATGGTCAACCGTCAACATCATGCCCAAGTCTACAATGAACGACCTAGGCATCACAGTGGAAGAACTTTCTAAGAGTCGAATGATGATTCAAGGATTCAACCTCGAGGTCCAGCATGTAATTATCATGATCCGCATTGAACTAATGATGGGAGACTTGTCAACATCTTCAATCTTCTATGTAATTGACGCTAAGACTTCCTACGGCTTATTACTTGGGCGACCATGGCTTTATAAACATGGGATTGTGGCTTCCACTTTACACCAGTGCCTTAAGTGCTACAGAGATGGAGAGAGGAAAATAAATGGGCATGTCAACCCATTTACTAAAGTTGAGTCTCATTTTGTAAATGTGAGGTTCTTTGAAGAAGGTGCTGCACCTAAGGAAACCATGTCATCAACCATTTCTTCCACATACAAAGGTGGCGCAAAGAATGCCCCTCAACCAAGAAAAGATGATGCTCATAAGCAATAACTCGAGAAAGAAGCAAATAAGAAGGGCAACACCACTTCTCTTATTGAACAAGTTGCCGAACCAGCTGCCACTTTAATAGGATCAATGCCACCAATTTTAAGATACATACCTAAGTCTCACCGTAAGAAGGGTGAATCGCCCTTTAGCGAGTGCACAAGCAATAGCATCAAGACCAAAGCTACTAAGGATGATAGAGCTAGCATAACCACCCTAAAAGAGAGTGTAACAGTTCTAACCCTTAAGATGTGGTAGGCTAAGGTGAGTAGGCCCCCTCTTTTGGGGTTTGTCCTTTCTTCTAAAGAAGGCGACGACTTGGCAAGTGCACGGACTAAGGAGGGATTTGATCCCAATGCATACAAGCTTATGGAGAGGGCTAGTTATGACTTTCAAAATCCAGCTACCCTAGGAAAGATAGTTGAAGCCAAGCCTCATGGCCTTACTAAAACTCAGTGAAAGATTTAAGAGCAGGGAGGTTCAGTAGACGTCTCTAAAGTTGGACTGGGTTTCACGCCGCTACAGCCAGTCAGAATCCCTGGGCAACAAAAGGACAAGAAGTTAGTGGTTTAACACATCTCAGCTGAAGAAGTAGATGAGAGTGAAGATGAAAATGCTTCACTGATGTATATGTCAAGGGAGGAGGATTCCCAAGCTAATACACATCAAAAGTATGACCCAAAAGCAAGAACTAATCCACGGCCAAGGTGGCACGGTCGTGCTAGTGTGCATGGTGTGACCGTGCCACTTTGCTGCCCATGGAACCTAGCTAAGCTCAACTAGGCACGGTTTGAGGGCTTGTGAAGTTTGCTTTGATTCTACTCTCTTTGGTGAAGTATATGTCGTGGAAATGACATAAAATAGAAGCATTTGAAGTGGAAATATGGAGGGGTATGAAGATTATACTAAGTGAAAGTAATTAACTTCAGAATTCAAGTTAATAACATCACTTAGAAATCAAAGGGATGAATCTAGGATAGATAGAACTAAGCTTTGAGATTGGATACAGAATCACCACCAATCTTTGAGCTTAGGGCCCTTAACCTTGATTAAGATACAGAATCAACACTTAATCAAGATTAAGACTCACTTGGTCACCACTTAGTTTGGCCTAAACTAAGATAAGCAAGCAAGGTTTGAAGAGAGAAAGCTATGGAGCTCTCAAACTGAATTCATTCTTCAAAATGGCATTGTGTGCTTCTTTAGGCCGAAATGGCCTTACATACTAGCAAGAGGGACACCTCACTTTCCTTCCTAGGGAACAAAAGGTATTAGGGCTAAGCTATTTACATGATTAACTAACTAACACAACCGGTTATAACTAAACAAAAGTACATCATGTTTAACTAATACTAATACATCAAACCATGAATCTAATCCTTGTCTAACTTGATTATACAACACTTAGGCTCTTGTTTAGACTTAATACAAGATGAAATTGAAGCTAACTTGCATGTGACCAGGCGAAATTTGGATGCACTTTTCGCCTAGCCAATGAAAATCAAGCACATAAGGTGACTCCATCTTCTCTCCCATTGGTTGTTCTTCTCTAGGTATTCACCAATCCAAGGCAGCTTGTAGTGTGTGCCAAGCTTGGAAAGTGTGCCAATCAAGTTTCTTGGTAGAGTGGCCAGCCATTTTGGTGAAGAAAAAAACCGATTTTCTTGAACCGGGTTCAAGTCGTGTGAGCCGGTTTTTTTGCATTTTGTTCACATAGCAAAAACGTTAATGGCTTGGATTTTAAAGGTGGGGGGGGGGTAACTTTAGGATGTGTAGAATCCCTCCCCCCCCTCAAGAAAGTCAAGGTTACAAAATGGTTTCGAGGGTTAATCAAGCTAATGTTTCCAATCGTGCAAAACCGTGCAAAATGTAGCTTAGGAAATCGAATGCACAAAACTGGGCACTTTGAAGCTAGTGAACCCATTTGTGCTAGCTTCATTCTCTTGCAATAATTGATCCATTTTCTTCACTTGAGACCTTGTTCTTGGACGTGTGGGACTTGTATCATCATAGACAAGATCTTCAGTGGCCAGGATTCCATCATCCTCCCCTTGTTGAAAAGATTTGACTCTCAAAACTTGTGGGGAAGCATATGAATAATATGGACTCAAATAAGCCACATTGAAAGTGGCAGAGACTTCATATTCACCTGGTAAATCAACCTTATAACCATTGTCATTAACTCATTCCAAGACTTCAAATGGACCATCAGCTCGGGGCATGAGCTTATTCTTCCTCTTAGAAGGAAATCTCTCCTTCCTTAAGTGAATCCATACTAAGTCTCCAGGTTGAAATACAATCTTTCTCCTATGCTTGTTGGCATGGGCTTCATATGCTGCATTGGTCTTTTCAATCTTCACCTTTACCAACTCATGGAGTTTCTGAATCTCCTTTACCCTTGCTGCTGCATCAATATGAGGCTTGTGGTCTTGTGGTCGTGGAGTGAGATCAATGAGACTCAATGGTTCAATCCCATATACCACCTTGAAGGGTGAAAGACCTGTAGCCTTACTAGGAGCTTTGTTATAAGCAAATTCAGCATGTGACAAGAGTAAATCCCAAGCCTTAGCATGAGGTTTAATCAAAGCCCTTAAAATAGTGCCAAGGGTTCGATTAGTTACCTCAGTCTGGCCATCAGTCTGGGGCTGACAAGTGGTACTGTACAACAACTTAGTACCTAGTTTCTTCTAAAGAGTAATCCAAAAATGACTTAAAAACTTAGTATCCCTATCAGAAACAATTGATTTAGGAATACCATGCAGTCTTGTCACTTCCTTGAAATAGAGCTCGGCAATATGTGTGGCATCATTGGTTTTGCTGCAGGGAATGAAATGTGCCATCTTTGAAAACCTGTCTACCACCACAAATATCGAATCTTTGCCTCTTGGAGTTCTTGGTAGACCCAAAATAAAGTCCATACTCACTTCCACCCATGGTAGAGTTGGTACGGGCAACGGAGTATATAAGCCTTGAGGTAGTGAATGACTCTTTGCAGCTTGACATGTTCCACACCTCTTCAGAATATCCTGCACATCTCGTTCCATACCTGGCCAAAAATAATGTTCCCTTAGCATAATAACAGTTTTGTTCTCACCATAATGTCCAGCTAAGGATCCTGCATGAACTTCTCGAATCAGCAACTCTCTTGTACTGCACTTAGGAATACATAGTCGAGTACCCTTGAACAGAAAACCTTCTTGAACATGGAAATCTCCTTTAGGGAGTTTTGAACAAGTAGCATATAATGCCCCAAAGTCTTCATCTTCAGCATATAATACCTGTAGATGCTCAAAACCAAGTACACAAGCATCTAACTGGAATAATAAGAGGTATCTCCTAGATAGAGCATCTGCACCTTGATTGAGTTTACCTGACTTGTGCTTGATAGTAAAGTGATATGACTGCATAAACTCAACCCACTTAGCATGCCTGGAGTTTAACTTATGCTGGCCTTGAATATACTTCAATGCTTCATGGTCAGAATGTAAGATAAACTCACTTGCAATAAGATAATGATGCCAATGCTCTAAACACCTCACAATAGCATAAAACTCTTTATCATAAGTGGAGTATTTTCTTCTTGAATCACATAATTTCTCACCAAAGAAGGCTAGGGGTTTACCTTCTTGTGTAAGAACTCCACCAATGCCTACACCAGAGGCATCACATTTAACTTCAAAAACTTTACTAAAGCAAGGCAAAGATAATACTGGTGCTTGAGTAAGTTTAGTCTTGATATCTTCAAAGGCAGATTGAGCTTTTGGATTCCACATAAAGGATGTACCTTTGACAACTTCAGTCGTAGGAGCCATAATAGTGCTGAAATTCTAAATAAACCTCCTGTAGAAAGAAGCTAAGCCATGGAAATCTCTAACATCATGAATACTCTTAGGTATAGGCCAAGAACGAATGGCTTCTACCTTACCTTCATCTACCTTTATACCATCTTCATTCACAATATAACCAAGAAATGTAACTTATGGAGTGAAGAAAGAACACTTCTTAAGGTTACCAAATAGCTTTTCACATTCTAAGACAAGCATTACTTGAGTTAAATGATCTTGATGTTCATGCTAATTCTTAGAATACACCAAAATATCATCAAAGTAGACTACCACAAACTTGCCAATATAAGGTCTAAACACTTGGTTCATCAACCTCATAAAAGTACTAGGGGCATTAGAAAGACCAAAAGGCATTACCAACCATTCATAGAGACCACCTTTGGTTTTGAAAGTAGTCTTCCATTCATCACCTTCTCTGATTTTGAATTGGTAGTAACCACTTCGAAGATCAATCTTTGAAAACACCTTAGAGCCATGTAACTCATCGAGCATATCTTTAAGTCTTGGTATGGGGTACCTGTACATGATAGTAATCTTGTTAATGGCCCTGCTATCAACACACATTCGCATTCCACCATCTTTTTTAGGCACCAAAAGAGCTGGAACGGCACATGGACTCAAAGACTCACGAATCAAACCCTTTTCCTGCAATTCTGCAACCTGTCTTTGAATCTCATTAGTATCCTTTGGGTTCATCCTATATGCAGGCTTGTTAGGTAGGATGGAACCAGGGATAAGATCAATGTGATGTTGAATATCTCTCTTTGGAGACAAACCCGTGGGGATCTCCTCAGGGAATAAATGACAGAAGTTTTCAATGAGTGCTTTTGCAATGGGGTGAGTGGGCAACAGATTTTCAGGTTCTTCTTGGATGCTTAAAATCCACTCTTTAAAGGCTTTAAACTCACGTTGCGAAGCCTTTAGAACTGACTCATTCACGGCTAGTAAACACTCACCGTGTTTGAGCTTATTTCATGGGGGGTTTTTCATGGAGTTTGGATGGGGCTAAAGGGGCTAATGTGATTTTCTTGCCATCCTTGGTAAATGAATATGTGTTTAGATAACCATTATGCATAACTCTACGGTCATACAACCATGGTCTTCCCAACAGAATATGACACACATCCATAGGAATAATATCACACCATAACTCATCTTTATAATTTTTTCCAATGGAAAATGAAACCAAACAACGAGAGTTCACCTGAATTCCCTTGCTTTGATTTAACCACGGGATGTTGTAAGGATGTGGATGAGTCATTGTTTGCAGCCCTAGTTTCTCAATCATACTTAGAGAAACAACATTAGAACAACTGCCACCATCAATAATCAAAGAGCATATTTTACCTTGAGAGGTACACCTTGTATAGAATATATTCTCTCTTTGCTCATCTTTAACTCCCTTTTGGTTGCCAAGAACTCTCCTTAAGACCAAGAGTTCTCGTTCATCAGCTTCTTCAATGACATCTTCGTGAGCTTCTTCAGATTCTGGCTCACTTTCAGTTTCGTGCTCCTCTTCTTCAAAATTCTCCTTGACAACCGTCCATTCAGCTAAAGTAATAACCTTTCTGTTTTGATATTCAGAAGCAATATGACCAAGACCTTGACATTTAAAGCATCTTCTATTAGCCATGGGGTTTGGGTTTGGACGAAATGGGGGTGCTGGGGCCTTTTGAGGTGCTACGGTTCTTTGTGGATTCAAGGGAAAGGGATTTTGTGGTTTTGGTGGTGGATGGGAACTCCCCTTGTTAAAGGTTTGGTTCCGGTTTGGAGGCCGTGGGATTGATGGCTTGAATGTTGGTCTAGCTTTCTTTTGTTGTTCAACTTTATGAGCTAGTACACAAACATCATCAAAAGATGCATAGGCTTGTAATTCTACCACATTAGAATACCTAGGATCAAGACCACCCAAGTATCTAACTATGGTTTGTTCTTCAGGTTCTTGAATATCACATTTAATCATCAATTTCTCAAACTCACGAGTATATTCTTCAACATTCGTGCTTCCTTGAGTGAGATTATGAAATTGAGAATAACAATCTTGGACATAAGTAGGTGGTAAGAATCTAGCTTTCAACTTGGTTTTCATTTTCTCCCAAGTTCGAATTCTAGACTTTCTTTCTCTAAGCCTCTTAGCATTCAAGTTTGTCCACCATAAAGATGCATACTTTCTAAGCCTTAAAGCAACCAATTTAACCTTCTTATCATCAGGTATGTCTTTATATTCAAAGACTCTTTCAACTGTATGCAACCAATCAATAAACTCTTCAGGATCAAGCTTACCTTCGAGTTCAGGAACTTCAACTCTGAAATCATTGTTGTTAGCTTGCATCTGTGGCTCTCCTCTAACCATTCTAGGCATTTCTTCTTCACGTGATGAATCAACATCATGGCTATAGACTTGTTCACGTGCCCTTGGTTCAGATTGAAGAGTGTCTTCATTGAGTTTTTACTTTTGCTTCAAAAAGGATCCCAATTGCTTTCGTAGATACTCATTTTGTGCTTGAACTTCTTGGTTCCTTTGTGAATCCTCTCGAATTTTGCCAGCTAAAAACTCATTTTGCTTCATCAAGGCTTCAAACCTTTCTTCTAGTGACATACTTGTAGAAGTCATGCTTGAATTAGATGACTAACACAAGTGTAGAAAACAAATGGGAAAGAAAGAGTAGTGAACGATTTGTGGAAGTGGAAAGGCAATTAAGGCCAAGGAGAAACCTAGGCTCTGATACCGAATATGATGTATATGTCAAGGGAGGAGGATTCCCAAGCTAATACACATCAAAAGTATGACCCAAAAGCAAGAACTAATCCACGGCCAAGGTGGCACGGTCGTGCTAGTGTGCACGGTGTGACCGTGCCACTTTGCTGCCCACGAAACCTAGCTAAGCTCAACTAGGCACGGTTTGAAGGCTTGTGAAGTTTGCTTTGATTCTACTTTCTTTGGTGAAGTATATGATGTGGAAATGACGTAAAATAGAAGCATTTGAAGTGGAAATATGGAGGGGTATGAATATTATTCTAAGTGAAAGTAATTAACTTAAGAATTCAAGTTAATAACATCACTTAGAAATCAAAGGGATGAATCTAGGATAGATAGAACTAAGCTTTGAGATTGGATACAAAATCACCACCAATCTTTAAGCTTAGGGCCCTTAACCTTGATTAAGATACAGAATCACCACTTAATCAAGATTAAGACTCACTTGGTCACCACTTAGTTTGGCCTAAACTAAGATAAGCAAGCAAGGTTTGAAGAGAGAAAGCTACGGAGCTCTCAAACTGAATTCATTCTTCAAAATGGCATTGTGTGCTTCTTTAGGCCGAAATGGCCTTACATACTAGCAAGAGGGACACCTCACTTTCCTTCCTAGGGAGGAAAGGTATTAGGGCTAACCTATTTACATGATTAACTAACTAATACAACCGGTTATAACTAAACAAAAGTACATCATGTTTAACTAATACTAATACATCAAACCATGAATCTAATCCTTGTCTAACTTGATTATACAACACTTAGGCTCATGTTTAGACTTAATACAAGCTGAAATTGAAGCTAACTTGCATGTGACCAGCCGAAATTTGGATGCACTTTTCGCCTAGCCAATGAAAATCAAGCACATTAGGTGACACCATCTTCTCTCCCATTGGTTGTTCTTCTCTAGGTATTCACCAATCCAAGGCAGCTTGTAGTGTGTGCCAAGCTTGGAAAGTGTGCCAATCAATTTGCTTGGTAGAGTGGCCAGCCATTTTGGTGAAGAAAAAAACCGATTTTCTTGAACCGGGTTCAAGTCGTGTGAGCCCGTTTTTTTGCATTTTGTTCACATAGCAAAAACGTTCATGGTTTGGATTTTAAAGGTGGGGGGTAACTTTAGGATGTGTAGAATCCCCCCCCCCTTTCAAGAAAATCAAGGTTACGAAATGGTTTCGAGCGTTAATCAAGCTAATGTTTCCAACCGTGCAAAACCCGGGGCAAAATGGAGTAGCTTGGGAAAATGACCTTGATCTTCAATCCTCTTGAGGGTATGACTTGAAATTCATGCATGGACCTACAAGCCAACATCAAAAGGATTCCAAAAAGGCAAAAATGTTAGGTCTAAGCTACAATGCAACTTAGGAAATCGAATGCATAAAACCGGGCACTTTGAAGCTAGTGAACCTGTTTGTGCTAGCTTCATTCTCTTGTAATAATTGAGTCATTTTCTTCACTTGGGACCTTGTTCTTGGACGTGTGGGACTTGTATCATCATGGACAAGATCTTCAGTAGCTAGGATTCCATCATTCACCTAACCCAGGTCCCTCTGCGTATGATAGGCTGTAATTATCCACTTCGAAGAAACATCCGTCTATATTCACCCGTATAGGAAAAAGGAAAAACCACAAAATCTCTATTTTCAATAGAATCAAAGAGGTTCACCAGCCAAAGCGTTCAGTTTTTACCAGAATAAAAACTGGTGGAAAGTCTGCATGCTCACGACTTCAGTAGGAAAAAAGCTCTACATTTGGTCACTTGGGAGTGATAAATAAAGTTCAAAGCTCTATCCCTTCCCGTATGAAGCGTTTCTCCAGTTTGGATGTTAAGAGAGACGGTTCATTAAGAGTAAAAAGGTGTACTGTGGCCTTCACAGGTCAACAAAAAAACTCTAACTCTAACAAAGAGGTAGAGAAAGAAGAAGTTGTTTCTTATAATCATATCACAATCCACGAATGTGATAACTCAGACTTAGAGATAGAGCCGGCAGAAACTCCTGAGACTTTCGAAGATGTGAGGCAGGCTACAGTTGATGAGTTCAAAGAGTTAAATCTTGGAACCAATGAAGAGCCTCGCCTTATCTACGTAAGCTCATCACTTACACTTGAAGAGGAAAAACAGTACCTGGAGCTATAAAGAAATGTCGGGGTTGGATCCAAAGGTGGAAGTCCACCGCCTATCTATCAAAAGGGGCATTTCGCCTAACAAGCAACCTCAGTGATGGTTTTCGCCCACAGTTGGTACCGGAATTGAAAAGAGGTCAACAAACTCATAGAGTTAGGATTCATTCGCGAGGTCAAATACCCAACATGGATCGTAAACATTGTGCCTTTCAGGAAGAAAAATGGGCAACTTCATATTTTTGTGGACTTCCGGGATCTGAACGATGCTTATCTAAAAGATGATTTCCTGGTGCCTGTCACAGAACTCATGGTCGACTCAACTACAGGGCATAAAGCGTTGTCATTTATGGATTGTACCGCAGGATACAATCAAATTCTAATGGCACCAGAAGATTAAGAAGTCATAGCTTTCCGCACGTCTAAAGGCATTTTTTTGCTATAAGGTAATGTCGTTCGGACTTAAGAATGCAGGAGCAAATTATCAAAGGGAAATGCAAATAATCGTTGAAGATATGCTCCACAAACCAGTCGAGTGCTACATCGATCATTTGGTGGTCAAGTCCAAAAAAAGGGAGGACCGCATACAGAATCTTTGTCTGATCTTTGAGTGATTACGGAGATGTTAACTGAAGATAAATCCACTAAAGTGTGCATTTGGTGTTACATCTGGAAAGTTCTTGGGTTTTATCGTTTATCACAAAGGGATTGAGATCGACCAATCGAAGATCAAGGCAATCCAAGAGATGCCTGAGCCTAAGAATCTCAGGGAGCTTAGCGGACTTCAAGGTCGGTTGGCATATATATGAAGATTCATCTCAAATCTTGCAGGACGCTGTCATCCCTTTAGCCACCTAATGAAAAGGGCGCACCGTTTGAGTGGGACGAATCGTGTCGTACGACATTCGAGAAAATAAAGGAGTACTTGTCCCATCCTCTTGTGTTGGGGGCACCCATTCCTGGCAAACCTCTCATACTCTACATTGCAGCTCATAAAAAATCCTTAAGAGCATTATGTGTGTAGAAAAATAAGGAAGGAAAAGAAGTCGCCTTGTACTTCTTAAGTTATACATTGGTCGGCACTGAATTGAAGTATTCCCCCATCAAAATGATCTACTTATCGCTCATCGTTGCCATTAGGAGACTTAGACATTACATGCAGGCCTATACAGTGCAAGTGGTCTCCAAGGCTAATCCCATTAAGTACATCTTATTCATACCAATCTTAAATGGACTACTGGCAAAATGGGTTGTAATCTTAAAGCAGTACTACCTTGTCTATGTACCACAAAGAGCGGTTAAGGGGAAAGTGTTGGCAGATTTCCTAGCAGGTCATCTAATTCCTAATGATTGGGAGCTAAACAATGATTTGCCAGGGGAAGATGTGTTCTTCATCGATATCCTCCCTCTATGAGAAATGTATTTCGATGGAGCAGCAAGGCGAGATGGGGCTGGTGTAGGAGTGGTATTTTGTCTCCCCCGAAAAACACATCCTCCCGTATTCATTCGTGCTTACTCAATTATGCTCTAAGAATATGGTAGACTACCAAGCACTCAGCTTTGGTCTTTAAAGGGCTATTAAGATAGGGATTAGAGACCTCAACATATATGGTAACTTGCAGTTGATCATCAATCAACTACTTGATGAGTACGAGGTTAAGAAAGAAGACCTTGTCCAGTATCACAAGCATGCATTATGACTGTTAAACAAGTTCGACATAGCCAAGTTAGAGCACGCGCCAAGGAGTGCCAACAAGATGGCTGACGCACTTGCAAGCCTCACAGCTACTTTGACACTAGGGGCAGAAGAAGGAATGACTATTTCAGTATGTAGTCGTTGGGTTGTTCCGCCTGATGATGAAGACTCAGAGGAAGACATCAACATGATTTGTGTTCTTGAAACAGATGCAGAAGACTGGCGTCACCCTATAATTGAGTACTAAGAGTATGGAAAACGTTTTAGTGACCCAAGGCATAAGACGGAAATATAGCGGAGAGCTTCAAGCTTTCGTTACTACAACGGAACGCTCTATTGACGCTCTTCTCTTGGCCTCTGGTTACAATGCTTGGATATGGAAGAAGTAAAGTAAGCGATAGCGGAAGCTCATTCAAGTGTGTGCGGAACACACCAATCAGGGCCTAGGCTACATGATCGCATTAAGAGGATGGGTTACAATTGGCCTACTATGGTGCAATATTGTATAAATTATGCAAAGATGTGTGATGCTTGTCAATTCTATGCTAACTTCTTACATCAATCTCCACAACCTCTCCACCTAACAGTTGCATCTTGCCCTTTTAAGGCATGAGGCCTTGATGTCGTTGGACCAATCACACCTAAATCGTCTGCTAGTTACTCTTATATCTTGGCTACCACTGATTACTTCTCTAAATGGACGGAAGAAATTCCACTAAGGGAGGTCAAAAAACAAAATGTGGTCGACTTCATAAGGACACACATCATTTGTTGATATGGTGTGCCGAGATACATTATCACCATTAATGGTAAGCCCTTCTTCAACAGCCTGATGACTAGCCTGTGCGAGAAGTTTAAGTTTACCCAACACAAGTCTTCCATGCACAATGCCCCTGCAAATGCCCTGGCAGAAGCCTTTAATAAAACACTTGGTAACTTACTCAAAAAAGTTATCACAAAGTCTAAACGAGATTGACATGAAAGGTTAAGGGAGGCTCTTTAGGCATACCAAACCACCTATAAGACGCCAACACAGTCGACCCCCTCCTCCCTGGTCTATGGAGTTGAAGTCGTTCTACCATTGGAGCTCCATATCCCATCGCTCCACATCGCCATACAGGAAGGTTTGATAGAAGATGAAAGTCACAGTGTTCGCTTAGTTGAGCTGAAGGCCCTTGATGAGACAAGACTTTAGGCACAATAGAAGCTAGAATGCTACCAAGCTCGTCTATCAAGAGCATTCAACAAAAACATTCGATCGCGCTCGTTCTGGTTGGAGACCAGGTGTTGGCGATGAGAAGACCGATCATTGTCTCTCATAAATCTTGAAGTAAATTCACCTCTAAGTGGGATGGCTCCTATGTGTTCAGAGAAGTCTACACAAATGGAGCCTATAAGATAGTTAATGCTGATGGAGTGCGCTTAGGACCCATAAACGGCAAGTTCTTGAAGTGATATTATCCTTAAAATAGGATGTTGTAAAGCTCCTAAGTAAGAGCTTAAACTGCTCGTTCTCTCAAATTAAATTCCTATGTAATACTATTGGCCCGCAAGAGCTTAAACTGTGAACAGAAAAAACAAAACAAACAAAAAAATGTTATGTCCTTGAACTACGTGTGAGTTGATCCTTTAGGCATTACATTCCTTTTTAGGTACATAGGCAACTTGGGCATCTTTCCTAAGTACCATCGTAAAAAAAAATGATGATGAATAAATTTTGGTTGTGCTTGTTGGTTTTGATCGTTTTCTGTTGCCACATATCATTGCATAAACTTGAATTAAACGATTCATCTTATTGTAATATACCAAACCAATTCCAATAAAACTATACTGAGTCCAAAAAGAAATAACAAGTCGCATAGCGAAAAAAATATATCTAGAACAAATCGACTAGATATGGTCTAGGCATCCAATGCGCCTAAAAGTTCTTAAGCATGTTGCTTTGCTACTTCAACTTGAGCCGTTTCTTCTGTGGTAATTTGGGGGTAGCATCTAAATTAGCAGCCTCTCTTTTAAAAAGCGATACACCATCTCTGGCTTTTTTCAATGAAGCTCCAGTCTCTGCTAATTTGCCTTCCAATTCCAACTCATTCACTTTTGGTCATTCAAGATCAGCCTCAAGTAGCTTCCTTTGCTTATGAGCTTGGGCGATAGCAGTAGTTGCCTCATCAAACTATGCGCCAACCTTTTCCACTAAAGCTCGTGCCTCCCCAAGTTTGTCTATTAACGTTGTTCGCTTGTTTAGCACATCTTCGGTAGGAGTCCGACCTTCTAATTGGGCTTTCAACTTCAGGTACTGCCCGACTTCGTTGAGATATGCCTCGACAATATTCTTTAGCCCCAGATAATCTACTTGGAATGATGATAAGGTTTCATATATTTGCTTAGCTTTCTGGCGAGTGTTGGCGATGTCGCCTTCTGCCTTTAAGATGAAATTTTTTAACTGTTGCTAAAAACGTCACTTCACACTCAAGGCCAGATCGATAAACACACCAAAATCAATTCTCCTGGGGAAGTACGTTGCAATAGAAGGAAGAGACGATTGATAGTGTTCTACTTGTTTCACTGGCGATGACATTATGTTAATAGAATCATCCTTAGTTGACTTAGCAGCAGGCATAATCAAGGTGGCTTCATTATCTTTATCACCAAATACAGCCTTAAGTCTATCTCCGACTTTAGGAGTATGTCCCTACATTAAAAGGAGGATTAAGTCAAAAAAGGGGACCAAAAAAAAGGAAAGGGGGCAAGATAACAAGGTATACCTCTCTCTTTGCTTTGCTCTCTGATTTCAGTGAGCTCATCGCACTATTAGACTGGTTCTTGGAGCTAGGTAGCCTGGTTGCAATGTCTTATTTTCTCTTCGAGCTTGACAAATTCTTCGCTCCACTAATAGAGGACCTAACACCTAAACCTCTCAAAGCCTCAATCTTCTCTTTCCCAGGCAAGCAAATTCTACTTTTCTAAGGAGATGCATCTGCTCCCAATGAGGAACTATCGTCTCCTTCTTTTCTAAGCTCAGCTGGGGATAGGCATGTTCGTTACGCTGCTGCATGGTTGGCTTATGTGCACTAGTTTTTCCAAAAGTAATAACTAAGGCAAATTCATCATCAGTAACTCTTACTTTAGAAGATCTACATGGTTGCATAGTCTCACCTCTAGGATATTTAGGCCCTTGAGAGAAAAGATCACCCCGTGCAGATCACCACAAATTAGTGTATGCAATAGTGACTAGTGTAGACTTCTTATCAGGAGGAGCAGGATTGTCACGTTGGACCTTGTTATGTGTTCTATCAGGTTCAGCCAATAGCAAGCTACGTCTTGTAAGGTGCCTTCTCGGTCATTCATTCATGGCTCATTTAGCACATCTTTATAAAAGCCAAATTGTTTCCCAATCTTGCGAGGGAAGTATTGCTTAATCATAATTGTTCTTCCTTGTCGCAAGGTCAAAAACCTAAAACGGAGGCAAATCAAATATGCTCTCCAGCTTGGGGACAAATTCTGGGTGTCAATCAAGGTTATCGATGTATCCTTCATAAGAGCATTAGAGTACATAATAGACGGATCCTTGCATTTCAATAGCTCTCGAGCTTCTTGTACGTCAGGGTCCGATGCATCTTTTCACCAGAGAAGCTCACCATCTCAGGATGGCCTTGCCGATGATGGGGATGATCAAAATAAGTTTGGAAGTAAGTCCCTAACCATCCATAAACGTAGTGAATGGGGACAATTACTTCCAACTTATTCAGGCTCTGAGCCATAGACATTCTATTCAACCCCCGATAAATGCTAGCCAAAGCAGGAATTGCTAGATTTAGACATTTCCCATGAGCCAATTTGCTTGCAGGTACGAACACATCTGGGTAAATAAGGCACACTGCTTCAGTTGGTAGCACAAAGGAGCACAACCAACAGGAAATAAGGGCAGGAAGGTAGGTCTCTTCGATTAGCACAAAAGGATCATTCTTTCTCTTGGTTCGCATTGTGCGAGAAGCAATTAGGCCTGATGGGCATGATGCGTTTGCTGGAGCTTTAACTCACTTTCTATTGTCACGAATGGGAGGAGGTGTATAAATATATCGCCCTCAGAACGAGAAGCGTATCCATTCAGAAGCAGGAAGTTGAATGATGCCATGAACATCTTGGCATAGTCTGTGAAATGCAGAGAAGAGGAATGAGCAAGTCGTGAGAATGTCATTATCTCCATGTCTTGCAGAAAGGAGTTCTTTGGCAGATGGAATGACCTCTTTGTAGTAAGCATCGTTAGCTAGAAGTCCACCTATAGCCCGCAAATCCCATAAGGAGATTGACATGTCACCGCTCTCTATGCAAAAGGTGTTGGTAGTATGACACCCCGAGTTCACAAAATGCTTTAAAACGGTTAGACTCATGTCGTAGGAGAACAAGGATGCGTACAGTCTGCCATAAAGCCTCCATTCCAGAAGTCTTTCTTTGTTACAGCCAAGAACATCTTCAAGTCGTTCCCAGTAGCATGGTATGAAGAAGTTGTCCGAGAAACAAGGTGAAAAATTACCCCAAGACAGCATCCCATCCATGATGTGATGTTGGAGTAAGGGTGCCGCTTCTTGAGAAGCGGTAGAAGATGCAAATAATGGCGAGCTGAGCTTCAAGACTCTTGAAGATGAGATGACTCTATCTGACCTTTGTATATCACGACTAGACTCTACACTCCAGCACAAATATGCAAGGTAGTTATAAGTAAAGACCGTCGGGATGGTAGGGGTGTTGGTATATCTACGCAGAGAGTCACGCCTTCTACAATTGGATTGTCTTCTCTGTCGAGGATGGTAAGAGTTGGCTTCCAGGAATTGAGGATTAGTCCAGAAAATGCACCATGGTGAAGGAAGAAAGGCAAGTCGACCCCAATTAGATTAAGTGAGGGAGTCTTCTGCGAATAATCGAATCTACAGGGAGAAACCATTTCTCGTCTTAAAAGTCGACCTCACTTCACGATCTAATTGGAGGAGTCGCGGCTAGAACGAAGAAATGCAAGTTGACCCCAATTAAATTAAGTGAGGGAGTCTCCTACGAAGAATCGAATCTACGGGGAGAAACGATTCCTTGTCTTAAAAGTCAACTCGCTTCGCGATCTAATTGGAGGAGTCGTGGCTAGAAGAGATTCAAGTCGATCCCAATTAGATTAAGTGAGGGAGTCTCCTGCGAAGAATCGAATCTACGGAGATAAACGATTCCTTATCTTAAAAGTCGACCTCACTTGCAATCTAATAGGAGGAGTAGCCAATTCAGCAGCTTCCTGAAGACCAAAAGAAAAAAGAGAGAAATGTTAATTTAAGTTCTCTCAGAGAGAAAAGAAGTTAAAAAAGAAAGGGGTTCATAAAAAACAGAACCTAAGTATAAATGGATTTGATTTAAGGACTAATCATTGTATTAGTTATATTAAGTAAGACCACATGGGCCTAATAAAAAAGGGGGTATGGGACAAAACAAAATCAAAAGGATAAAAAAATGAGAAAAAAAAATAAAATGGCAGAAGCATAATCAAAAGGCTGCATGGTTCTGGGCAAGGTAGCAAAAAGGACGCATAATGCCGAAATTGCTGTGGAGTGTTGGTCTGATGAGACCAACACTATAGGGTAATTCTACACCAATTTGATAAAATGAAGACTAGGCACGGAAGATGCTTGCTGCTCTTCGTTCTCTCCTTTTCGTTTTCTCTCTTCTCCATCTACCATGGCCATGCTATTTGTGCTATAATTTCCCTTAAATTAGAAAAGAAGAAAAAAGGTTCATGGAGATTTGACAGTAGAAGTATGGCAAGATTCAAGAATTATTGAGTTCAAGATCCAAAATTAAAAAAAAAAAATCTATGAAAAAACCAGTCTTCTGAACAACATTGGAAAAAAAGTTCACCTCAAACAAGGAAAAAAAACCCAAAGATTTCTACCAATTAAAAGTGCTTGTTACTGGGTTATGCTCACATGAATCTGATGGTCTCTTTTCAAATTTTAATCCAAACCCACCTTTGCTATTCCCCAATTATCACTTAGAAACATCAATCCTTTCATCTGTTCTCAAATCACAGGCAATAATAATTGGCTCTAAAAAGAAGATGGAAGATGGATGATTCAATGAATGTTCATAGGAAAGAAGGAAGTAGGATTTAGATAAAAACAAACAAGAAGGTGGAGAAAGTGAAAACATGCTTGGGAAGATGAAGATATTCGCAAAAAAAAAAAAAGGGAATCACCTCAAGTTGAAAGATGATGAATGGAAGTGTCTGCATACAAATTTATATAGCCATCGGTCATTCAAATTTCCTACTCCTGCTCCAACTCTATTACTAATTATCGATAGAATTCTATCTCAATCCCAACTCAGAATTATCACTAGAAAAAAAAAACCAAAAAAGAACATGACGAAAAGGTGAGAAGATAAGGCGTGAATTGGGATTGTGTTGGCCTTCCTTTAATCCTTTTCTCATTTTTTTTTAAAAATAGGGGAAAAATAGAGGCTATAAAAAAAAGAAAAGAAAGAGGGCCTTTCTTAATTCTCTTTGGACTTTGTTAAGTTGGGATCGCCATGATGATCTTCAATCCATTAAATCTCAAAAAAGGGGTAAGTGTCAAGTCAAAAAAAAATTACTTGGCAAATAAAAAAATTACCCATCAAATTTTAGATCATTTGCATCAATTAAGCGTTCGAGACTTAGCCGCTCCCAAAAAACACACACACATGCACACTCTAAGTTCGTGTACACGGCCGACTCTCGAGAGGGCATTTGTAGGAGGTAAAAATTCTACGACAAATCGGATGGTGTCACATGTAAAAAATGGACCAATCACAAATTGTTATGTGTTACGTTGACTTTGGTGGACCCACATGGTCAAAATAAATCCATCCAGTTCAAAGCTGCTGCGTGTCGTCAATGATGCAGAAATTAGTAATTATTTTTTATTTAAAAATAAGGAAATAGTTACTGGGCCTAGGCACAAAATCCGACTCTAACCTTAGCTGGTAGAGCCTGTCAATAGGGGTTCTTCCCCTTCATTTTTTACATTCAACATTGCAGAAATCAGAAGCTCAGACGCCAAGTAGGCATCCAGCTACCAAGCGAGAAAGATCAAGACTTGCAAGCTTTAGAGTTAACAATTAACCAACTGCAAATCGATATCAAGAGGGATTTCAGAGTTCTTCAGCTAATTCAGCATTAACTGAGATCAAGCATCACGTCCTGGGAAGACTTAAGCTACTAGGAGATCAAATTAGATGACTACTTCATTGTATTAAATTCAGAGATTGTACCTACACATATTTCATCAATACAGAGATTCAATTTGTTTTCTGAATTTCCTATCTCATTTATTTTAGGCGCGAAATTTGTGTTTACAATGTGTCTTTGTGTTTTTTTGGGTGCATTTGCATACTTTATTATGAATGAACCAAGATCATAAATTTCTTCGTTCTTTTTTCTTGGACTAATGTTTTTCCATACATCATCTGAATTTCAAGCCATTTACTGCCTTCCCCCCGCCCCCCATTATTCTTAGTCCTCTAGCACTTCAAGTCCATACATCATTGTAGGTTTAGCTTTCAACGTACTAAACCTCCAAATAGCGTGTTCAACTAATTGCAGGTCACATACTTGGTTGGAAATTTGTAAAATCTAGCTAGCAAACCGCATTACCTCATCCATTGAGGAATGGGAGTCTTTTTTCTTAGAAGAAGAAATCCAGTTGGTAGTTGCTTGGTAGAGAATCATTGGCTTTTAGATGTCAAGCAGGAAATCTAGGTAAATGATCTTGTTGAGCCCGGATAGTGTCACTCATAATTTTCCTACTCGCTGGTCTAGACAATACGGTCAAAGACAAATCAATCCTTGTTTCTTCACCGAGATTCAAATTTTGTAACGTCTGAACAAGAGCATTTTCAATTCCTAGTTGATGGCTTGAGCTTATTGAGTTTGGGTGTACATGCCCAATGTACCCATAAGCACTATGGTGGATCAAGAGTACATTGCATCTCTAAAGCGGGAATTGCCTATAAAGGCTTGTTGCAAAGAGCTTGCAGACCTTACATGTGACTCCATTCATCCTCTACTGGTGAAGGGGGTGAGGCACCCACCCCTTGTATCATTGAGATTGCCTGATGCATTCTGTCATGCTTTATATTTGTTTGCTTTGGACTCAGTTCACATTTTGTAATAAGCCCTTTAGTCTTGGGTAATAGGACAATCTTTAAAAAAAAATTCCCCTTGAACTCAATGAATGGAATTATTTTATGCTATTTATTTTACACTTTGTTTTGTTTTGCTATCCTTTGTTTTATCTTTTGTAGGTTTATTTGTTATATTTTTTTTAAATGTTGGATTTGACCCTATGTGGCATCAATAGGTCATGCTCCTTTCTTGCACATGGATGTAGTACCATTTTTTTTTAAAAAAAAAAAGGAAGGGAGGCTTGCTAAGCTGTTTGTAGACCTAGCAACAACAAATGAAAGCCATTGGACTTAGTGGTAGCCTTTTTTAAGCCATTGGGACCAAGTGGTTTAGGTTTTTATACTGCTGAGGAGCAGTAATATTTTCCTCATGATGCCTATTTGTTGACTCCTTTTCTTTAACCATTAGAGGTGGATAGTCTTTAATTAGTCCAAATTCATGAGTTGTGAGAACTTGCACCCATCTATATCCATTAGCTTTACAGCCCCTTGTGAAAGAACATCCTTCACCTAGGAGGGGATAGTCCAATGATGTCTAAATTTTCCTTATGGATTGGTGACAAATGCCTAATGGAATTTACAACTACATCTCCCACTTCAATGTTCTATTAGCACACTTTCGAATTGACAACCCTTTCTGTTCTTTGTTTACATTTTCATAAGTAATGTAGGGCTTTTAGCCTTTGTTCCTCAATGCCAACTAGTTCTTCATGTCGACCTTGTATCCAGTTGATTTTAGACACTTGCCCTTTAAGGGCATCCCACAACAATAAAATCTTTTTTCTCTATTGGAAGTAGTGCCTCCATGCTAAATATGACGAAGAATAAGGTTGCTCCCATATATAGTGTCATGGATGTCATGCAAATGGGATTTGATTGGAGCAATCTTTGTAATTTTTTATCATCTTGCTTAAAATATTTTTGACCTTTTTATTAGTTATTTATGTAGCTATGTTTTATTTACAATATGTAGTTAGCAGATTGCTAATGTTGAATCATATTCAGTTCCAACAATTTTGCGCTCTTATCCTCGAAATGAGACCTATGATCACTTATTAGCACGTGCATTACTCCATATCAACAAATAATGCTTTTAATGATGAAATACACAACCTGTTTATATGTAAGGTCACATACGATGCTACTTTCACCCACTTGGTAAAATCATCAATTGACATTAGAATGTACTCGCGGCTATTTGTCCATTTTGGTGTGACATTGCCTATGATGTCAATTTCCCAATTAGAGACTGGCCTAGGGGAGGTGAACGTGCATTTGTGTAAGGGAGGCATATGTTGAATCAAGGTATATTTTTGACACTTTTTAACATCTTTAAGTGAACTGAAAGTAGTTTCGATCCAGCAAGGTCCACTAGTAATCCTATTTTTGTATTTTCTTTGACAGCAGGTGCCCATACATATGGATGCCCCAATCACATCCATAAATCTCTTCCTGTGTTTACACAGCATAAGTTCACATGATAGGTGGTTTTATAGTCCGATATGTCATTATCCTATATAAATTGTGTAGCAAAGCAGCGAAGTGCTCTTTCAGCTCACTTTTAGCAAATGGGAGGGTGTTCCCCCTTCTAATGGTAATTCAATATGTCAGTATACCACAGGGATGTCTCTTCACTTTCCTCCCTTATTTCTAAGCAATATTTTGGCTCATATCTTCTATCAGTAGTGATCTTATAATTTTAAATTATTCATCTGGTAAGGCAATCATGGATAGCAATTTTGCTAGTATGTCTACAATTTGATTTTCCTCTCTTAGGAGATAAGTGAACCATAGTTCATCGAAATTGGATGTTTTATTTTCTAAGTAAGCTTGGTAAAGTGCCAAGCTCTTAGTCTTTACTTTCACTGTCCAATGCTCTGGTTAACAAGTATGCTCTGGTCTTTGTGCACACATAGGGCTTTGATTTTGAGAACTTAGGCAGTTTGAACTCCTATGATACAAGCCTCATATTCAGCCAGTATTATTTGTCATCAAAACTTTGTTAGAGATTGGCAAGGTGAACCTTGCAGTGATATTGATGAGATGCCAACCTGATAACCCTTGTTGTTAGATGCACCTCTCGAAGTACATTTTTCAAGTTTCATGTTTGACTAAGAGGATGTCTTCATGGTGAAGATCATGTTTCCTTCCTCTTTGTTTATGGGATGATCTACCGGAAAATCTAATACTACTTATCCTTTTATAGACTTTATGCTTCGAACTCCAAATGGAATTAAGAGAGCAGAACCGTCCATAGTGAAATCTTCCCATGAAGGATAGGTTGAGCCATGAGATATTTCAGCGGATCCACTTCAGTTGTGGCCTTAACATTGTTATTTAGCACATAGTGTCTTAGTTTCTTGCTAATCCACACAAGAACTAGGCACATTTTTTTCAACTTAGGTATATCAAATCTCATAATCAATGATTTTTTTACCTAATTAGTAAAAGAAAATTTCTTTTCCTTCGCTTTCTTGACCTGGTATCATGCCCATTGCAGTTCCCGATGTAGTCAAATAAAGCAATAATATGTTAGGATCCACCTCCCGGGGGTGTGATCCCCCACGACTGGTCAGGCTTGTGTGCTAGGTACTTTTATGATTTTCTAGAAATCACAAATTTATTTATTTTTTTTACCTTTATTTTTATTGCAGGCTAGGCAGAATCGCTCTATAGGTTCATGGGAGAATAGGTTTAGGCATGGCTAGAGAACCCGACCAATTCCATGGGCATGACCGGGGTTAACCTCTCTTGAGCTAGGTCCTGGCAGTCTCCTCGGCATTGCCCAAAATCTAGGTGTAGGCCTGATCCAGGATCCCAAGTGGGTTCTTAGGTCAGATTAGGTCCTTGATCTTGGTCCAGGCAGATTCACTAGCGAGTTCTGGGAAAACCTACAAACCATGACATCTTTCGAAGCAAATAATACTAATAGGGACATTAAGGGGACAAATAAAGCTGCTTTAAAATGGTTTTGGAAAGGCCCGACCAATCCCTAGTGTGGGGACCCATCTTAACTCCTTCGTCTGGAACCGAGATTCTAGATTTGGAGAAGAAGGTTGTAACACCCCCAACCCCTAGGGCCGAAAGCGTTACGTTTTCCTAACTTCTTACTTAAATTTTGGGACGAAACGGACAGAACTTCCCCTGAAAACTGAACGTTCCCAGGCTAAACGCCTTACAATAAGTCCCTGTAAATCAACGGAAGCAGTAAACATTTAAAAACATTACTCAACGGCCACACGCCGGAGTTCATAACTCGACGAGCCACCTGCTCGGAGTACACCAAACATAATAGTTCATTAATACTGAAACAGTAAAAGATACAGCTCAACGGTTCACACAACCGGAGTATGGGGTTTACATCCCAAAACATAACCAACTTCAACCCAAAGACATCTAACTGACCAGATGGTTGGCTCATATGGCCATACAGAGCGACTCATAACCAATATGTATTACATGAACTTAGAATACTGTTTACAAACGTTTACAAACTAAAAAGGGCATTACATAACTCCTTAAAGACATAAATAGGCACTAATGACACCTTGCAAGCAACAATCGATTCCCGCTGATTCAACTTCTTCCTGTCGTAAAGAAAACCTGGGGGAAAAGGGGAAAGAGTAGTGGGATGAGCAACCACACGCTCAGTGAGTGTCCCCCAACCCCCTTAAAACCAAAACCGTTGCAGGTAATAATATCTTTACTAATCACATATCACGTAATCATACTTTAATATCATAATAGGCATTCACGAAGTTCTTATAGAAATATCACTAACCATAAGCTTCACTTTACCCACTTAACATATTTCTAGGTCCTTAAATGATCAACTTCTTGACTACAGGCAGTTAAGCACTTAGGCAAGCAATGAAGCTAAGCACATAACGTTCTTTCTCATAAACATAACTCATAATATCCACTTAATGAACAACTATAATAATAAGCTACATGTCACAGATTGTAAACACTTAAACATGATAGATTCTCAGTTTCATGATAGGTTCTTAGTTTCAACAAAGGTGGCATGTTAGGGACTTGCTTACATATCATGTGGCTCTAAACAAACTTGGGATGCACTATCACCTATATGCCCAATATGTACTTTAAGAAGTCACCTCATGATATATCATGAAAACAACATGGCCACTTGCTTGCTTGAACACATGCTTCTAACTAGAATGCTTGTACACTCACTTTGAAGTCACATATTCTTTACGATCACATGCTTTGAAGTTTCAAGTGCAAACACTTTCGTTTCTTTCTTTGCAAACATAACCCATTCTTAAAGTATACTTAGAGCATGCATTTATCACATATAGGAACTTTCTTGCTTTGCTTTTCTGAAAACACTTTGTTTAGCCCTTAAGGCTCTTAAAAACTCTTCTGTTAGCCTCTTGAGGCTCTTGAAACTCTTCTGTTAGCCTCTTAAGGCTCTTAAAACTCTTTTCTTTCATCTTGGTCGCATAATGACTCTTCAAACTTTCTTTCTGAAATCTTTCAAAAGGCAAAGTGCCAACTGCTTTTCTTATTTAATAAGAAACTACTTCTGGGCATAAGATCATAAAGTGCTGGTTGGGAGAGATCTACACTCAATCCCCTAAGCTCTTACTCCCGGGATGGCAACTAACTTTTTGGACCTTAACCCTCGTCAGGGTCTCTAGGGACTACTCCCTAGGCTATATAGAGATTCCCCCGTTCAAGCAGGTTCACTCCCTATCTGATGTCCCTATGCACTTATCTTAGCCATTTAAACTGGTCATAACGACTACTAAGTTTGCTGCCTCTCACAGCGAAATCTTTTATCATACAACTCACGCTTTTGTAAAACTCTTTAGGGATTCCCCCGTTCAAGCGAGTTCACTCCCAAAACTGCTTTCATTTACTTAAAATAGGCCATCATGCAATAATAGTTATGGCTACTATCATTTATTTAAAAACTCACTCTTATGCACATAATGCAATCTAAGCATTTAAACACATATATTACATATATCACATTTAAGCACTTCATATCAATCATATCAATTCAACACAATAAGCCACACATGGCCTCGCAATCCACACGATTACGATTAATTCACAACCCAGTCTCCCTCCTCACTTTCACCGTACACACAAGACCTCAAACGCTCATAATGATATCCTCAAACCATCCAACTACTAGCTCGTTTCATCAATTTATTAGTCATAATAAGTTATCATATAGACTTATTTAAAAGAGGGTGAGGTTTAGGCTCTTACCTGTGCAAACAGCACCTTTCAGCCACATATAACCATATTCAGTCACCGCTTGACAACACTTTACTAAGTAAACCAAACATGATTCAAATCTAACATACACGATGCATTTTAAAGGAAGCTTTCCTAAGCATGAACGTACTTTGAATGAAGCTAAGCACATCTCAATAACTTCAAGTTTCATTCAACCACAGGCATTAGTTAGCTTAACTCGAATCGAAGCTAAGCATACTAAATTAACTTCGTTTTTAACCCTTTTTATACATTAGTTAACTTTAGTCACATTCAAGCTAACCATGTTCTTATAACTTCAAAATGAATCCTTTTTCATGAATCGCTAATTACTCGAATCAAGGCTAAACATATCAAAACAACTTCGTTTTTAATTCTTTTTAAACCTTAACTTACTTTAGTCGGATCCAAGCTAACTACGCCTTTATAACCTCCAAATTAATCCTTTTTCATGAATCGCTAATTACTCGAATCGAAGCTAAACATATTAAACCAACTTCGTTTTTAGTTCTTTTTATACCTTAACTTACTTTAGTCGTATCCAAGCTAACCACGTTCTTATAACCTCAAAATTAATCCTTTTTCGTGAATCGCTAAATACTTGAATCGAAACTAAACATATTAAACCAACTTCGTTTTTAATTCTTTTTATACCTTAGCTTATTCTAATCAAATTCAAGCTAACTACGCCTTTATAACTTCAAATTAATCTCTTTTCATGCATGGTTTTCATTCAAGTCCAATTCACGCATGGTTCCCTTTATACGCACATAACTTGCATCGATTTACAATCTCAGGCATAAATTAACCAAATGCTTCGAACCTAAACATGTACAGCCCATTTCTTGACATTTCTAACGAATCTAACTAACCCTAACTTGACATGCAACATCATTCTGCTGAAAACGTTTTCGAAATTAATACTAATTTAGGAGGCAAGGAACACCCACCTCGATTCGAAGCTTATGACTCGATCGAAGGGCTTTGACTCGACTTTGGGTGCTTGAAAACTTCAATTCCTCAACCCTTTGCTACACCCGTGTCCCAGACCACACGAATCAACCCCCAAAACCGCCTAATGCCTTGCTGACTCACTCGAATTTCAGATGGACAGTCGGTGTGGCGAATCCATACCCAATTTCTATAAGATTTGAAGCAACTAGAGGCATGGTTGTATGGTCGAGCATGGCTATGAGTTCGACACTCCAAAACAGCGCCCGAATCCACCTAAAGCGTGGTGAATTCACTCAAATTTCGGCCCAGAATTCACGACAATGACTTGTTTGAGGTTGGGAAGGTAAAATCCGAAGATTTTCGGGTTGGCCGACCGAAAATTGGGGGGTTTTGGGAGCTTGGTGGTTGGGCATGGTGATGGAGATGAGGAAGAAGATGAAGAGCAGCAAGAGAGAGGTGAGGCTCGGGGGGGGGTGTTTGGCCGGCCATCAAGAACAAAAGGGGCCAGCGCAATGACAATAATACCCATCCCTTTTCTCTTTTTCTTTTTGTTTCAAACTGTTTAATAACAAGCACCGCTAGTTTAGTTCGTATCCCGAACTCTAAACCCAAATCAATAATAAAATCCTCGATCAACTATTCATTCCCCAATCTATCTAGGTTTGATTTATTAAACCTCGAAACTAATTCTAAGGCTAACAACCTAATCGCACTCGGGAAACGACTAAATGAATCGAATAACGACTAAATGAAACTATCGATATACTTTAAAGGCATAAATAGTACGAATTAACTTTAAAATCAATAATAGCGATAAAAATCCCTTTTTATAAAATTATAGTTCTCAAAAGCACATCAAAAATCAATTAACTCATACAATTACTAAAAATACGATTTTATAGCATAAAAAAGGTAATACAGGCAACTTAACATAAAAATAACGAAGGCGGGTCTTACAAAGGTACAGTCGTGTGATGGAGTGCATCCCATTACCGCCCATTATCATTGATGACCTCAACTCATCAACACGAAAAATTAAAACTTAATCATACTAAGATATATCCATGCAACCAATTCGAATCATTCATATAATCATGTAAAAGAGTACAAACTTTAGTCCAATGCACACAAAAGTAAAGTAAAAAAATTACAGCAGACGGGGAACTACCTAAAGACTACATCTTTGGTAATTTAGCATCAAAAATCGTAAAAAAGGAATATTTTTAATGGTTAACCCAATTCTCAATTCTCTGTTTCCAACATGTGGAGTATTTCTCTTCTCAATTTTTATGCTATCCTCTCTCTAATATTTTGATGTGTTTTGATGCCTCTAATTGATGGCTAATCCATGCCTCTTGATCCTTAGGGTTAGCCTCCTATTCGTACTATTAGAGGGGATAGTCTGAATCGATTTAGAAATAGGAGATCTAATCCTAGAATTCTAGTTAATTGATTCCATTTAGGTAGAAAAGGACTCGATGAAAGAGAGCCCGACTGTGTTTGCATCTAGAGGACCCGACCTAATTCTTAGAAGCAGGAACCTGCCTGGGTTCCTAGGTTGGACTGTAGATAATGTAATTTATTTTGGCCATAACTTTCACCTCCAACCTTCATTTTGTGTGATTCATTTTCCTCTTGAAAGATTATCAAGTCTAGTTAATTTTTTACATAATTGTCGAGCAAGATGTAAGCAAGATAGTGAATAGGTGTCATTTTTTATACGAGTGCAAATATTTGACTGATATCTTTTTAATTGCTTATCGAATTTTGGTGCATAATATATCATTATGAAGCTTATTTAATGGAGAATGTTTATACGTAGGTTTAATAATCTTATACTCCGCAAAGTGAATCTCAACTGGATGTGAAACACTATCAATTTAGGCTTTTTTGGCTTTTGGGCTCTGTCGAATTCAAGGATTACTTAGCTGGGCCCCCAAGTACACAAGTTAGGGTATAATTTTCATCATTGGGCAATTAAAAATAAGACATGATTTTTAGGCACCTATAGTTAGCCCACACTTTAGCATAGTTTGGGTAAGGTGAAGGCCAAAGTAATGGTCTTCACTTGTAGTTACTCGTTTGACCATGATAATGTAGAATCCAAGCGTGGTCGCTGAGGGTCCTAAGACCTAGCGTTGTCCAACCGTCGTGACAGTGGTTGATGTTAGAAATCCAAGCCTGGAAGCTAAAGGTCCTAAGACTTGGTGCCTACCAACTTTCACCATGATAATGGTTGAAGTTAGAAATTCAAGCCTGGCCGCTGAGGGTCTTGAAACTTGTCGCCTACTAACCTTCCCTGTGACAGTTGTCGATGATGTAGAAATCCAATCCTGGTCGCTAAGGATCTTAAGACTTGGCGCCAACCAACTTTTCTCATGACGGTGGTTGATGTCTGCTATCCTTGACTTGGCAGATCAGTGAACTTCGTGTTGCTAGAGTAGCAGACCTTTTTACGGGCTGGGTACAATTAGGGATGCCAGCGAATCCTAGACCAGATCCAAATCCATCAGATCCGCTTCATTTTTAAGGATTTGGATCTTGAAAATATGGACCCGTTGAATTTTTAGAGGATCCAGAACCTATTGGATCTGGGTTAGATCTGGATCTAGATCTGAGACTTTGAGACCCATACCCAATTTTGGACCCCTATACAAACTTGGTTATTTTATTTTTTTGACTGTGCGTTATTATTGTGCCTAGGGTTTTTTGGCCCTCTGCATTTTGAGACTTTTGAGTCCCTTAGACCCTTACTCTCTCTCTCCATCTATCTCTCTCATAATTCTTAGTCGGTCAACCACTCAGCCCATAGTTCGCATCTGCTGTCTCCCCTCCACAGCTCCATCAGTCATCGCCCTCTAGCACCGTCTTCATCATACACCTTCAGGATCGGCGCTACAGCTTCGTCACGTTTTGAGCCTTTGGTATTATGGACTTTGTAATTTTTTTTCAGCTTTTAGATCAAGGTTTGGTAATTGATAGGGTATGTATGGATATTAGACAGCTTGTTTGGCTTATGTTTAGTGATTTAATGGAGGATAATGGGCCACTATTAGTAATTTCTACTTATAATTCAATATTATGCTATGTGTTATGGCGGTGAAGTTAACTATATGGAAAAATTTTATGTGTGTACTTTTATTTTGCTGTGAAAAATAAGAAAGTGAAAAAACTGACCCAATGTAGCAAGACCCGTTAAGGAACCCCTAGACCCTTTAGATCCAAAGGATCTGGATCCAGATCCAAATTTTATAGACCCTATAAATTTAGATCAGATCTGGATCCAAGTCTGAAAAATGGATATGGATCTGGATCTTGGTGGACCCAACCCAAACCCGATCCATTGACATCCCTAAGTACAATTACATTCCTTTGTCGCTGGAGCAGCGAACCGTTTTTTGGATAAGCCTAATTATCTTCTTGTATTGCTGGAGTAATGGATGTTTTTGCGGGTTATTTCTTGTCTATTGGAGAGCAGCGAACTGTTTTGCTAGTCAGGCTGACTTATCTTTCTATATTGCTCGAGCAGCTAACCTTTTTGCGGGTCAGACAAATTTATCTTCTTGTAACACTAGAGTAACAGACCTTTTTACAGCTTAGTCTGACTTATCTTCTTGTATCGCTTGATCAATGGACCTATTTGTGGGTCAGACGAACTTATCTTCCTGTGTTGCCGGAGTAGATGACCCTGTTGAAGGTCAGACAAACATATCTTCCTATATCACTAGGGCAGCTCAGACGAACTTATTTTCCTGTATCGCTAGAGCAGCGAACCTTTTTGCAAATCATGTGAACTTTTCTTTCTATGTCGCTGGAGTATTGAACTTTTTGTTGATCAGGTGAATTTCATCGATGAAATCTTGGAACTGTCAATTTTAGCTTTTGACATTGATGAATATCCTTGTAATCACATACACATAGAAGTCCCGCCTGGGTCCATAGGCTGACTTCTTTGACTTTTTTTCTTCTTTTGCATATGGAAAGAATATAATCATGTGAGGCATGAGAAGCCTAAAGATCTATGGCCAAATTCCTAAAAACTTAAAAGACCTATAGTTAGAACCCTATGAAATTAACGATGGTTAGGCTTGAATACCTATTAGCCAAACCCATGTGATCTATTAGCCAGACCCTTGCGATCTTGTTTGCATGAGAGCTTGAAGATTGATGCTTAAGGACTTTATGGCATGAGCTATTGAAATGTCAAACCTTCAAGTTTGATCCCATTTTTTGGGCCACTTAGGCGTTAAAGTCATCTCTTTCTAATGGGATGCGAAATGTGAAGACGTCCTAGATGTTGCGACATCCTTTTTTGTTAAGATGAAGAAGATGAGGTGTCCTCTATGACTCGATCTTCTTGATCTTGAGTACCTAATAGGGGTTGTATCTTGGGTGATGATGCTTGCGCAAAGCCTGCTATCAGGTTAGAGCCTGCACTTTGACTAAGCCTGATTAAGACGATGGTCAAAGTATAAAAGTCTTCCATGACAATCGTTGATGCCATGTTGAGAACCTTTGATGTAGAACCATGGCTAACCAGGGTTGTGTGCCCTTCCTGTAGGGTCGCTATTGAAGGCTGATTACGTTCTTCTTCAATCCAGGGTTCCTAAGTGATCATGGCGGAGGGCACTTTAATAAATAAGCTAAAAGACCTGTGTTTTGATGTAGGAGCACTTGCTAGCCTAGGTAAGACTATACAGACGTAACAATTATGTATACTCGATTGTGCTAACTATGTAGACATGATTGTACTGACTATTTAGACATGATGATGACCTAACCTCGTATGCATACAGGTGTCATACTAAGTTTGGAATCCATTTGATAAGGCCTAATTAATGTATAGAAGACTCATGGGTTAGGCATAGTGACGTTCTGTGGCTTACGATGAGGGTAAAAAGTTAGGTGACCACTAGGTAAGGATCCATGTCAAGAGTCACAACTTGACTAAGATAGGGAACCTTTCTTCCAATAGAAGAAGTATCCTTTAATTTTAGATTAAAGTGCTCCTGTTCTAAAGAAACCCCCAATCTCTATTTGTTGTAACAGAAGCCCTAAGTCTGTGGGAATAATGATAACCGAAGATGCTTTTAGAGTAGCTCCCATTCTAGTAAAGTAAATGTAATCCTTTCCATCTTAGGAAGCTACTTTTGTTGGTGCTGCCAATGATAGCCACTAGTTTAGTGCGAAGAATATGTTTATCTCCTTGTTAGGAAATATTAGCCCCTATCTTACATAATGAGTGAGTGCCTAGTTGGGAAGGCTAAGAATATGAAATGAGTATTCACCCTTAAATTTATAGTCATGGTTGATATTTGAGAGTCTTGAATTTTGGAATGGAGATGATATTAGAGACTATGATGATTAAGAAGTAGTGGTAAAGTGGGTGAATGGTTGGTCGAACTCTGACTCGATGAGCACAGGCAATAGAATGCTTTTTTGTCTTCAAACATCAGCGTTTTATTTTAACTCTCGTTTTGCTTGGCCCTGGTCTAAATAACTTTCACGTTGTCCATGCATCGGAAGGAATTTCTTCAATAGCACCTAAATTAAACTATATCACTGATATATTTTTAGAATTAAAGTCTAAATTAACTAAAATTAAGATTGAAGTCAAGGAGTTTAAAAAACAATTATCTATAATTCATCTTTCCCTAGTTAATGAAGTTAGACATAATGGAAAATCTACTTCCTGTATCAGTACTCCATTTCAACAAAAATATCAGTTTCAAAACTCAAAAAACAAAAATCTTTTCCCTGTGCATGATATAAAATCGCAAAAGAGGTCGAAGATAAATCAGGTGAAAAATTAGCTGAAGAAGTAGAAGAAGAAGAAGAAGAAAATGGAGTATAAGCAGTACACTCTTGAAGAACTGTAGAATATTTTTGAGAAAGAAAAAAATTCAGAGGAATTAAACAGGATAATGAGAGTAATTAGTGATAAACATGACGTATTATGTAATGATAATGAAGAGACTAATAATGTCCAATTAGAAGAAGAAATATATTAGCAGATGAACCTAATCAAGCTAGAAGACCTTAATGCTGTAACTTTAGAGGATATTAGAAGAAAACTTAATATAAAATATGGCAACATGGCTGTTGAAGATGAGATCAAAGAAAGTTGAGAAGAACTCTACTTAGGCCAAATAGAGACCAATCTAGTTAACAATGTTGTTCCTAAACCTGAAGCATTCGATGAACCTTCTAGAAGAAATACTCGTTTTATAAGACCTGTCCAGCAGGATGTACAACCAATTTTTCCTCTGGGTTTATTCCAAGGAAAACTACCACTTATGAAGAAAGTGGTCTTACAACAATTACCAAAATCGAATATATCTTAAATATCGATGTAGCTTGTAATAGAGAAGAAATATTTCAACATTGGAGATCAGGTATAAATAGTGTCTTAAACCTGAATACTACATAGACTGCTGCAAATTTCCTAAATTACATCAAACATAGCTTCTCTAGTAGAGTAGCTGACTGGTATGATTCACTAAATGAATGTGGTAAAACCACATTAAGAATGATGGAAACACCAGCTTCAACGTTCAAAAACATATATAAGGAAATTGAAACTGAGTTCATTGGAGCTAAACTTGATTCCGAAGAAAAAGCAAGAGAATGGCAGAGAAAGATTAATAATATAGAATTATGGGATATGAGATATCTGAAAAATTATATTGCTGAATTTAGTCATTGTTATTATAAAATTGGTCATAACGAAACCAATCTTGGTATATTTTATGACAACTTGCCATATCCTATAAATTCCACAATTAATCCAAAATACATTACATGGCTTGAAAAGCATATGTCATTTACACATTTGGTTCAAGAATCTCTTATTTATGGAAATGGGTCAATGATCAATATCTTGATCTCCAAAAGCAAAAGAAAATTAAGAAACAATTCCTAATGTGTTGGGATTCACCTCATCAATGGGGAAAGGAACTTGAAAGGAGAAAAAAGAGAAAAATTTTATAAGAAGAAGAGCATTAATAAGCAAAGGGGAGAGAAACATAGAAGAAAGTACTATAAAAAAAAACCAAGTCCTAAAAAACGAACCTTTTTAAGAAAGCAGCTTATTGTCTTGTAGGAAAAAACAACTGCAAATACTAGGCATGCAGAGAAGTATGACATTATGGTAATGAATGCAAAAATAGAAAGAATAACAAACTTATTGAACCCTTGGGTAGCCTAGATTATATTGAGCTTAGTAAAAATGAGGCATTAAATCTAACCCTAAATAACAACAAAGGGATTGTTGAAATCATACTAGACAATGAATATGATGAAAGTAATTATGAAGAACCAATCATATGATGGAAAGTAGCTCGGTTAGCCTTGGTGATCTTCAACAAAAAGAGTTTGTTGTAGACAATGATAATGAAGAAGTTAACGGAGATTGGGTCCTTCCCATAATTCAGAAATATATGATCTATTAAAAAAATATCTTTCAATTAAAGAGTACGTATGTGTGAAATGATGGAAGGAGATTCAGAAATCAAAAGACTATGAGTATGATGTGAGAAACGTTAATCTCATTAATTGGGTAAACATCCTTAACCATAACAAAGATAAAAAGTATACATATATCCATGTAGAAGTGTCCAAGTTCAAGTCACTCTGTTACAGTATTATGGCAAAGATATTAATCTTTATGCTTTGCTCTGTGATATTAGGTACACCATTTAATAATCAAATTATCACAGGGATTAAGACTAATTTATGTAATGGATTGATAGGATTCAATTGTCGACCTGAATATTATATAAGCCTAAAAGATGAATTTATCGAAAATTTCCTATCCCATATGATAAAAACAATTGGGATGGACATGAAAAGAGGAGGATACCCACTAAGGATATTTTGAAAAATTATCTACAAATTAGATAATACTATAGATCAAAGACTAAGGTCACAATGATTGAGGTAGAAAAACTTGAAATTCCTACCCATATGCAACATATCCAAAGGATTAAATCTAATCCATAGGAGATAAAAATTAATCGTTCATGGATATCTAACTTTCTGAGCCTTATAAAAATCAATAAGAAAAATGTGATAAAAATTTATGAGAACGGTAAAATTACCATTAAACTTCAATTGTTAAGAAGCGTGAGTACAAAATCAAAATGGGGAGAGGGATCTTCTTCAGCTAAAGAAGAACTTAGAGAAGATGATACAATTAGTATGACTAGTGAAATGAGTAGAATCAATTTTGAACCCGTAAGATACAGTGTAAACAGAAGTATGAGTTTAGATAGAAAACGCGTTGGGTACAAAATAAGAACTGTTAGTGAGCCAATTGATAAGGATGAACTAGTAAAAAACATGACTGTAAAGATATGCTATGAAGTCACCAACACAAATTCTAATGGAATCTATATCCCAATAAAAGTATGCTTAAGAGGATATCATAAATGTGAATTATGTGCCTAAATAGATAGTAGTTGTTCTATATGCTTTGGAAAAAGATCATTGTTTTCATAATTTATGTGGAAGAGGGCTAAAAATTCTTTACAAGTGAGGATAGCTGACAATAGTATTATGAGTCACAATGAAGCCATAGAAGGGTTATCCATAAAATTATGAGGAGTTCAATGCATTATACCCGTTCTGTGGGCTACTGATCAACCCTCTCATGATATGATTAATGGAAATAGTTTTCAGAGATTATACTCTCCATGCACACAGACCATAAACCTAATAATATTCACAATTAATGGTCACTTAGTTCCTATTGAAAAATTAAGCAAGACTTACATTCATCAGAAAATTGAGTTTACACGCAGCCAGCGAGGTGAGAAAGAAATGCCTGTACAACGTGCGAGATAGCATTGACAATCTCACTACTTGAGTTATCTATTAAATAGCATATTGTTGAATAACAAGAGCAATTATGCAAAAAACTCTACTCTAATAATCCACTAAAATTTTGGGATAAAGACAAGACATTTGCAAAAATTACTTTGTTAAATCCCAATACTGTTATTCAAGTCAAACAAATGGTATATGCACAACAGGATATCTAGGAATTTGACAAACAAATCAAAGAACTCCTAGATAAGGGATTAATCAGGAGTAGCAAGAGTTCTCATACCAGTCTCGCTTTCATGGTTATAGATCATTACAAAGAAAAAAAAGGAAAAGCAAGAATGGCAATCAATTACAAAAAGTTTAATAATAATACTGTCTTTGATGATTATTATATTTTTAACAAAACAGTCCTTTCAATAGAATTCAAGGACACCCTTGGTTCTCAAAAATGGATTGCAAAAGTGGATATTGGCAAATAAAAATGGATTAGGAAAGCATTCCTTTGACTGCATTTAGTGTCCCATAAGGACATTATGAATGCATAGTAATGCCAATTGGTCTTAAAAATGCAAATCAAATATTCCAAAGAAGAATGGATAACATCTTTAAAGATCTTAATCACTGTTGCCTTGTTTACGTTGATGATATTCTTGTCTTTTCCAAAACCATAGAACAGCACAAAGATGATGTCTTAGTCATCACTTAAAGATGTAATGATCATGGTATTATACTTGATAAGAACAACTTCATTTATATTAAGCAAGAAACTGAGTTCTTAGTCTCATAAATAAAAGCAGGACAAGTTATTCGACAAAAATATATTCTGGAAAAAATAAAAATTTTTCCTGAAAAGATTAAAGATAGGAAGCAGCTAGAAAGGTTTTTTGGAAGCCTTGCCTATGCTTCAAATTTCACTAAAGATTTAGCTAAACTGAGAAAGCCATTATAGCAAAAACTCAAGCAAGAAGTAAATTGGACATGGACTACTAATGATTCAAACGCTGTTCACAGCTTCAAAATGATGGATAACAATCTTCCTGCTCTTAATTTGCCTAATGAAGAAGATGATTTGCTTATTGAGACAGATGCCAGCAATGGCCACTAGAGTGCAGTACTAAAAATCAAAGAAGGAGCAAAACTCTGCAAATATTGCAGTAGAAGTTTTAATGAGGCAGAATGCAACTATCCCACGATGGAACAAGAAGTCCTTGCAGTCATACGGAAAATTGAAAAATTCTTAATCTTTTTAGCTCCGAAACCTTTTCTTATTCGAAATTATTACAAAGGAATACTTGGTTTTATGAAAAAGAATTTATCAAATATACAAGCGCAAGGGCGACTCCTACCTTGGCAGTTATGGCTTAATAAGTTTTTCTTCTCTATTGAAGATATAAAGGGATTGAAGAACTCTCTGGCAGATAGTTTAACTCGAGAACTCGCCAATGGTGATCATCAGAGCAGAACTCCTACTGAAAAAGGAGAACTCGAGTATGAAAATAGAAATGTCAAACCAGCTCATTATCTTGTTCAGATTGTTGATTACGACAATCCTTATGATCAACGACAAGAATGATTTCCAAAATGACGAGAATTAGTTATTGATCCTACTTTAGCAAGAGTCATCGGCTTTTATAATATTTATTATCAAAGTTGGGCATTAATTGAACAAGAAAAAACATTAATGCATTGTAGATACACTACTCTCGCCTCTAAAAATGAGTTTAGAGAATAGATGAAGTGGGAGGGAGCGACTTCAGAAGTTGTTTTTGATGATCTCTTTGATGTTGGAGCTGGAAAGTTCTTATTAGAGAAAGGAAAGAAATATCTTCTTAAATTATTTGAAAAATGGGATCTAGAGCATCTTCAATTTGATGAAGACTTTGATGATTATCCAGATAATAATGGTCTGGAAGATATTATTGAATATTAAGGCATGCAGAATCTCAATAAAGATGACTAGTTTTGTCATCATTAAAAGGCTCTGAAAAGTTGTTACTCCATTATTGTACTATTTTGACAAGTGTCAGGTATTTACTATAAAGCAGTCTATTATAGCCATGTGAATGTAACTGTAGCCATGTGTAAAATTAGTGTGTACTGTAGTCAATAGGACACCCTATGTACCCCCAACCCTCTATAAAAGGAGACGTCAAGTACTGAGAATGGACACAGTCATTTGAGCATTCTTGAGCAAAAGAAAAGTCCCTCTGCAACCTTTCTATTATAACATTTTCAATTTTAACATTTCAATAAAAGCAAGTTTTCCAGTAGGGGACATTATTCATTTAAACCTTATGTCTTAAATATTATAATTTCTTAATTAAAGTTCCAATATCCTTGAAAAAGATGCAAAACTTGATTAGTGACTACGGTCTGAGGTAGGAAATGAAACAGATATTTGTTGTGCCTGATCTAAGAAAGGTGTAATTTAGATTAGCCATCTCTGTAAATCGAAAGCTAGAGGAACGTCGGAGTCTAGCGTCGACTAAGTGTAAGTAACAGTCAAAACTCTCTAATTAAGTTTTAATTATTTTGCTAAGCATGGTGGGCTTATAACAACAGAAATTATAATATTTGAGATACAAATGGTAAATTGTGATAACTAGTACCAGTAAAGTCATTATAAGAAGTTTAATCGATAAAAACAAGCATATTTCCTATTTAAACCCTTACATTAGCTTATTTGCATAGTTCACCCAGTCCAGGGGTCTTTCTGCAATTTCTAAAAATTCAAGGACTAAAATAATATGAAAAAGGGCCTAAACATTAGTTGTCTGAAAATATAAGGTACCCCATAATTAGTTTTGAAAAGGTAGGGGCCTAAAAATAGTTATCATCGAACTTACGGACCTAAGTGTCAGTAATTCTTCAATTGAATAACGTTCCCTACTAAGGAACTTCTTTTATTGAAAGTTTGAAAGTGGAAATATTAAAATGGGAAGATTTGAGAGGGGTTTAAACTACTAAGATCATCAAAGTTGCTTGCTCGTAGAGAAATGGAGAATCCCGACTTTTCTTTCGCTCAAGTATGCTCAAATGACTGCACTACAAGAAATGTTGCATCTACCTATGCTTAAATTTGCATCCTTCCACACTTATATTCGTGGCAAGGCGTATTTGCAACGCTTAAGGTAAGCGTGCATAGGGTATCAGTAGAAAACAATTCGCCACGCTTAATAAGCGTGGCCGATAGTGCAGTACCCACGCTTATATCCGTGGAAGACGGCGCCATCTACCACGCTTATAGGTGTAGGTAGGTCACCCTCTCTTGTATCCGTGGCTAGAGTATACTTTGAGAGAAAAATCATTCTGACCACTCTTTCACTTATAAGTGTGGCGTTATGCATTTGATAACTAACTTTCAAATGTTGTAAATAGATAACTAATTTTGGCAGAAAAAAATTGACATAAAAGAAATAAAAATCATTGCATTAAAAAAGGCAAATAGTTTATATTCACTAATGTACTATAATGCCTCACCTATAATCAAAGTTTGTGTGTGTGTGTGTGT
>JACYFF010002017.1:33640581-33655059 GCA_017589665.1 Selenicereus undatus | reverse complement strand
TATATATATATATATTTATAGAGAGAGAGCGAGGAAGAAAAATAAAGAGAGAAAATATATGTTTGATCATAATGTAAATGATACAAAAAGTATGGCAACTTTATCGCTATAAACAAATTATTATTAATTAAGTTCCAAAATAACTAATGTTCAACCACATAACGAAAAGTACGAAATTAAATTCAACATGCCTATAAAGTTGAGTTTGTTTGCAATACACACATATAAATTGAAACAAAACAGAACAAATGAGACGATATAGAACTCCATAACTTCAAGTGAACACTTCACGAATCCAAACTTTATATCCGATACTATGACATGCTGCCCTTGGTTTCAACCTGAAATCACCAAGCCCACACATTAGAGTAAGTATAACAAACAACACTACTAATACAAAAAAACTTCTAAAAAGAATGCAGGTTGGCCGCCATAACTAGGTGCTCCTGCTCTAAAAACATTATGTAATATCCTTACGTTTAGATTTGTCTCTTTTGCAAATTCACTGATTTTTAAAAAAATTCGGCAGAGTTCTGCCTAAAACTTGACTATTTTCCTTTTACAACATGTTATAAATACAATAAGAAACCGTTCACAATCTCAACAGCCACAAGTTGGAGCAAATCAACTCAACATACCACACGCCTGGAATATCCGACACAAATTCAACCCATTGCCATGAATAAATCCAGAAATCGAAGAAGCCAGGATAAGACATTTCAATATACGAACATAAATCAAACAACACATTACCATAAAGACATGTAATTTAAAATTTTTTATATTAAACTCACAATTTCACATTTTGCAGTCTCTCAAGTAACCCCTTGTCAACCATCTGGGGATCAACTTTGTAATCGCATGCGTTCAATGTCTATTGTAATTATGTTCAATTTGTCAACATGTGATTGAATCTATCATATTAAAATTGACAAGAAATGAAAGATGAGATAATATTTACCGTGCTTGCAAGATAACAAGGCGTCAAAATCTTCTTTTCACCACGAGCGTACTTTCTAATTGAATCAGGATTCTTTATCTGCACCTTTTTGGTTATCTTCGTCACTTCATCATAAGTCAACTAGCAAAACTTGTATACGTTTATAGAGATTTGCATAGAACATGAAAGGTGTAGAATATTTTTTTTTTAAAGACATATTAGAGACACCGCATTTTACTATGGTCGTTTAGAATTTTCTTCCTCAGTGAACTTGCTGTTCATTCCCATGATGGTTCTCTAGCAAAGAAAATAAATAAATCAAGACTTGATAATCATATATGCAACTAACATATCATTTAGAATGACAAACGTCATATTTAAAAAATACCTTTTGATTTGAAGTGTCGCCTTGAATTCAAGTGCTAACTAAAGTAGGAGTCCCTCCACCAGGAGTAGGTCTACCATCACCATTAAAACATATGAATAGAATTCAAGAAATATGCCATTTATGATCAATTAACTCTTTATAATAATAAAGGCTCATTCAGCTTAAAATCCATACAACAAGTGTCTTAAATCACTTAGTCTCATCACGTTGAAGAAACTCTTCAATCTCCACCCCTTTTTGATGAAAGGTAACAATTGTTATAACGTAATGTTATAAAATCTGAAATCCAGTCCACAGATATTTACTCCCCCTTAATATAGTAATTAATGTATATGATCAATATTTAATCTCTTGGCATATTCTCCCCCTTAATCTACTAATTGATTATAATGTAAGCCTGGTAGACTTTAAAATCATTATTTGGCTTCTAATGCTTTCAAGCATGCGGATGATTTAAGACAAGCAACCCAGAGTGTGAACCTAATACATTAAAATATATCAAGCTGTATGGTCAATTAGAAGCAATATCATTACAAGTAAGGCAATTCGGAGTACGATTAGCATGAATAGACATGATTAATTAAAGCAAATAGCATCTCATATATACATGTAGAGTAACATAAAAGTGCAATGCCACAAGGGCATTGAAAGCCAAAATTTTATGATCAAGTCAATGTATCTAACCTGTCCCATTGCTACAATCAAGGGCACTAAATCTGTAATATATCTATCCAATTCTCTTGTTCTTCTCATCTTTGACTGTCATCAAAAGTGAGAGTTATGTCAGGAGTGAAAATGTCTAGGTGTTGTCCACCAAAAAAAAAAAAAAAAAACCATACAAGCCATAACAAAATAATCAATGGGAGATACTCATAGGAATGAATTTGTTTCATTCCAATCTTGTTTTGATATTTTATAATAAAATAATCATTTTAACAATGCAGGCTATCATGGCTTGTAGAAGGTAACAGATTTGCTACCAAAATAAAGAGTGCTTCAGGTACATACAATTTAGGACAAGTCAAGTGTTAAAGCAACCCAAGCAGATCATGTCCCTACTGTTAGCATACCATTGACAAAGTGATGTATTACTTTGATCTTTTTACTCTTTAATGTGATCTTTATTCATTTCCATGACATACCTATCAGAGATGCAAACACAACATTTATATGCATCTCTTTGAACTCTAGTAGACCTTGAGCTACATCATTTGTACCTTCATATTCTTTGAACACAAAAAGGTTTGATTGGTTGTCTTTCTCCCGTCAAGAGTAAAAATGTCTAGGTGTTGTCGACAAAAAAAAAACATACAAGCCATAACAAAATAATCAATGGAAGATACTCAAAGGAATGAACATCTTTTCATTCCAATCTTGTTTTGATATTTTATAACAAAATAATCATTTTAACAATGCAGGCCATCATGGCCGGTAGACAGTGATAGATTTGCTACCAAAATAAAGAGTGCTTCAGATGCACACAATGTAGGACAAGCCAAGTGGAAAGGCAACCCAACCAAATCCTGCCCCCGCTGTCAGCATACTATTGACACCAGTGATGTATTACTTTGATCTTTTTACCCATTCATGTGATCTTTTAGTCATTTCTATGACATACCTATCAGAGATGCAAACACAACATTGATATGCATGTCTTTGAACTCTAGTAGACCTTGAGCTACATCATTTCCATGACATACCTTTCATAAATGAATTTATTCCTACTGTTGAGGAAGAGGATGGAATTTGTTACACTCATCCACATAAATTCATAGTTTTCCGTCATTGACAATCAAGGCGTCAACCAAGATGGGACTGCCTCTCACTTCTTTCACAGAGCAATCAAGGTTTACAATAGTGGACACGAAAGCGTTGAAAGATCCATGGTGATGATTTGGGTGAAGTTCATTGGCATGAAACTGGGAGGACTAAACCTATTTTCCTTAATGGTATGCAAAGGGGATGCAAGAAAATTATGGTTCTTTATATGATTACATGCAAGGACGGCAAGCCTGATAAAACTAATTGGGTCATGCATCAATATCACTTGGGTATAGAGGAGAAGGAGAAAGATCGAGAGTATATTATCTTAAGGGTTCTCTATCAGCAACAGCAAATCAAGCAAAGTGACAAAAATGGAGAGGATAATGCTGATTAACTGATGACATTGTTGTGAAAGTTGATCCTGTCACTCCCAAATCTATAACTCCTGAGTCACCTCAAAATGAAAGGCGACTTGACCCAAGAAAAGAGTGCACACTTTGCATCAACTCTGCTAATACGGTAGTGTTGGTTTTAAACATTCAAGGTTGCGTTGAATGGACATGCTTCCGCTTTGATTGCAGGCTCTTTTTAAAGTTGAACATTATCTTACGGAAGCTCTCGTATGTCATACTCTCCATCTTTGTCCTCCTCCTCCTCCTTATAAAGATCATTGTTTTAAAACATCATGAAACTAAGAAACTTAAAATATTCTTTTTAAAGTAGAGATTGGGGATGATCAATCATATAAAGGGATGGTGGTTATGTCAGGTGTCGTGCTAGAGGTTTAAACCTACTCTCTGTCTTCTCCTCTAACCCTTTCTTCTTCTCTTATTCTCCTCAATTCTCCTTTTATGTTTCCTTGGTCTTCTCTTCTTCCAACTCCTCTTGCCTTATGTTAGGCACCTAAACTAGGGACTCCTTAAGGTCCTTGAAGGATGTTCGTGCCTTTGTTTCATCTTTTTCTATATCAAAGCTTTCAATCTACTTATGGAGTCCCTAGATGATGGTCTTAAGGTCTACACCTTACCTTTTAGGCATTGCCCTTATCAGCTTCCTAACCACAATCCAAAGTCCCCTGTTTTCCTATGTAATCTGATCCATTCGTCTAACCTGTCCAAAGTCCCCTATTTTCCTACTTAATTTGATCCATTTAACTAATCTCAATCCCCAAAATCATTGGCTTTAATGGGCAAACTGAAGTATGAATCATGATGAAAAGAAGAAATTTGGGCAATAGCTACCATATATTATTACAATATACTAGAAACATGGGCAATAGAAACTCAAACCTTTACAAATCAAAGGACACACATAGCAAACACGACCCAAGAACAGATCCGACATCGGAATCATTGTTAACGGGCGAGAGTAGAGGTGAAGACCAACGAAGCAGGGATGATGTCGGAACCCTCACCGGCGAGCAGAAGCGTCGCCGACACCGCTTGAGGAATTCGTCTGGCCACGCATAAGCAGACACGGGCAGTATAGGGTTTTGATGAGCAATGGAAGTTTGGGAATGGGAGCGCGAAGATGAACAGGGGGAAGGATGGCAGAGAATTGCACTGGGGTCTAACAACGAGTATGGTCTTTTTTTTACAAAAAAAAATAATTTAATTCAATGGAGGCTTTGGCGTGAAATGTAAATAAATTTCAAAAAATAAAAAAATCATTACCACACTTAATATATGTGCTAAGTGTGTTCTATTCACGAGATATACATCTCCATGCTTAATATATGTAGGCATACCTTAATTAATTATTACCATTCTTATAAGAGTGGTTATATTTTGCCTCACTTATTATGCGTGGGGATAGTTATAAGCATTTATTTTTACTTATTTTATCACCACACTTAGCCATATGTGGTTAAATAAGAGTGGGAGCATGACCTTTTTTTTGTAGTGTTGTGTCCTTTCTCAACATTCAGCCTCTCGTTTTATAAAGGAGATAGGGTAGCCCTACAGCTACAATGCACACTGATATTTTCACATAACTATACCTTTCTTCACATGGCTAGAGTAGACAACATTACTTTACTGACTAGATACTTGACAAAATAGTACAATAATGGAGCAATAAATTTTCAAAGCCTTTAATTGCTGATAAGACTAGTCATCCTTATTGAGATTCTACATGTCTTCATCTCCGATAATATCTTCTAGTTGATCATTATTCAGATAATCATCAAAATCTTCATCAAGTAGAAAATGCTCTAGATCTCATTTTTAAAATAATTTATGAAGATATTTCTTTCTTTTTTCTAATTAGAATTTTTCAACTCCAACATCAAAGAGATAGTCAAAGACGTCTTCTAAAGTCGCTCCTTCTACCTTTATATATTTGCTAAGCTCATTATGATAGTTAAAAGTAGTATTTACGGAAGGCATTAGCATTTCTCCTTGCTGAATCCACACCCACATTTCAAGATAAATATTGTAAAAAAACTGATGGCTCTTGCTAAAATAGGAACACTAACTAACTCTTGTCGCTCTGGAAACCATTCGTTGATCTCTAGGATTATCTAAATCAACTAGTTTAATCAAATAATGGGTTGGTTTGGCCTTTCCATTCTCATACTCAATTAGTGTGGAACATACTTCGACGCATAGATATCTATTGTAAATTTTTGTTGGACCATTAGGAGATGCGAAACTCCAATTGATCCTTTTGAATATGCATTGTTGAAACTTAGTAGACTTGAGAAGAACGGGAACTTCGAATGTGGAATTTTCACAAGGTAAACTAGCATTCGGTATTCCTGGGCTTTAATAAAGGGGTCATCTGAAGAGATTTAATTTACTGGGAAACTAACATCACCAACTCCAGATCTATCAAGAAAGTAGATCGTAGTATTCCATGACTCCCACATATCATAAGAATAATTATGATAGTAGTTGATGCAGGCAGCATACCATTGATTGAACCATTTTTCTTGAACGTGAGAACTCATTTTTTCTTGCACATCATAAGGACACCTTAGGAAGTTTATTTATAACTCTAAAAGGCTAAATCGTTGTGCTATTAGGTGGGCGGAAGATAGCATGCCAAAGTGTGATCTACTTTTTGTATGCAATTTCAAAATATCTATAAAGATTCTACTAGAAGGAGAAACCCGTTCTAGCAGTAATGGTATTTCAATTTGGATTTCCTCCTTTTCCTGCAAGGGTTCCGCTCTTATGATCACCATTAGCTAGTTCTTGAGTTAAACTATCTACCAGAGAGTTCTTTGATCCCTACACATTTCAACAAAGAAAGAAACTAGTTAAGCCATAATTGCCAACACATGAGTCGCCCTTACGCTTGCATATTTGACAAATTCTTTTTCATAAAACTAAGTATTCCTTTACAATCGGTTCGAACAAGAAAGGTTTTGTGGCTAAAAAGATTAAGAACTTTTCAATTCCCCTTATGACTACAAGGATTTATTTTTTCATTGTGGGATAGTTGCATTATGCTTTATTAAAACTTCCACTGCAATATTTACAGAGTTTTTCTCCTTCTTTAATTTTGATTACCGCACTCCAGTGCTCATTGCTTGTATCTGTCTGAAGAATTAAATCATCTCCTTCATTAGGCAAATTAAGAACAAGAAAATTTTTACACATTTTTTTGAAATTCTGAACAATCTTTGAATCACTAACGGTCCATGTCTAACTTACTTCTTTCTTGAGTTTCCGCTGCAACGGCTTTCTCAATTTAGCTAGATATTTAATTAAATCTGAAGCATAGGTAAGGCATCTAAGAAACCTTTATAATTGCTTCTTATCTTCGTTCTTCTCAGGAAAATTTTCTATGTTTTTCTAAGATGTGCTTTTGTAGGATGATTTGTCCAGCTTTTATCTCTAAACCTAAGAACTCAATTTCTTGTTTAGCATAAATGCATTGTTCTTACCAATGATAATACCATGATCAATGCATCTTTAGATGACAGCAAAGATCTCATCTTTGTGTTGTAATATGGTCTCAGAAAAGACAAGGATATCATCAATGTAAACTAGACAACAATGATTGAGATCTTTGAAGATGTTATCCATTCTTCTTTGGAATATTTGAGGTGTATTTTTTAGACCAAATGGCATTACTGTCCACTTATAATGTCTATGTGGAGCAGTAAAAGCAGTTAAATGAGTGCTTTCTTCATCTATTTTTATCTACTAGTATCCGCTTTTGCAATCCATTTTCGAGAACCAAGAGGCTCCTTGAATTGTACTGAAAAGGATTGTTTTGTTAATAATACAATAACCATCAAAGACAGTATTATCGTTAAGTTTTTTGTAATTAATTGCCAATTTTGCTTTTCCTCTTTTTTCCTCAACATGACTTCTTGCCATGAAAGCGGGACTGGTGTGAGGACTCTTGTTATTCTTAGTTAATCTTTTTCTAGAAGTTCTTTGATTTGTTTATGAAATTCTTGAATATCTTGGTGTGCATACACCATTTGTTTAACTCGAACAATAGTGTTGGGATTTGATAAAGTAGTTTTTGCAAATGTTTTATCTTTATCCTAAAATTTTAGAGGATTATCAGAGTCGAGTCATTTGTATAATTGTTCTTGTTGTTCAATAATTTGCTCGTTAATAGATAACTCAAGTAGTGAGATTGTTAATTATATCTCACATTTTGCAGGCATTACCTTCTCACTACACTGGCTGCATATGAAATTAATTTTGATGAGTGTAAGTCTTACTTAATTTTTTTAGACGAATTGAATAACCATTAATTACAAATATTATTTCGTTCATGGTCTGGATGCATGGAGAATATAATCTCTAAAAATTATTTCCAATAATAATATCATGAGAGGGTTTATTAGTAGCTTATAAAACTGATATAATACATTGGACTCCTACTAATTCTATGGATAACCCTTCTATGGCTTCATGGTGGCTTATAATGCTATCGTCAGCTATCCTTACTTGTAAAGGATTTTTGGCTTTTTTCTGCATAAATTCTAGAAATAATGCTCTTTGTCCAAAGCACACAGAACAATCATTATTTATGTAGGCACATAATTCATATTTATTATATCCCTCTAAATACATATTTATTAGGATATAGGGGCTATTAGGACTTGTATTGATGACATCATAGCATATTTTTATAGCCATGTTTTTAACTAATTCATCTTCATAGATTGGCTCACTAACAGTTCTTGTTTTGTACCCAACGACTTTTCTATCTAGACTCTTACTTCGACGTACACTATGTCTTGTGGGTTAAAAACCCATTCTACTCATGTCACTGGTTATACTAATTACATCTTGTTCTTTGAGCTCTTCTTTAGCCGATGAGGACCCTTCGCCCGATTCTAATCTTGCACTCATGCTTCTTGATAATTGAGCTTTAATGGTAATTTTATCATTCTCACCAATGTTTATCACATTTTCTTATTAATTTTTGTGGGATTAGCAAAGCTAGATATCTAAGATCTATCTATTTTTATCTCATACGGATTGCACTTTATCCTTTGAATCTTTTGCGTTGGAACAAGACGTTCAAATTTTTCTACCTCTATCATTGTAACCTTAGTCTTTGGATCTATGGTGTTATCTAATTTGTAGATTATTTTTCAAAATATCCTCAGTAGGTATCTTCCTCTTTTCATGTCCATCCTAACTATTTTTATCCTAGGAGAGAAAATTTTTAGCAAATTCATCTTATAGACTCACATAATAACTTATTAATTACATAAATTAGTTTTAATCCCTGTAATAATTTGATTGTTAAATTCTATATGTTTGGTATCATCGAGCAAACCACAAAGATTAATATCTTTGCCATAACATTGTAGTGGAGTAATTTGAATTTGGATGCTTCCAACATGGATGTACTTATACTTTCTATCTTTTTTATGCTTAAGGATATTTTCCCAATTAAAGACATTAACTTCTACCACATCATACTTATAGTCTTTCATTTCTAAATCTCCTTCCATCATTTCGCATAGATACTTAACCTTTAATTGAAAGAATGATTTTTTATAGATCATATCCTTTTGAATTATGGGAAGGACCCAATCTCCTTTAACTTCTTTGTTCTCATTATTTATAACAAACTCTTCCCTTTGAAGAACACCGAGACTAATCGAGCTACTCTCCATAATATGACTAGTTTCTTCATCATCACTTTCTTCATATTCATCTTCTAGTATAATTTCAACAGTTCCTTTGTGTTATTCTGGGCTAGGTCTACTGTTTCTTTCTCACTAAGCTCAAAGCAATCCAGGCTACCCAAGGTCTCAAATAAACTTGTTATTCTTCCTATTTTTGCATTCGTTTGGATAATAACCTACTTCTCCATATGCCCAACACTTACAATTGGTTTTCCCAGTCGGACAATAGGTGTCTTTTCTAAAAAATCTTCATGTTTTAGGGATTGGTTTGGTATAATATTTTATTTTATATTTCTCTCCCCTTTACTTGTTAAAGCTATTTTTCTAGTAAAATTTTCTTTTTCTTCTTCTTTCAGGTTCCTTTCCCCATTTGTGAGGAGAATCTCATAAGCAAGAAACTACTTTTTAATTTTCTTTTTCTTTTGGAGATCAAGACATTGATCATTGACTCATTTTCTTAAATAAGAGATTATTGAACCAAGGATATCAACGACATATGCTTTCTCAAGTCATACAATGTACTTTTCATTAATTATAAAATTTATTGGATATGACAATTTGTCAACGAACATACCAAGATTGGTTTCATTATGCCTAGTTTTGTAATAACATTGACAAAATTTAGCAATATAGTTTTATATTTATATCTGATCCCATAATTCTATGTTATTAATCTTTCTTTGCCATTCTCTTACTTTTTCTTCAAAATCAAGTTTGACTATGATAAACTTAGTTTCGATTTCCTTACATAAATGTTTGAATATGGCAGCTGGTGTTGCCATCATTCTTAATGCATTTTTACCGTCTTTATTTAATGAATTATACCATTCAGCTACAGTGTCAAAAAAAGCTATTTTCGATATAGTTTAGAAAATTTACATCAGTCCATGTAGTATTCAGGTTTAAGATACTATTCATACCTCTTTTCCTATGCTCAAATATTTTTTCTGTATTATGAGCTCCATCTATATTTAAGATGTATCATGTTTAACTAATTAGTGTAAGGCCAATTTCTTCAAACGTCATAGTTTTCCTGAGGATAAACCCAAGGGAAAAATTAATTGTACATCTTATCGGAACGTCTCTAAGTCTCATAAAATAAGTATTTCTTCTAGAAGGTTCACCATATTCTTCAGGCTTAGGAGCAACATTGTTATCTAGGTTGGTCTTGATTTCTCCTAAGTCGAGTTCCTCTCCAATCTTATTGATCTCATCATCAACTATCGTTTTACCATATTTTTTTTTATCCAGTTTCCTTCTAACTTCTTCTAAAGGTACAACATTAAGATCCTCTAATTTAATTAGGTCCATCTGCTGATTTTTTTTTCTAACTAGACATTATTTGTCTCTTCATTATCATTAGATAATACATTTTGTTTATCAACTATTGCGTCGATGACCTTGTTTAATTCTTCCAGATTTTATTCTTTGTCAAATACATTCAATAGTTCTTTAAGATTGTACTGGTTATACTCCATCTTCTTCTTTCTCTGCCTTTTTAGCCAATTTTTCACCTGATTTTTCTCCTACCTTTTTTTGGATTTTATATCATGCAAGGGAAATGGGTTTTTGTTTTTGGGTTTTGGAAAGGACATTTATGCTAAAATGAAGTACTAATATTTAAAATAGATTTTTCACTATGTCTAATTTTGTTAACTAAAGAAAGATGGATTACAGACAATTATTTCTTAATCTCCTTAACTTCAGCTTTAATTTTAGCTAATTCGTCTTTTAATTCTATTGATATAGTTTAATTGAGGTACTACTGAAATGATTCTTTCCAGTAAGTGAATAGCATATGAATAATTAGGAGCTAGGAAAATAGATCAAGATTCAAGCATTAATCATAGTTAATTAGCTTAATTAGTCATTAATAAGCTCAATTATCTTAATAAGTTTTGGTCACGTGGCTCTGATACCAAATGAAAGTGGACTTTGAGCAGTACTAGTGAGCAAAATATCACATGCACAAATTTAAATTTTTCGAAAGTAAGTTTTGAAGGATTGGGGTTAAATATGCAAATATGAAAAATTTTGGGTATTAGATAAAAAGTATGATTGTGATTTGTCCCCCAAAAGTTCATTATACAATAACTCAATGGTCCTGACAGTTAGCATTTATAAAAGATGGTCCTACAAAGGAATACACCAAAGTTTGATGGTCCCAAATGTAAATTAACCTTTTCACAATCTCTTAATTGATCCCAAGTAAGTCTCTAGAGGACCATGCAAAGACATCCTTAGATTCTTTTAGGAGTGAATAAATTGTTCCTCCTTCTCAATACTTAAAGATAAATGCAATTTGAGTTCCTTTGCTTCTTCATTTGTTTCAATATTTATTGTTTTGGTTTCTTCAAGGATAATAGTTGTATCACCATATTGTTCATCATTATTAAGTGTTTTACGGTGATTAAGTTTTCATTGGTGTAAACAAAAGAATCATTCTCGAAAAGACTCATTTTTTTGAAATCATGAACGAGTCAAAACAATTCAAATTAGAGGAAGAGGGAGATTGTCCCTCGTACATAGAAAGAGATTCCCCCCCCCCCAAAAAAAACTATGGTTTTTGTTTAGCTCAACATTGGCTCTCCAATGGCGAGCTTGGCATTTTTTCCTCTGATTGTTGTTAGTCCATATCATCTCGGCTCCCTTCAACTTTGTCAATGATCATCTCCGTAGCGTCAAAGTCTTGGCTATCTACCATTGGCACCCACCTAGATCTTCATGTTTTTCATTGTATACGCCGTAAACAAACCGAAGTGGTTTTTGCCAGCCTAAGCCCAATCTATTTTGGATTGGATGTTTTTAATGAAGTATGCTAGAAGGATCAATCCCACACATGGGATGTACTTTGTTTCAGGAAACACATAATAAAGTGCATTCTCCCCTTCATGTATGGAAGCCTATTTGGTCTGAAATGTGATATTTACACCTTATTTCACCTAGACTTTAGTTTTTAATAATGGTTAATTTAGGATTTTTATTACTGTATGTCTCTTTTGTAGGAAATAAGCAAATATGAATAACTATTTTAGCTTTTGAGGCCTAGTCGAGCCCAAACACAAAAAAAAAGAGGCTAAAAAATTCTAGCTAAAGAAGGTTAGGAGAAAGATAAAGGCAACCAATGCCCTAACAGCATTACTAGTGTAGCCACACTAATATTCTTTCAATCCAATACAACTATGGGTTTTTACAAATTTAAATGCTTTCTCTCTCTACTTTCTTGCGAATTTAGTTTTGTTCTTTAAGTTTCTCTCTATAGTTTCATATTTTGCTTTTATTATGCAAGCTCATGCTCCGGATAGTTGCTTCTAGTGTGAACCTTGCTTCGATGTTAAACAGTTGCTCGCTAATCATGTGTTTCCTTACTTTATATGATCTTAATCTCTATCCTCCTTCTTTGAACTCTTCAAATTTCATGCTTTTCTCTTTCCCTTTCAACTTAAGGCTTTAACGCTCTTTTTCAAAGTTCACATTTTTTGGTTAATTATGGGTCAAATTAGTAGCTGTTAGAGTAGATCAGTTGAGAATAAGTGGACATCTACCACAAACCTCTCTCCTTGCCCCAAGTTTAGTCGTACCATTAAACTTTGGATTTCAAGCATTCTGGGTAGTTTTCTTTCTATGCCTCTTCCACATTTAGTTTCAATTTGTACTTTCCTAGTTAGTTGTGTTTAATTTAATAGTTGTTTGGTAATTTGTAATCATGTCTAGTTTAGTTTACTTAGTATAAATCTAGTTGGTTATTTGTGCTAATCTTTAATTGTTTTTAATTAATCTTGATTAGTACTTTATTCGAATGTGATTAGTGTTGAATTGCATGTTTTTCTTATTTATTTCTTTCCTTAGGTTAGACTTAAACGAGAGTAGCTACCTAGTGACTTGATTTTAGCACTGTCCTAGAGGTTAAAAAACTTCCTCCCAGAGTCACCCCAAACACTATTAAATAAAGTAGTGTTCTTACTAGGGATCCTCGCACGAATTTTGGTCATTTATTACTCATATAGATTTTTCTTGCTTAGTATATGCATTGGGTGTGTTAGAGTAGCATTTGTGTTGAAAATCCCAAAACACCCTAAAAATAAAAAAAGTTGAAAAATTAAAATAGATGGTGGTTTTCCATTATGCACAATATGATCAAGGGTTATTTTATAGATATTGGAATTGATTGAATGAGTATCTTGGTTATTATGCTCAATGTAGTTACTTTTATGAGAAGTGAGAAATCTTCGGTGTTATTGATGAAGGTGTGAATTGTGAAACCTGTACTCTTTTAGGATATTAGGGTTTTCATTCTAAAATTGTGGACTAAGCTTGGGAATTGCTTGAATAATTGGTTGGGAATACTCATAAGCTTGAGGAGGTTATTTGTGCCTCTAGAATGTCTTTCCTTAATCAATGTGTTTTTCATTCTAAATAATACTATGAGGATCAATTTGTGAAATCTTGTGCCTCTCCTTTCCAATCTGTTGGATATGCTCCCTTGTGTGTGATTATTGTCAAATATCTGAGCAAATTGAGGAAGAAATAGAAAAAAAAAAAAAGAAGAGTCCTTAGAGAACATGATAACATTCATAGACCAATTCTTAGAGTTGGTTAAGAACCATTCAAAGAGCATTGCGCCTATTTTGCATGAGACCCACTCTAGGGTGGCATTTTCCCTTTCTAAGGCTTGTTCATTGGGAGATTTTGAGTCTCTTCCCTTTAAGCCCCAAATTTCAAGTTGATATTCCTTTTTTTGACTTTGAGGGATGTGATGACTTCTCCTCACCTTGATTTACATGTGTGCTCCCCAAAGAGACTAGCATACCCTAGGACAGCCATGATGATCGCTTAGTCAACCCCCATGCCCCTCTTTCTCTAGCTTCCCTAGGAGAACCTAAGAAGAGTAAGAGTATGAAACTGACGTGGTGTGAAAAATCGTGAGTTTGGTGATTAGTATGACTCTACTTTCGATGAGGAAGAGTATATACGGGATGAGCCTTGTGAGGAGGTCGCGGTCGAGATACCAACTCCCGTCCTTAAAATTATTGAATATATATGTCCTAACCCCCTTCATTTGATCTCTCTCTCTTTCTCTCTTCTAAGTTATTCATCACCGTCTGCTCCCATTAGGTATGACTTTGTGAGGTTCTTTGACTATTTTGTGAGTAAATGTATGAATGTGGATTTGCGTCATGTAGGCTACTTACTTGATATGCTTAAACAGAATATGACCCTTGTCATACTTACCTAGGGGATTTGCTTAGAAAAATCATGTGGACCATTTTCTTT